>CAHIKZ030003174.1:182500-660000 GCA_903632075.3 Acanthosepion pharaonis
AACCAAAGATGCAGCCGGGAACAGGCCAGGAACGACACTTACTCACATTAACTAAGTACACAAAGCTTGTCTAACCTAGCAAAAGGGAGGGCTCTAGAGGAAACCACACAGATGTGACGTAGGTTGACCTAAAAGAGAAAATCAAGGCTAGCCCCGTTCAGACAAATCAAACTGGCCTCAGTCACCCACCTTTCGCTGAAGACTGTCGAATGCAAGCGTTTTCTATCAGTTCTAATCTTCATCTTGAGCTGATCCTGATGAGAAAGAGGGCTGCCGCGCAAGACTTCCTCCTGTCGCGTCGTCCAAATCACCATTTGGTCCGTGGCCAACAGCGTCAGAAACACCATTCGTTTCACCGCAGAATACGGGGGGGACACATTGTCATACACGAGCACGAGTTTTCGGGAGCGAGACGAGCTGTCAACTCGCCGACATGGTCCCATAAGGGGCGGACCCGGGGACAATGGTAAAAGACGTGCGAAGCCGTTTCTTCTAAACCTAACCCAGCCACACCGTTCACAGTCTGGCAAATCCGCCAAGCCCCATATGAAGGCCTTGACATTGTGAGGCAGCCGATTCCGAGCCAATCGCCAGGTAAGCGAAAACTCAGGGTTACTGAGATAATCCGCCGCTGGCACCCAAGACCAGAACTCCCACTCCGTCAAGTAGAGCCGCTCACGTATAGGATCCTTCGCAACTCCCTCCACAAAATAACGATAAAAGGCCGTGAAAGGTCACTGGACCGAGGAATGATCGTCAAAGCGTACCGACACTCGCGAAGGAAATCCGCTTAATCCCGAGGTTTACGACGGCGCTCAACCCGCGAGATGTGGGGACTGATAGTAAGGAAAGGGAACGCGTCCCTAACAATCCCCGCCGTAATCAAATCTGTCAATGCGCGGCGTAGAAAAGCCAACCTCGAGGCGAGTTTGTGGCTCGCCAAGTGTGGCATTCCCAGCACCCCATGATACGGACGTTGTGCATAGACTTCTCTGTCTACCTCATGCTTGCGTCCTCTCCACAAAATGGAGGATAGCGAGCGCTCGAGCGGCTTCTTATGATCTTTACAGAGAGGACGTTCGGACAATCGATAAAGGACAATCAGGAAAACGTAAGTGGCACACGCCTCCGTCCTGCCCTTGACGGACAACCTCCGTCGACGCCAAGTCTGGCCGGCCGCGTCGACCTTTGCTCGTACTTCAGACAAATTTTTCTACAGCTGGATGTCGGGTCCAAACTACACTCCAAGAATGCGGACAGGACTGTCTGCTCAACCGAAGGGCCCTTGAAGATCGACCCTCTTCCAGGCACATAACCGCAAGCTGGAGCGGTTAATCTTGGCCCTTGTCACATTTTCGTACCGATCAAGCGCCTTCAGTACCGCCTCAATGTCGCTGCGGGACACGGAAGCAGATACGTCATCGGCGTACGCGGAAACCCTGGCTCGAGCCCCTCCAGGAACGGCGATTCCACGTACGGCCGGACTGCATGCCCTGTCCTTCAGCCGGCGAAGGAGAGGCTCCAACGCCGAAGCATAAAGTAGGGGCGACAGTGGACAACCATGACGAACCGACCTAAACAGCGCAAAATCGCCCGACAGCTTCCCGTTCACTTGTACCACAGCACTAGGGGAGCGATACAGGAGGTTGATTCAGCGACAGATGTCGGTTCGAACTGGCGGCCTGAAGGACAGCAGCAAGGTAAGCGATGGTCAACCCTATCAAATGCCTTGACTGATCTAAATTGATCAGCGTAGCTTCATTGTCGTCTTTACACCTCTATGATCGTGCAGATCAGATGCAGGTTGCTCTGAATTGTTCGACCCCTCACAGCACAAATCTGCTCAGGACCCAACAGACTAGGCAACTGACTGCAAACGCTCCTGCAGAATCTTGGCCAAACACGACAGTCAAAATCGGGACAAAGATGTGCAACAGTCTCAAGTAAAATTCATAGGGCAAACTATCCAGATCGTGCGACTTTCCTCTGCCGACCTTCTTCAATGCCGCGTAGACTTCGCCCTCCTTGGTAAATCGGCTCTCGAAGTGCCGTCGAAATCTGCGCCAGTAAGGACCCCGACGGATTTTTCTCGACTCCTCACAACTAGTTCTGACGTCATTCGTCCTTTCAGGACAATAGCACCGACGTCATTAGGGGAAGGGTAATTTAACCGCCCTATATATATGGAGCATGACATGGACCCTCCCAGCACAGAAATGTCTTAGTTTCTTTATGTAAGGTGTGTCTAACTCGAACATCCTTTGCTTCGCATAGATGGGTCCATACCCTTAGGTAGGTCCCTCACATGACTACAGGGGCATCGTTGAATTTGCAGGGATCCTCTATGGACTTGCCGTCGACTGTGGTCTTTTTAATTAGCATCCCCAATAAGGCCCTCCTTTGTTTCGATAGCCCCTTATCTAAGTCTTTTTTCTCCAGTTTGCAAAAAGCCTCCGGGGCAGAGAAATATTTTCCCTTTTTCATCCTTTTCTGCTTTGCTATGTGGGGTGGGGAAGAAGTGGATGCATGAGAGGGTGTGGAATCTGAAGCAAGGGAAGAAGTGGAGGGAGAGGGGGGTGGAGCATGGGCAGAGGAGGTGGGGAGGCTCCTTACTCTTGGAGACAGTTTCCCTAGGTGATGCATGGACAGAGTTGGTCCTGGTATTTTCCGCGAATTTGTCCATCCTACTGTGCCGTGTCTTTCTTTATGTTGCATCATCCTCTTTCTCCTCCCTACTCCTTTTTAAGGATGAGGCACGAGGTGGAGGCATTTCCTCCACCTCCATCTCCATCTCCATCTCTGCTTGAACTTCCTTTGGTTTCGCCTGTTTGTCCTGCTTCCTGTGATTTCGTTTTGTCTGCACCTCTTTTGGCCGCTTCTGCGGTGGCCGCTGCTTGCTCTGGAGATTGCTGTTTTTTCTGAGTGGGGGGAGGGGATTATTCCTTCCCTTCACCACCGTCCACTCCCCGTCAGACGCCTTCTCCGAGGTTGCTGGTGTTACTGTTGCTACCTCAGCTGTTGATGCCACGATTTTTTGTTGCTGTTGTAGTCGTCGCTGCCGTCGTTGTTGTTGGGTGGGGTGGAGGTTGCGAAATCTTATCTGGGCACACTTTGGACATGTGCCCAGACACTCTGTAATTCCAACGGTACGGCTTATGTCCCTCCACCACCACCAGCATTCACCTGTCTCGGCATAACAAGACATGTGGGATTTCCCCAAACACTTGTCTTGTTAAAGTTACATACAAGATGATGTCGCCGGTTGCAATTCCAGTCTTGCTTACTACTGATATGACTTCTACGGGGCCATAGTTAGCGAAAAAGTCCCCTATTCTATCTGCAGAAATGTCCACGGGCACCCCATTGTACCGTGATTTTGGTACGCCGGGTGCCCATGTACTCCGTCTGGAGTCGTAAGCTTTCGGTTGCCAGGGTACTTCCGGCCAGCTGCTTGGCTTGCTGATCAGTGGCTAGGAGAATGTCACAAATAGCATTGGTTCTCCTAGCCAAGACTTTAGGTGCAATATTTAACTTTTCCAACGTTTCTTCCATCGTTTCCCTGCTGACTCAATTTCCGACTCTTCACGTCGGAAGTCAGTAGGGAAATTATTCTTGAGTTTACAGCATCTAATACTTCAGGTATCGTCAAGAATTCTGTTCCTTTGATATATTTGTCGTATTTTTCTTTAAGTTGGCTGTAATACGCCGCGTCTTTCTTTTGGGGCTTGTTTTCTGTCCAGGCCGTTTTTTTTTGCCGGTGCCAAATTTTCGGTTTGCACTGTTTCCGGTGCTGAATTTTCTAAATTTTCTGCCATGGGGGTTTCAGCCCACCACAGCTTGAACAAATTAAAGTTCACAATAAATTAAACAAAAACTAAATCAAAACACGAACGTGGCGAATAAAAATGAAAAGCTAGTAAAATGTAAAAACTGAAATAAAAAACAAATCAAACAAAAACAGTATTAAAGACAAAAACGGGGGAGGGTAAATATAATAAAGAAATAAACAGAAAAGAATGCAGAAATGAAAAACAAATACGTACAAACAAGGAAGGGGGAAAAACCAAAAATTCAAAAGTTTGTAAAAAATTCGAAATAAATCAAAACTTAACCTTTAGTTTTCAAAGGCAACTTTTGCTTGACAAAATCAATGTAAAATCCACACAGGCAAATGCAGTCCAATTGCCGAAAAATTTACTTGTTTACAAGTTTAAATGCCGATGTGATGCGGTGTACATAGGAAGAACCAATCTGAGGTTGGAGACGCGGTTTGCGCAGCATGTTCCCGCCTTTCTGCGTTCAAGTAGTCGGAGCCAGTCTAAAAAGAACTACTCAGGCAGTCCATGATTCGGCCATTGGACAGCATTTGCTCGACAGCCATGTTTTTGCCACCGATTATGAAGACACTTGGTTCTCAACATTACACAGTGCTCGCTCGGTATACCATCTCCGAGTCCTGGAGGCAGTATTTATAAAATTTCATCAGCCCGGCCTGTGCAGACAGAAGGAGCATTTTGTACGTTCCTTACGTTTGTTGGAGGGACTGTGAGTGTCTTTTTCCTTTTTATACTTTTGTGGAACTTGCTATTTTCACCCCCTTTTGAATTTTAATTTAAAATTGATCTCTTTTTTTAATCGGTTTCCAACTTTCCCTCCTCATTCATTATATTGAGTTAATACGATCGCCATAACTTCGGATATATTAGCTACTTCTTGCTTTAATTCTTGCATTTTACTTATTAGCCAATTTATATTTGCCTTGTTCTTCGCCAGTTCTAATCGTTACATTTAATATCGATACATTCTCCTGTGCCACTTGGGATAAAACTTATTCTTTTCCACTTTCTTCAGATTCCTCCTTATAATTTTAACATCTTCTTTCGACATTGTTCCAAACAGAACACTCAATGCCTTTCCAACGAGAGGGACTACTGCTCTTTTTCCTCTTGTCTGTAACAGTTCAATTCCCTTCAAATAACTCTTCATATCCTTCCACTGGAATTCCATTATTGAAGTCTCCTGCTCCAGGGAATACAATAACCTGAGGTATCGACTGGTGCTACTGACCGTACCCAAGTTAAGCAGTTCCTTCCCAATTTATCTAATAGCAATTGTATGGCTTCAAGCCTATCACGAAAGTGACTAACCATTTTGATATTGTTAGCACTTCATTTGTTTTCTTGAAGATCATATTTTGACTGTGTTTCCAGGCTCCTACCGCCCGCATCAGCAGTAGTAAAAGCCTCTTCATATCAGTCATTTCTGCAAATATAATAAAATGTCCTTGGTTTATTCTGCTGACAAACCAGTGCTTGTACATATACATAGTCATTTAGCATATTCCCCCTATTACTTTCGCTTAATTTTCCTCAAATGTCTAAATTTCTAGAGGGCTGTGTTCGAAGTCTTCTAATTAGGAATCTGGTTGACAGCTGACGTGGAGACACTCAAAGTCTTTGTGCTACCCAAAGTCATCTGCTTGGATGCACTTCGGCCCAAAACTCGCGTGGTGGCGAATGGCTCTGTGGATTCGGGGATTCCCCAATTTTCATTAATTCCGATAAATGTTTTCTTTGTTCCTTATTTCTGCTTTCTTAATCAACTTTCTAAATTTGGAGAATTATCTATCTTCTTTTGCAGGAGTCACAGTAATTGTTCTTCTCTTAGCTCCAACCAATTCACATCTCGGACAGCTACTCCTCACAGTCGGGTCAAAATACTGCCCCTTCCTCCTCCTTCTCGGTATTCTTAATTTTGCTCACTTCTCAGAGCAGGCATAACCGTCTTTGTGACAAATCTATTTTTTAAAATGCGCAGGAGAAAGGGCGCGATTTATTCTCCTCATTAATTTCAAATCTCTAATTCCTTTTCTGGAATCACTTGTCCATCGAAAAAATACAAACTAGATCACCTTCACATTTTAACCTTTCGAGCGATAGATAAAAATTATTTCCCAATTTGTTTTCGTCAGTGAAAATATATTTGTTTACTTAAATTTCAAAAAAAAAAAAAAAAAAAAAGACACACTCTGTTTTCTATCCTTAGGCCAGTTACCGTTTTAGTGAAAAACATCAGCCAGATCTCCTGTCTGTTATGACGAATCGGTTTTCATAATCCTAACCTGCGCAGCGGATTCATTCTCTGTTTTCACTTATCAATTTGCTTTCGAAAAAAATATAATTCTCGTCTGCTTCTCTTTTCGCCAATGACATGTTTTCCAATTCATAGGGATGAAGCAAACCAGATAGTCATTTCTTCACTTCCACATTACCAGAGAAAATGCCTTCCATTCTCTCTCCCTATCTCTCTATCTTCCAGCTTACATTTTATTTTAGGCTTAAGCCTTTTCTGCTTAGAATCAAAGTTTAACCACCTCACAGCCTTAGTGCCACATTACTCCCTTCCCCTTTTGTCATTTACTTGTATATGACATCCAACTTCATTTTCCCTAAGATGGGAAAAGAAAAAAATTAACCAAAAATATTTTTCATGCATAATATTTCTACTAAACATGCAGTAGAATTAAAAGATCCTTCTTTTCCGATTAATGATCATGAATTTTCATAATGGAGGCTTCACCACACCTTACAATTTAATAATTCAATCTGGGGCCCGCCACCTCCTTACTTTTGTTTCAACTGATACATTTTTATATTTTTCCTGGTTTATTCTTCTCATTCAATTTCTCTGTTTCCATAAGTGTTTTTTCCTTCGACAGCTGTCTCTGAATTCCATCTGCTTCGGTAAAGAACACTAAATGGCGTCCCTCTCTTGTTCTCATGCACATTCGCCAACATCTACGGAGTAACTGATTTATTCCTATGCTTTTTCAGCCTCCATATTGCTGCTATTATAACTACCAAAGTGCGTAACATGGCAGAGCAATATCCCTATATAATAACGGAGTGAGCATCAAAACCAACAGTTTATCTAATAAGGTAACACAACCAATTGCACTGTAATATTTCCATAGCGCTTTAGTGGGATCTACTGGTAATCTTAAATGATGGGGTAAGTCGTTTTGTTTTTTTAATAGCAACTCCCTTAAGTGAGCAGGGATCACTATACTCGGGACCAAATGTCTTAATAATAACATATCTGGCTGAGCACTCACATGCTCTAACAAAATCATCAGGGATTGGTTAGTCTGGCGCAACTTATTAGTAATTGTCATTAATTGAAAATACTGCTGAACAAAATTACTTAACTCCTTAACTACTACGGTCCGAGATGTAAAATGAACTAAGTTGGTGTTAAGGGAAGACCAATGACTGCGACGCCTTCCAAGGAAGGTGGATAATTCTTCAAATTTAGAAAGTTAATTAAGAAAGCAGAAATAGGGAACAAAGAAAACCTTTATTGGAATTCATGAAAATTGGTGAATCCTCGAATCCCAAAACCCGCATTGAGTGTCTCTGAAATCCACGTCAGCTGCCAACCAGATTCCTAATTTGAACACAGCCCAGTATCACTATAGCGATTGATGCGGGAAGAGTCAATTAAATTGAAGATTAATCCCACGAATCTCTCGTTTTATTTTTCGTTGTGAAGACATTTTTTATCTTTATAGTACTCGCCACGGCTTGAACCAGCGCTGCGAGATTACGACCTTCGATTTTCCACTTCGAGGGCAAAGTTAGTGTGGATCGAAGCGACCAGCAATCAACAACCAGCTTGGACCAGCGTTAGCATTGCCCAGTGTAGAGTTAACTCCGTGGTTAAAGCATCGTTCTAAGACCCTCATGACAGGATTACTAGACGTGGTTACACCTCTGGGGTGTAGGCGATGGCGAAAGGTATTATATATATATATATATATATATAAAAGCATGATACTTTCCTGACTCTCATCTCGTCTAAGAACCTACTCTTCCTCTGACAACGGCATCAAAGAGTCCTTCTACGAACTTTTGACTCAATTATCCGAACCACTCTAGAATCAGATAAACTCATGGTTTTTGCCGACTTCAATGCCACAGTTGGCTGTGATCACCATACATGGAAGGCCATTCTCGGTCACCATAGTATTGGCAACTGTAACACAAATGTTCATCTGCTTCTCGGTCTCTGTGCAGAACACAACCTGCCCTATTCCGTCTCCCGATCCGGCGCAAAATAACTTGGCAACACTCGAGTTCCAAGCATTGGCACATCTTGAACTCATTCAATCCTGGGAAAAATGGGATGTCTACATCCCAAGCCTGGAGCGGGTGATTTCTCTACAGACCACTGTCTTCTGCTCTCGCGTTTCAATATATCTATTCGTCGACCATCTAGGACTCTTTCTGCAGGCAAGCCTCACCGACGCTTTGACTGTGCGAAACACCAGGACGCCAAATATCAGAGCTCTTTCAACTATCCGTTGAAAAGTCCTTCAACGTCTTATCAGCGGGAAAATGGACATACCTGCGTGATGCAATGAAGAAGTGCTTGGGTTTCAGAAAACTGTGGAAACTATCGTGACATCTTCCTCCTAAGCATCACTGGCAAGATCTTTGCGCGAGTAATAATGAATTGGCTCCTTCCCGTTGCAGGAGAGATCCTTCCAAAATCTCAATGTAGTTTTCGGTCTTCTAGAGACGCGGTTGACATGGCCTTCAGGAGAAAGAGTGCGCAACAAAAAACCCACAGCTGTTTATTTCTGGGTTTTCCGAAGCTGTATGGATCGTTTCATGTCTCTGATCCGTATCAGAATGGAATGGGGTGGGCGGATGAATCATTGAGGTATACTCTCGGACCCGTTTTCAATCACCGGTGACCTTAAACAGGGTTGTATGTTAGCTCCAACACTCTTCTCCCTGTACCTCGCCGCCATGATCAGCGAGATCGCCCCCTGGCAGTATTGGCATTGACATCCGATAGAGATTCGACGGTGTTCTCTTCAAACTCGCTCGACTTCGTTCTCGCACAAAGAGTACCAATACTCGCTTGCGGGAATTACAGTATGCTGACGACAATGCAATTGCAGACCAGACTATCATTAACCTCCCGAGATCGAAAAACTTGTATAACGAGGCCTACAAACTCTTTTGGATACAGGTCAATGTCAAAAAGACAAAGATCCTCATCCAGCCGGCACCCAGACAAGTAAAAACCGGACATCAGCATCAACTTCGACAGACAGCCGGTAGAAGTCGTCGATGAATTTCCTTATCTTGCCAGCATCATCTCGAATAATGTCACATGCAGGGGAGAAACCTTGATAACAGTATCAACGCGGCTCATACTGCATACGGAACGCTCTCACAACGGATCTTCAGCAGTCACGGTCTCATCATAAAAACCAAAATCATAGTCTTCCGAGCCGTGGTCCTCTCCACCCTTTGTATCGTCGGTACATCAAACGTCTGGAACGGTTCTAGCAAACGAAGAATCTTTTTGAATCAGTTGGGTTGACCGCATTACCAACAATAAATCTCTCTCCAGCATCAAAGCTACTATCCTTCAACATCGCCACATTGGGCGGTTCACGTGTCCAGAATGCGTCCCACTCACTCCCACGTATCATCCTGTTTGGAGAACTCGCCAGCGGCAAGAGGCTACGCGGAAGCCCAAAACGACGCTTCAAGGATCAGTTGGAGTCAACACTGACATATGCCAACATCAACTCTGAAACCTAGGAAACCGTTACTGCCTATCGGCCTTCCTGGTGTCGGGCGATTCGGGTTGTGGGACTGAGACTTTCGAGTTTAACCTCAAGATAAAGATGATCTGCAGCGTGCTGTCAGGAGGGCCCGTTCGCTCAGCCGTCTCCAACACCTACACTCCTCTGTGACTCCTGCTCACGACTTTTCAGGAGTAGGCTGGGCCTTCACAGTCATCTCCGCCAGTGTCCCTCTACCAGTTCTTGTTTTTGTTGATTGGTGTTGTATATTTCTTTATAATGTTTCTAAGGGAAGATGTACATGCCTGACAAGAACACCCTCGTTGCATAAATCTTAGAATATTGGTGCCACATATGGTCTGTTGCCACATATGGTCATTTACCCACCGTTGTAAAGTTGCACCCCCGTGCCTTTTCTCTAAATACTTTTATGGTAATTGTTCCAACGAGCTCTTCGCTAGGGCTCCTAGATTTATGAATTTAAACGCAGTACTTGGTTGGTAACGAGCTCTTATCAGTTTACAGTTGAGTTGGCTAGATGTAACCGTAAGTTTTATGCTAAGAGTTTCTTTTCTCGCACTTACCACTTGTGGAACTCTCTTCCGAATCCATGCTTTCCAGCCTAATTTAATCTTCAAAATTTAAATGCAATGTCAATCCTTATCTACTGTCTTCTTTTGTTCTCGCTCCTTAGTAATGTTTCTATTTTCAAATTTTTCCATACCCAGTAACCGCTTTACTGCCGTACTTGGAGTGAACACAGTTAATATATATAGAGGCTATTGAGTGAAGAGATGGTCTTCTGCAAAGAAATGACAATCTTCATTAAGTATCTATCTATCTATCTATCTATCTATCTATCTATCTATCTAATACCAAACTGTAATTGGTAGGGATTATTTAAAATAGGATTCTTAGTCCATATGAGAGCTCAATGCATATTATAATAATAATTAGGAAAAAACCTTAAAAATGTATTGTCAGTAATAAATTTATTTCGATGAATATAAGCATATTCATCACATCAGACCGACTATATTCACTATATCCCAGACAGACAGATATACAAGAATAAAAAAATAAATAGAAAAAAAAACCCCCAAAAAACTAAAAACAAGATGAAACAATAGAAAAGTTTTCTTTGGGAGCTTTACATTATGAAGAAAGAACAGAAAAAAAAGAGTTAATATAACGGATAAGGGAAGGTAAATAGGAAACTTATTTAAAACAATGTGTCAAATAAAGTTCACAGAGGAAAGGAACGCCTGGACAAAATAGTGAAAAACATTAACGCAACAGGTAAAATTTTAATGAAATCAGACAAAATGGGAAATTTCTATAAAATAGCAGCAAAGGACTACAACAATCTAATAAATAAGGATTTACATAAGAACTTTTAAAAGGCAAATAATAATTACCTCTGTTATGAAAACACCCCAACGAGTACGCAGGATCACCTCGTCAGTGATGTTATGACTTGCGGTCATGACAAGTTTCAGGTCTTGCAACATCATACTTGTTCGCCCAAGAGACCCTACCGAAACAGTACTATTCCGGCAGTCGATCCTGAAGCAAAAAAAAAAAAAAAAAAATCCGCCAAGCATGCAACAAATGGACACATTAAGTAACTGCCACCGCTGATCTTGAAATTACAAGAAACCAATCATTAATGACCTACGTTACTTCCTCCTCAGCCAAGACGATAAAACGATGATAGACAGCATGCTCGTCGGTTTTTCCATCTTAGGTTCACCATGCAGAAAGACCCACATTCTCAACGAACAGTTTGACATAAAAAGTACGTAATGTCCAGAAAAGTTTCCTTTCCTATGAAGCGTTGCTTAAAAAAAAGAAAAAAAACATGGTGGAAAACATTAATATGAACAGTAAAAAAATCACAGATAAAATGAAGATTAGTGATAGAGTAGGTAAACTTAACAAAAAAGAGTGCTACATTACCATAAAGGATCACAAACCAGATTTCGAAGCTAATCCAACTACAAGGATAATAAACCCAACAAGACCTGAGATCGGCAAAATAAGTAAAAAAATCCTTGAAAGGGTTAACCAACAAATTAAAGAAAACATAGGATTGAAACTTTGGATTAATCCCAAAGAAGTAACAAACTGGTTTACTGAAATCAAAGATAAAACAAACTGTACACTAATGCAGTTTGATATTGAAAATTACTATCAATCAATATCAAAAGAACTGTTCATGAATGCGTTGGACTTTGCTAACAAGTACACGGACGTAACAGAAGAAGAAAAGAGCATTATTATAAATGCGAAAAACTCCGTAACTAATACATAAAGTTGAGCAATGGATAAAAAAATCTTACGACCACTTTGACATCACAACGGTCTTCTGACTTTATAGGTTTTTTTATATTATAAAATCTCACAGCATATCATGAAATTAATATAACTGACATTGGATTATACAGGGACAATGGATTTATGGTTATAAAGATCTCTACGAACTTTAAAATCGATAAAATTAAAAAGATATTATATAGAGAATTTAAATGCCTGAACTTAAAAATTACGGTAAGCACTAAATTGAAAAAGGTGAACTTCCTTGATATAACGTTAGAATTAATGAAAAATGTATACATACCTTATAAAAAAACCCAATACTAATCTTTGTATATACACCCTAAATCTAATCATCCTCCATCTATAATTAAACATATACCTTTATCTATCGAAAAAGAGAATAAGTACAAATTCAGCAAATCAGAAGATTTTCTATGAACATATTAATTTCTATAATAAAGCTCGAAAAGATAATGGCTACAAAAGCCCAAAGCTAACTTACATAAAAATGAAAATGGAAATCATAGAAAAAACAGTAGAAATATAATTTGGTATACACCCCCATACAACCATTTGGTAAAGAACAAATTAGGACAAAAATTCCTTGCCTTAATCGTTAAACATTTCCCTAAAGACAGTAAACTCAGTACTAATTAAAAAAAAATACCCTAAAATTAAGTTACAGTTGTACTAAGAAACATAATGCTAATATCTTGACCAAGACCAAGAGTAATTTAGACAATATAATAATAAAAAGAGATGAAGATAGACAAAAATTATGTAACTGCAGAAATCCTCATAACTATCCTCTTAATAATAAATGTCGCACTGAATCATTAGTACACCAATGCAATATCTCATCTATTGAGGATCCAGACAACGTAAAAGTCTACATAGGATGTACAAGACACGAGTTCAAAAAACGGTTTAACCAGCATCAAAGTTCTTTTAGGATAAATCAATACCGAAATCAGACGAAATAGAAATATTTCTGGCACTTAAAAGAAATCAATAAAACACCTACTGTGAAATGGAAATTAATAAGAAAAGCTAGAATATGTAGGTCATTGTGCATACATGAGAAACTATATATTACTAGGTTTAGAGAAAATAAAAATTTACTTAATCAAAGAAATGAAATAGCTATTCTCGGCCAACTTTGTCAAAATTTTTCCTTAGGTAATGTTACCCCCCCCAAAAAAACCCAACAAAAAACTGATGAATGAAATATATATATTTATATTTGATATTTAAATATTAATTTTTAAATAATTTAAGCAATTCTATTACATTTATTTGTTTTAAAAGATGTATAGTCTATTATTAAAATTAAGAATAATATTTTAAAATTATAGTTCAATATGACGTATTCATATACAATCTTTTTAGAAATTTTTTTATGTATACAAGTACAAATCTTGCCAATAAGAAATAGCCAAAAGCAACATACCATTAATTTGTGTTTCTCCTTTTAGCATTTTTTAATCATTTCTATCTTGATCTCCAATGAAATTTTAATAAAGTGAAACATATTAGATTAAGATATGTTTCCTACTTGTTCTTTATCCTATGATATATATGTATGCATATATATATATATATATATATATATATATATATATATATATATATTGTGGACATATGGTCGAGTGGTTAGAACCCAGGTTCGGATCTCGCCATGGTCGATTTGTCAGGAAGCTGGCGTCTTGATGTTATCGGTCTGGAGGTGGGATCCTATCATGCAGCATCTTTGGAAAATGCCTGAAAATCCTATCGCCGGTTGACGCAAGCCTTGTAAGTGAAATTGGGTTGACGGAATTCTTGGGATCCGGATGACTTATGATTTCGTGCTAGCACGCACGAAATCACAACTCATCGTGATCGAGGGCTAGATAGAGCATGCTGGCCTTGTTGAGACTGTTGATTGGACAAGCGTAACGCACGAAGAAAGAGCGGGATACCCGTCTACCACTCCAAGGAGAAAATTCAGCAAGCTCGAAAGCTGTTAATGGCGAACCGCTGAGTTATCGTCGATGTGGTACCATGTTCTCTGTAGATTAGGATTATACGCTCTGTAATGAACAATTCATATTAAAATCTCAAAAAAAATTCATTTCAGGGGAAGTAATAGTGCAATATTTGTCATGAATTACTTCCCTTGAAAATTGCCAGGTTGTTTTTGTTTCAATAACTATATGACCATTTCTTGCACGTCAGCGTACAAAGTTCTTGCTTTAAATTAGGTTCGAACTATAATAAGATCACACAATGTTAATATATTTTGGGAGATAGTTGGTTGAAATTGAATTAAAAATGTTGATATGTAATTGATTTATTTTTTGTTCAACTCATTTTTAAATGTCAAAAAGTATTTTTCATGTGTAAAATCAGTTTTCTTCATCACATCTGATATTGCAAATGATTAAAAAAATCGCGAAAATTTTAGATAATTCCTTTTAAATCTTAGATATGTTTCATCTGAATCTTTGCTTTTTACAAAACTGTATAGTACTGTCGATTTTCCGAATTTGATTTTGGCATTCCACGTAAATTCAACTGACGCACTAATTTGTTAAATAATCACCGAACATGGAAATCTATTTTTATGTGTAACAAAAATACTCGTCGTAACCGATTTTAACTTGTCTGCTTCAAGATGTGAAGAAAACTCGCTAGCAGTGACGTTGACTGATATTTTTTCTAAAGTGACCAAAAATATTGCAATATTGAAAGACCGTGACAAAACAAGACTATGTGGACAGTAAGTCTTATGTCGCACTATTTACAGTTGCTTATTTTCCAGTGCAGAATTTTATATTCAGTGGGTGTTAATACCGTGCAACCTGATACGAGATGGTCAATTGTTTCTAGATATTTATCACAGAATCTGCATTTCGGGTTAACACAATTTTTCAGTATATGGGCTCGTAATTTCTAGTTAGCAAGCGCTGGTCTTGTGCAGCAAGAATAAAACCTTCAGTTTCAGCTTTTAACCCTATACTACTTAACCCCTGATGGGAACGAGGTTTGTCTACATCAGCTTGTTTGGTACGGACAGAATATTGACCATGAAGAAGCTTATCTTGCAATTGTTTCTACATTTGGTATACTGCATTTGCTTTTGCTTTCTTTTTTTTAGGTTCTTTGCTGCTGCAGTAGGTGTATTATAGTTTATTTGCACTTCTTCACTGACTTGAAATTCCTTTTTTAATTTGTTGGCTTCCTTTAATACTGAAGAAAGTTTTTTTTTCTTTCATGTCATCATCCTGTCTTCTGTAGTTTCCAGGTATCTTTAAAGACCAATTGTTGTGGTTTTGTAAAGACAGTTCTAGTTGAGCTAACTCTTTGCCTCTGTCGCATCTGGACACAAACAGACGATCAATATCAGCTTTAGGTGGCAAGTTTGACATCCATTCATTTAATGTCAGCTATGGTCCAATTAAGAATGTTGAAACTGTATTGCACCACAGGCCCATTGTTTATGGCTGATATTCTGTTTTATGAATGCAACTCGGTATTTAACACCAGACGCACACGTCTTTAGTATTCTTTTCGTACTTTCTCCTTCATTTGGGTATGCTATATTCCGTCTCCTTCGCTGACTCTTGTTCACATTTCCATGCTATATTTAAGGAAATTTGCTATCACCGAGGGGACTTTGTACATTTCCAAAGCCTTAAGGATCCAGCAGTGTGACACATCTATCGAATCTGAGCTGAGATTTCTATCATTTTTAGCAATTTTCCAGGATCAATTTATTTATTAGTAGTTGATCTTTGGCATCCATCGTGTTCCAAGTGAAGAATTTTGTTTCCATCAAGAAAAGAGCAAGTACAATTTGTCAGGACAGACGTGATCAAGTTATATGTTGTGGACAGACATGTTATTGGCCTCTAATGTTTTGGACCATCTGTTTCAACCGTTTTTGGTAGGACATATATAATATCTTCAGTGATCCATTATGGAATTTCATTGGGGGTTATTAATTTTCATAAGTATCAACTTCTCATGGTTAGAACTCTTCTGGAATTATCCACCTTTTGTTGTACTATATATATATATATATATATATATATATATATATATATATATATATATATATATATATATATATATATATCCTATTTTACTTGCATTCTTTGTATTCTTATTTGCTCTTAGCCCCGTCGCGGGCAACTCTGTTCATTAAAGCCTTCGTCAACGTACTTTTTTCTTTCATTTATAATCACCCCAAGCAAGGCAGTAACGCCACAAAAATACAAGGGTTTGGAAGAATTAGAAACAGAAACATTAATGATGAGAAGAAAGAGACGAGATTAATCAGGTAGAGAGTAGACAGCGATTGACATTACATTTAAATTTGTAAATTCTTTAGTTCTCTTCCTTATTACAATTTAATAAACAAAGTGGGCTAACCTGGTTATAACATGATTGGGGAACCAATAATTTCTGTATTTCTGTAGTGCTCTTTTCCACAAGATACTCTTGTGGAAAAGAGCATTACAGAAATGGAGGAACATGAGCCTGATATCCATTGTAAACCACTGAGTAACCCTGAAATACATTTGCCGGGGCCCATCGATTCTAAGGATCAACATTCTACTTTGATTCCTGAAGATTCAGTGTCGCTAAGAGGAATCGAAGAAAATCGTTACGATATATAGAACATTAAAAAAAGTTGAGGGGGAGAGAGACAATGCATTAAATGTTCTTAATATAATTCTTAGTGAAACATTCTTCTTAAATTAAAAATGCTAAATAGCATTTATTTTAAAAAATAAAACAATCCATGTATGCCACGACTTATCTTAAAAAAAAAATAAACAAATATGTATGCATGTATGTATGTATGTGTGTATCTATGAATGTATTATTATTATTATTATTATATGAAAGATGTTTGAGTGACCATACGTAGAGAAGTTTGTTACTGTGATCTGAATTCATAGAACTTTTTGCTCGTTTAAGATTTCAGATGCTTGTTATTTGAAATGACAAATTTTTTTTTGCAACTTTCTCTTCTCTTTTTGTCCTGTACCTTCAGGATGTATGTGATCATGGTTCTCCACAGCTTCTTGTCTTTTGTTCTTCTAAAAAGTACTTGCTATTTTTGACTCCATTTTCTAGCACTTTATCCTCTATCCATTTTCTCAAACATGTCAAGTAGGTTACATGTTATATGAACTTGTTCCTTTATCTTTTGATGTGACATTTGAGTGACAAATTCTCCAAGCCTTCTTTCTTCATTATGTGTCCCATGAATTTCAGCTGTCTTTTACTGATTGTTATTACCAGTTTATTTGTAATTTCTATTCTTAGAATTTATTCATTTGTCGTATGCTCTGTCCATGGTATTCTTACCATTTATCGATAGAACCACATCTCGCTTGTTCGTTTTTTTTTCATTTGTCAGGAAATTGTACAGTTTTCATTGCTTATATAGGAGAATAGATCATGCATAGCAGTTCAGAATTGTTTTCTTAATGTCTATAGTCAATTTTCAAGCCTTTAGTATCTTACTCAGCTTACCAATTTTTCGAAATTACTGTTTTTAAATTGACTTCCATTCATCGAACGTCAAAATAAACCGTTGTAAAATGTTTGTTAAACTTTATTATTAAAATTTGTGAAACAATTTTAGTTTTATTGCATTTTTCCCTATAATAATCCTGGACTGCATGAGTGAAATTTTGATTTCGACAAGTGATATATTTACTAATTTTAGCATTAATATCAAGACTCTTCTATTTTACAATTTTTATATATTTATTTTTGTCTTTTTCGCCTGTCCTTTCTTTCAGTTTTTTTCAAGCAATTTGAAGAAAAATATAGAAAGAAAGAGAATGGCGCACGTACACGCACACACACACACATACACACTCTTATATACATACATCTCTTTCAAATAGCGTTTTTTTTTCAGTTCAGAAACTGAATTATCTCTCCATACAATAGACAAAGGTATTGCAAAAAAAAAAACAGGCTTATCATAATTTTCAAGACTCCAACTTTTTATTATTTAATGGTGATATATCGGAAAACCGAAGTAGATCTATTTTCATAGCACTGCCTAAAAGCCAGGTGCAAACGAATGTGAACTCCATTGTACAATCAGCCTAATAAGCCATATTGCAAAACTTATAATCCGAATTCTGATGGATAGAGCACACAGCAGAATCAGACGGGAAATACTGCGGGTTCGTTAAAGATACTGGAACAAGTATGCTCAGAATGTTATCAGAAAGAGCAATACAAATGCAGAAGGACTTTATAGATTATACAAAAGCGTTCATAAATTACGTCACAAAGAACTGTTCGAACTTCTTGGTAACCATGCCATATTTGGGAAGGATATTAGAATAATCCAGGCCCTATACTGAGAACAAACTGCCTGCATAAGTTCAGTCGATATATAAAAATAAAAAGCAGTGTAATACAAGGACGTGGTGTCTTCTCCTACTGAAGGTAGTGAATGGAAGCGAAAAGAAAGGACCAAGTATCAACTGCAATAAGACGGAATGAATGTTTGATAAAAAAAAGGAAGAACCCAGCATGCACATTACAAATTGGAGATACCAAAATTAAACATGCATAAAAAAATTTAAATATCTCGGAAGTGTCTTAACAGAGGGATAAAATGTGGCACTGAGATTCGAAGGCTTATTGGGATATATTATGTATAAGCAAAGTATTAAGAAACAGAAAACTTTCGGTATAAACAAAGAAAAGAGTACTGAACTGTTACGTAATATCTGTCCTACTGTATGGCAGTGAATACTGGACATTCTCTGGATACTCAGATGAAGAAGAGACTTGAAGTAACAGAAATATCGTTGTACAGATGTATGCTGAGAATATCATGGACTGAACACGTGAGCAATGAGGAAGTTTTTAGAGAAAATGGAAACGTGAAGGAAACATACTTAATATCAGGAAGAGACAGATGATTGAAAAATCTCAGGATAAATTGAAGGCAAGGTAGACAACAACACATAACCTACGCAGTGAATGAATGGCGGAGCAAGGTTTAGGAGGAATAACAAAAAGACAAAAAAAAATTAAGAGATACTAAAGACAAAAATTTGTGGCGAGTCATGATCGGACAGAGCACATGCGAGGGTCGACTGAAAAATTCATAGGCTGACTATGAAGGAGTGATGCTAGAGCTGTGAAATCTTGTATGCATTAATTTCAAACCTTTTTTTAATTAATAACTGCATTATTTATTTCCAGGTAAACTGACATCTGACTGCTCAAAGGAGATTTCAAAAGTAACTAGTAGCGACTTCTCATGAAAATGGACACAATTTAACCCACAAGGACATGCAGACATGGTTGTTACATTAGGAGATGACATTCCAGCTTTATTAACAGTGCAAAAGTTGGCATCTAAATTTAGGACGGGAAGGGAGAGTCTTGAAGATGATCCAAGTTTTGTACGTTCTGCAATGCCATCACTGAGGCACGAATTGATCGTGTTTACCAAATAGTGATGGATGGCAGGCGATTACTATAAATCAAATAGCCAATGTTATTAGCACATGCTGTGGGAAAGTTGAGAATATTCAGCACAATGAACATGACGAAGGTTTCTGCTCGGTGGGTGCCATGTCTTCTGACACACCAGACCGATCAAATCTGACATTGTTCGAGGCAGATCCAGCTGGTTTCTTTGAACGCTTCCTCACCCAGGATGAGTGTTGGGTTCATCACTTTGGGCCAGAGACAAAGAGACTATCCCTGCATGGAAAATACACCCCTCCTCACCTGCTCTAAAGAAAGCCAGTATCGTCTCATCTGCCGGGAAGATTATGGCCTCATTTTTGGGGGGTTTGTTGGTAAAATGAATTGTGTTTGTGTTGAAACTTGAATAAAGCATGGAATAATAATAATACAACACAAAATGTACTTAAACAAAATGTATTGACACAAGAACGTGTACACAATATTTACAGATAGTTTGGTATATTCTTGGGAAGACCGTTCCTGTAGAATGGGTGGACTTAGTCGCAGTCGGGCAGAGTCTCTGGATTGGATCTCTTCTTCCTCACCCGTCTTCCCGGTACCAACCATATTTATATGGTCGGTACTCCACTATGTAAATTAGGTGGATCGTACCACAACACCCCCTCCCAAGCCTTGGAATCCCTTTTGGATTTCAAATTGGCTTCCTATATGGGTTGATGATTATGGCTATTTCTTTGTAGATCCATTTGCCTAATTTTAATATTTTTTCCGTTTTGGATTCACGTCCAATGGGTCCGTCAACTTCCGTTTCTTACCGGATCTTCTTGGTTCAGGAGTATTCTGTGGAGGTTCTACCTGAAACATATCATACATTATATCAATGGGATCTTCGTCCTCATCCGGTATACTTTCTTCATGCTCTATACCGTAATATTTTTTAAGTTGGTTCTGGTGCCTTTTATGAGTATTCTTCGGCCCTTTAATTATGTAAATCAGGTCACTGATTCTCTTGTCCACTATGCCTCGCTCCCAGAACTCAACGTTGCTTTTGTAGCACTTGAAAAACACCTTCTCTCCGGGAGTGTATCTTTTTCTCGCTGTATACATGGTATTCTTTACTCTATTTTTTCCTGGCAAAAGCTTGTCAAACACTGACTTAACTTTCCTAGCGAACATTAGTTCAGCTGGTGCCATGTTTGAGTGTGTTCTCTGGTTTGGCGTGATTCTGTATACTTGTAAGAATTGCTGAAGCGCCTTTTCCGTTGGAACTCCTGAAGCTTTCTTCAGAGCTCGCTTTAAAGTATCGACAAATCTCGGATGATACGGAGGCGTCGTTATGTGGTTAATTTGATATAACTCACAAAATTCCTTAAATTCTTCAGAAGTGAATTGTGTACCATTGTCACTCACAATACACTCGGGCACACCGAACCGTGCAAATAGTTCATGCAAAAAAGTTGTTGTGGTATTGGACGTAGGCTTTTTACAGCGTAGTACTTCCGGCCATTTTGTAAAACTATCTACCACTATTAAGTAGTAAAAATCTTCTACTGGACCAGCGAAATCAATGTGTAATCTTGTCCACGGATGATCCGTCTTGGGCCATGGTTTGTGTACTATAGGTGGTGCCTTAGCTGCTAACGCACACCCCTTACATCGATGAACCATGTTTTCGATATCCACATCCATTCCTTTCCAATACACAAAGCTTCGCATTAAGCTTTTTGTTCTATTAATACCCGGGTGACCCATATGAAAGTCCCGAAGTATTCTTTTCTGCAACTTTTTTGGTATTACTACTCTCTCACCATATAATAACACTCCGTCACCTATTGAATAAATCTCCTGCACTTTTTGGTCATTTGCTAGCCTTTTATTTCTAAAATGAAATCATCGCTTTCAGCTTCTTTTTAATTTCCTTTAGTGTAACCGGTAGCTCTCTTACAATGTTGTTTACCATGCTTTTCACCTCATAATCTGCTCTGATATTTGCAATAATTGCTTTTTCGAATCTTTCTTCTTGACTCGGTACTAGTCTTGATAGACTATCCGCATGAATTATATTTTTGGATGATAGGTGCTTTATGTGAAAATCATAATTGAGAAGAATGGTTCCCCATCTTAACAGACGATTTGCTGTATAAACGGGTAACCCTTTCTTTGAACCAAAAATAGTGATCAGTGGTTTATGATCCGTTTCAAGCATAAAATGTCTGCCGTGGATGTACCTGTGAAATTTTTGTATGGCAAAATGATACTCAGTGCCTCTTTTTCTATCTGAGAGTAACTTCTTTCTCCTGGGAGCAAAGTTCTCGAAGCGTGTGCAATTGGTTTTCTAGAACTATCTGGCATTATGTGTTGAATACACGTTCCTATCCCGTATGAACTAGCGTCACTTGCCACTACAATATCCAGTTTTGGATTGTAATGGGTTAAAAAGAGGTCGGACGTAAGCATTTTCTTTATTTCATCAAAGGCTTTCTGACATTCTACCGTCCATTCCCATGCCTTGTCTTTTTTTAGCAGTTCATTCAACGGAGCTCTTAAATTGTACATTCCTTTAATGAACGCCTGATAATAATTTGCAAGCCCTAGAAAACTCTGTAGCATCGCCACATTAGTGGGCGTCGGCATGTCTCTAATCGCAATGGACCTTTCCGTTCTGGACATCTGCCATTTTTGTTGATTATTTGCCCTAAATACTTAATTTCCTCCAAACCAAATTCGCACTTTGACTCTTTGACTTTAAATCCAAAGTCCTGAATCTTTTTAAATACTTGATGGAGATGCTCTCGATGTTCGTCGACGGTTTCGCTCCTTACTATGATGTCGACTAAGTAAGCGCACGCAAAGTCTAAATCATTCAACATGACGTCCATAGCTTGTTGAAAAATGGCTGGTGCCACTTTAATACCAAAAGGAAGCCTGTTGTACTTGAATAACCCTCTATGCGTGTTTATCCTAGTAACTTTGAACATTCCTCTTCGACGGGAATTTGGAGATAGGCATCTGATAAGTCGATTTTTGAAAATATAACTCCACCATTTAGCTTGTTAAAAATCTCCTCCGGACTCGGTAACGGGTAATGGTAGTCCTTAATTACCGAGTTCAACCCTGTCGAAAAATCAACGCAGACTCTGACTTGGTTTGATTTCTTTTTATGCACACAATCGGCGCAGCCCATGAATTAGATTCTACTTTCGAAATAATTCCCATTTTTTCCAACCTATCAAGTTCTTCGTTAATTTTCTCTACACTTGCGAAAGGCACGTTACGTTTCTTTTTAAAAATTGGCATAGTATTTTCCTTTAATTCAAATTTGGCTTCAAACTTGTTACATCTTCCAAGACCAGGTGTGAATGTTTCCGGAAACTTTTTCTTTAATTCCTCTTTAATGTCCTGTCTTGTTTGCGTATTACTTTCTACTTTTCTGCAGAATGAGTTTAACGGTTTATCCCACAATTCGAATGTTTCAATAAAATCTGTACCCATCAAGTTTCCTCCATTTTTCAGAATGAAAACTTTTATTTTTTTAACTATCCCGTTCAATTTCATGGGAAGTACAACCTCGCCTTCGAATTTAATTTCCTTTCTAGTCACTGTTCGAGCGCGTTTCGTTGACTTCATTATTGTAGGCCTTTTTAAAATTTTCCATGTTTTATAGTTCATTATTGTTAAATCTGAACCCGAATCGAGTTGAAATTTGATATTCTTTTTAAATATTTCAGTCGTCACATACTTCCTCAAATCTCTATCTGATTTGATATTTGAATTTGTTTGTCTAATTCGGCTATTGACTTTTTTCGTTTTACAACACGACCCTTTGTGACCATTCTTGTGGCACACGAAACATTTTTTTATTTCTATATGGGCAATTTACCTCCCAGTGTCTTTCGTTGCACCGTCTACAATTAAATGGTGGAACCTTTTTTTTCTCCTCATTCTTTTCATTTAATTTTTCTTGTCTATTTTTAAAATACGCCTAATTTTTACTCCAATTTTTTTCTGATGGGTAATTTGACTGATCTTTTACTTTTTTAATATAAGCAATGCCAGCTTCTTCAATTTTTTGAGACTCTTTCTTTAAACTTACGGCCCGCTGACACTCCTCTGCTAACTTTTGCAGGGTAAGGTTTTGTTCAGATTCGAGTTTAGACAAAACTCTACGTCTTATTTTGGCACTCTTACTGGATACCAGTCCTTGAGCAAAAATTAAACACTTGAATTCTTCAACCGTAATCTCTGCCAATCTGAAATTGTCACAATGTCTATTCACTATAGATGCATATGTTAAGTAATCCTGATCATCGGATTTAGCGACATTCATGCATAACCATCGCTTATACCAAAGCGACATATTTGCTCCAAACAACTCCTTTAGCAATTTCACTGTTTCCGAGAATACCAATTCATTTGTTTTTTTCGGTAGAATAAAATCTACAAATTTGCTATATTCCGCTGTACCTAGCTTCCTTAGTAATAGACTGACTTTTCTTGAATTCGACCAGTTTTCACAGTCTGTGTAGAAAATATCTTCATATCGTTTAAAGTACGCTTCAAACGTTTTTCCTTCGTCTGGCACATAGTTGAAAGTTTCCAGCGAATTAAATATGATGTTATTAGAATATGAAGAGTTTCCTTCATTTGCCTGATTGTTGTTTAATTTCTCCAGTGTTAACTTTTGAATTTCTAAAACCTTGATCTGCATTTCTTCCTGTTTTTCCAGTCTTTCCTCTTGTTCCCTTTGACGTTGCTGACTCAACTCCTCTTGCTTTTCTTGATATTTCTGCTGTGCTATTTGCTGTTCCCTTATTAATAAGGCAAACTGTTCATTTTGACGTTGCTGACTCAACTCCTCTTGCTTTTCTTGATATTTCTGCTGTGCTATTTGCTGTTCCCTTATTAATAAGGCAAACTGTTCACTTTGTTGTTGCAGACTCAACTGCTGGGCTTTAAATAATTCAGCTATGACTTTGGATAATTCATCCATCTTTAGCTGATAGTGTTCATGCAACAAAGAATATACTTTTAAATTGTGTATCCACGAATATAATATAAGCTGACAAAAAAAAAATCGAAACAACTTACGACTTTTTAATTTTATGTCTTGCTTTATAAAATATTGTTGAGCAACCAAAAAAAAAAAATAAACAAATTTTTTTTTTACAAGTTCGTTACCTTTCAAAGTCGACACGTTGTATTTGTGCTCCTTTTAATTCCATGCATGTTTTTGTAGTCGGCCAGCTTTTTTTTTTTTTTTTAATTCGTCGTTATTCGTTTACGCCACCTTTCAGATTTTTCTGAGTGAACGTTCCTTTATGCTTAGTCGTCCTTTAACGAGTTTTAACTATCCAGAACTTCAGAATACTTTTCCGTTCTATGTTGGACTTTTAATTAATAATTTTTCCTTCCGCCTGGGTTCTTCAAAGACTTGTCCCAATTGTTGATAGCTATCAATTATCAATTTTTTTTTTTTTTTCGTAAAGTTCTTTATATCTCGTCGCCATTGTTGAAACTTGAATAAAGCATGGAATAATAATAATACAACACAAAATGTACTTAAACAAAATGTATTGACACAAGAACGTGTACACAATATTTACAGATAGTTTGGTATATTCTTGGGAAGAACCGTTCCTGTAGAATGGGTGGACTTAGTCGCAGTCGGGCAGAGTCTCTGGATTGGATCTCTTCTTCCTCACCCGTCTTCCCGGTACCAACCATATTTATATGCTCAGTACTCCACTATGAAAATTAGGTGGATCGTACCACAACAGTTTGTTTATACAAAAGTGACACAGCATCAATGTAGAGTACTATGCCAACTTGATGTAGCAGTTACGAAATGCTATTAAGATAAGACCATCCAGGAAAACTAACAAAAGGGGTTTTGTTTCATCAAGACAATGTTTCAGCACACAAGTCCTTTGTTTCAATGGCTGATGTGTGTGAGTGAGACTTTGAACTGATTGGTCACCCTCCCTATTCACCTGATTTTCCCCCATCTGACTATCGTCTGTTCCTCAACATGAAAAAGTAATTGACTGATAACCAGTGTGGCAGTAATGATGACTTCATATCTGCTGTTGAGGACCTTTTGACCAACAGGTTGAAAGCTTCTTCACAAAGAAGTGTATGAACCAAAAGGGGTATTATGTTGAAAAATAATCCTGATTTGGTCACATGAGATTATCTTGATCATCCTGTGAACTTTTCAGCCGACCCTCCGAGGAGAAGAATAATTAATTCGACCGTCCACGAGATCAGAGTAAAGGAAGAAAACCAGTGTTGGTAAGCGTTATTACTTGTAGCCGCTAACTACGAGTCAACAGCATGAGCGAGCATTTGGACGAGCATTTATCTATTAGGTTGTCAGAAGCAGATTTCATGTAAACGCTAGTGATCTCCATTCGAGTCGGCACACGAAAAATCAAGTGATTCTAAAATAGGATCTGCAGCTAATATAAGTAAATATTGATGGAAATATTTTTTTCTTACAGTGACGCTCACCCGATACAAGGACCAGGAGCCACTCGAGGTAGAAGGTTACAGAGTTTATGTGGATATGTGAGGAAGATAACGGTTAACCCTAGACACAAACAGGTTAAAATTGTAATGATTGGGAAATATGCAAAACATACATACAGATAAAGATTCTATCTGTAGATAAAAAAGCAATATTTTGTCAAAGCCGCATGCTTAGAGTACCTAATCAGAAAGGAAATCATAGTTAATGCGTTGTGAATCGAACCCGCCAATAAGTGTTCTATCTGAATTATTGCGTAGTCATTAGCAAGAGATGATTATGTCAAAATATCTGGTGGTGCAATGAGAATATTGATATTCCTGACTTTCCACGAAGTAATAGTAAAGTACGACTAACATCGCAGGCTTCATTTGTTAGTGTACTATTCAAAAGAGAGAAAACAAGAAAGCACTAACATAAGAAAATCAACGGCAAAAGAAGAGAAATTTTGGAAACATTAAAAAACATTTAAAAAAACGGGGATAGATAAAGTGAAGCGAAAGCAACAAAGATAAATGACAAAAATACAGAGAGAGAAAAACCAGAAGCCTGTAAAGAAAAGTATCGTGAATTTCGTGCGAATGATTCTTCCTAAATAGTTTAAACGACACTCCTAATTGAAGCTGACACAAAGAGTTGTCGATACTCAAGTGTTAGAAAGATAGTCTTCCGATAGGAGAAAACTTGTCAAGTGAAGTTTCGTCAAAGTTAACTAGATTATAATTGAATATTGGTTAACGAAAAGAGAAAATGAGAACGTCATTCAGTGACAAACGAAAAACGAAGTGGCTGACAAGACAGAAAGAAAAGTATAGAGAAATTGTGAAGAAATAAATAGACGTATCAGTGAAAACATGAGAAAAATTGTAAATAAAAAGTATTCAAGATTTAAATACATGTCTCAAATTAATACAATTAATGCCTGTACCATCATTTGGCTTGTAAATGTGTACGTGTACACACACACACACACACACACACACATATATATATATATATATATAGTATGTGTGTGTGTGTGAAAAAACTTAAAATTTGCTATATTTATGGAGCGGAGTTCTCAATATTGGAGACAGAGGTTTCGTATAGAGAATGTGGATATAGAAATCATACTTCATCGTGACTCAATTTAACGTTACAAGCGATCTTCAAAATTTTCGCGGCCTCACACACAGATAAACATTCTTTCTCTCTCATCCTCTCTTTTTATATATATATATATATATATATATATATATGATATAATGGAATAACCTGGTACCCCCATGAGCAACTACCTATAAGTATCAACGGACTATGTGAGACTTGCTGGAATCTGTTCCAGAAAGACGGTCTGCCTTCGGGCCGAGAGGAACCCGGACGAGGCTCTGCCGAAGGGCAGGGTCTCGTTCGGGGAGGTTGACAAACCCTATTCTGTTTTTACAGTTTCTACGGGCATTTTTTGGCCGAGCCTACGAGCTCGGAAAAACCACGTAAAATTCGGCCTTGTGCCACATCTTTTCCTCGTGGGGAGGGGCAAGTAAATATTGACTTGCAGGGATCTGTTATTCAGATCTTGGCTGTTGTCGAACTCTCTGCTGAAGGCAGAGAGGAACACGGACAAGGCAGGGTCTCGTTTGGGGAGGTAGACAGACCAGAACCCGTTTATGCGGGGTTACGGAGAATTTTTGGCCGAGCCTACGGATCGGATTGCCCCACATTAAACTCGGCCTTGTGCCACATCCTTTCTTGTGGTAATTACCGACTTGCTGGGTTCTGTTGAGTACGACTAACTCTAGAACTATTCGACTTTCTAAACAGCAGCACTCACTACTGGTTCTACAATAACCTTTATTTAGTTATCCACTGTGTTGTTCCAGTGATATTCCTATTAGCACGGAATATAAGAATATATCCACTGGGAGATTAAGAAAATGGCAGGAGAAGGAAACCGGCCCTTCCCATTTATTTCAATTAGAGCTAATATATAAATTCCAACGTATTAGTCCTCAACAAAGAACTGGGAACACACTGTCGCTACATCAAAACTTCTATATTGTTAAGGATGATTAAATAGTTTATATCCATCTACGCCCATTTAATATTATTAGATTTGGTTGTGATCGGTCAGATTTCTCTTGAAAGGATTATATCAGTAGGACAGTGAAATAAATTAGATGATTGGTTGGTTATCGTCTATGTTTGGCCATATATGCTGTGTAAAAACCACATTGAATTAAATAATTGCTTGTTATTGTAATTTACTAAGCAATGCTTAGTTTGGTACAAAGTCACAAGTCCTATGGAGCACCCAGTAGTGGATCGAACTCATTTCTCCGTAGAAATATATGATCTTGCCAACTTGAAACGACCATGGGAGAGTTTGTGTTAAGATCGAAATATGTTGAGTGGTATGTGGATCTACTTTATGAATTCCAAGTTCTTGTCTTTATAAGAACTCAAACATAGAAAGATGATAGGAAATAAGAGTCGCGTTAAAATTTCAGCGCTATCAAGCACATTACTTAATAATGACAAATATTTATACGATATATCAAAAATTGAAAAATTACATGAATTTAATAACTATTATGTTCAGTCAAACTTCTAAGGAGAAAGTCTGCTTGCTTTGAAAATCAGCATTCTAGATCTGAGTTTTTACTTGGGATCGAACAGTGACTTGGAGGTAAGCACAAAACTATTAAGTATGCTATTCATAGAATAGATAAAGGATTGAAATATGGAGATAGACCCTAGTTAAACAGGTGCACATAAGTGTGCAACACGCACATACATTTACGCACATGTGTTGCATTTGTATGTGCGTGTGTACGGGCGCAGAAATACAAGCATAATTGACAGATGGATAAAAAATTCCTCCGTTAGATATAAATAATACCTGTCAAATAAATTTCATGTATATCATTCGAATTAAATCTAATCTTCAAGGTATGCTTTCAAAATTGCCGGGAAACCAACTGATAACACCTGCCAAGATGGATCCGATCAAATGCTAGCCCTCAATTTTATGTCTACTTCATCCTCAAATATAATGTGTACACCTAAGGATCAAATGTCATTCTGCTTACGAGAAGTACAACTAGCTTACAGTTTTGCGTGTCCTATAAGAGTCTATATAAGGGTCTCTCTCTATTGGATGACTGCTTAACGAAAATTTTTCGTTAACTCTGAACTGAAAATATTTCTGCTTCTTTTATACACACTGATAATCTTTATTTAGTTAAGTCCAGATAAAATCTCTAGAAATACCTTAAAATTTCTACTGCCGGCTTACTGGTTTACTTGTTGATACTAAAAGCTTTTCTCAGATCACACCTTCACTTTAAATATTTACGCAGTAACTGTCACTTATCAATTATGAAATTTAAAAACATAATTTTGCTTACATTTAAGATTTGTGAATGTAATCCTAAACAATCATCCTGATTACTAATAAGAGGAAAGTTATTAAATTATATACGCTTAATAATCGTTAACACAACGAGAATCATGGCTATTGGAAAACAGGTTTTGTACGAGGAGATGCTCGGCCCACTTTTAAAAATCAGTACTTTCATATTAGAATAATGATTTTGGGTTTGGATCAGGCTGAAAACTTTACAGTACAGTTTCCTTCGTATTTGTTGAATACAATCAAGTTAGACATAAGAATAGAATCAAAACCGCGAGGTGCGAACTTGCAAGACTTGCACTTAAATTATATTGATTTACAATAGATGTTTTCTCAATCAGCGTTGCTCATCGAAGAAAGTATCATAGTAATTGATTTGTATCCCCTCTTTTGCGGAAGATTTTTTTTCTGTCGTCAGAAGAACACATTCAAATTATCGTTTGAAAGTGTTTGAGACCCAGTATATTAAATCTAAGTAACCCTAACCTCTGTCGTCAGAAGAACACATTCAAATTAGCGTTTGAAAGTGTTTGAGACCCAGTATATTAAATCTAAGTAACCCTAACCTCTGTCGTCAGAAGAACACATTCAAATTAGCGTTTGAAAGTGTTTGAGACCCAGTATATTAAATCTAAGTAACCCTAACCTCTGTCGTCAGAAGAACACATTCAAATTAGCGTTTGAAAGTGTTTGAGACCCAGTATATTAAATCTAAGTAACCCTAACCTCTGTCGTCAGAAGGACACATTCAAATTAGCGTTTGAAAGTGTTTGAGACCCAGTATATTAAATCTAAGTAACCCTAACATCTGTAGGCAGAAGGGATGGTTACTGGGTGTAATGTTTGCGACTCATTGCTGATTTTCTAGTAAGTGTCTTTTCTCTCGAATTTTAGTTGTTGCGTACAAACATAATTTTTGTCCTTGATTGACGCGATAACTGCTGTGCTTTTTTTGTTTTCTCTTTTGTTATTATCTTTTCGATTTACTACTTATAATAAATATATTTTCCTTGTTTTTACTCTCTTTGTTTTAATATATTTCTATATATTATATGTTGATATACACTTATTAAAATGTCCGTTTTAAAGTCATAATAGTGTATTTTTCTTTTAAAAAAATAACATTAACGCAAACAAAATACTCAGCCTTAGCCTGAAAGTTGTTAGAAGCTTTTTTGTGTAGTTGCTACATTTCCACCACATCTTACAGAGTTGTTAAATTTTGCTGCTCATAAGCCGTTCACGGCAAGAATCCAGCCAAATAAGGCAGACAGAAAAGGCAGCTAACTATTCTCATAGAATATGTCTCAGATATAACCCTCATAAATGTCAATCAAAACATAGTCTCGCCGATTGCATGATATATCCAGCTTATGCTGAAACAAATCAAACGCTGAAAATCAATCACATGCAGACATAAAATGTTAATTGTCAGGAAATAATTATGTAATGTGCAATGTATCTACGTGTTAGAGACTTAGAGTTTTTCTTTCCAAGCAGGTTACGCAGATCCATATTTAAGAGTTTACGTTTATTATCACAAACAGGTATATAATCGTTTCACAAGATCATAAAAATTAGATACTATTAATCAAAAACAGACAAAAGAATAAAATAATTTTTGTACATTATGCACGACCTACCAACAATAAAAAATACAGATAAACTTTTAAAATACATTCGGCAAGATTTCAAATCGATATATTGTATCCTTTCTACCAGCACAAAGCCTAAACTGTAAATCACCTAATATAGTTACTTTTTTTTTAAATGTTTTGACTATTCATTACGATGGATCGAAGCTCAGCCAAAGTGTGAAATAACTGTTCCTTAATCTAAGGGTTTACGAAAGTTTCTTTCGTAAACGCGTAGATAACGCGATTTAATGTGAACACTACATGTAACACTGTAGGCAGAGGTAGACAATTTGAAAACTGAGTGTCCTCTGAATTTTCGAAGCTAATTGCGCACAACAACCTATCGCCTCCACCCAGTTCAAAGATTGGGTCTAGAGAGCCCCAAGGACCATTAAAACGGACATTAAATCTTTAAAATGTGTCCTTTTGGAAATACATAGCACACTTAATGGTTCAGATTTTCACCAGTGTTACAGATATGCATACACTACTTGGTTCCGACAAATAGTAAATCGGTGACTAAGAATTTCCCAAGAATTTATATAAGAGAATGTCTCAACTAAATATGAGATATTTCGACGAAATCATACACATTTCCTAAGTCCCATGTTCCAGACATGACATGCAATGAAGTTTGGATCGGTTAAGGAAACCTTGGGAAACAACTTATTCAGGACTCTGCAGAGTCAAAGTTAAACGAACACAGAGCCTAAAAGTTATTTGAACAAATGAATATTTTTAGTGCTAAGAACGCGAACGTTTTAACCACACACACACACACACACACACACACACACACACACACACACACACACACACACACACATGTTTGTGCACCAATCCCTCTTTAATACATGTTGAAGAAGATTGTCTAGGTACTTATGCTTCGTTATTTATTATGCTTCTCTTGTATACATACAAGTGTTTTATTTTCTGAACTAAATGAATGTAAAAATTGTATAAAATTGTTGAAGTTATTAGGGGATATTATGTCGTTTCCTTGGATGCTGATGAAGAGGACTCATGTGATATTGATGAAGCCATAAACAGACGGAAATGTGGATATCTTTCAAGTGCAGGAGAGGAGGACTATGTCATTGTGAAGTTTGTAAAAAGAATATTCAACAATATTATGTTGCACTAAGAACTGAAATTAATTAGTATGACGATGAAACAATTGAAATATTGAAAATTGTTTGTAATGATTTTACGTGTCCTAAATTTACGATGGCTGATCATGCACATATGAACGCGAGGATATCATCTGATATTATTCCTGATCCATACCAATATGGAGGGAAAAATATGATTGGAGAAAGTGTTGTCAGCAGAAACTTGTGTTTCCTGTGGTTCTATCGGCCAATAAGTCAAGGATACGTGCTAATTTATAACGTAATTGAAATAAAAAACAAATTAATTCTTGAATTTGATAATTATTTCGTACCAGTTACTAGTGTTTTCCAACATACCACATGGTCGTGTATTTTGGAATATCTTTTGGGGGCATGACAAAAATTAATTTTTCAAGTGATCAGTTTACTGAAACTTTATTGAACTACAATATGTCTGTCGTGTAGATGCCTTTAATAGTCATAAGTGGGGGAAACGTCTTTAGATCCAATGTGCTTTAGACCCTCTCGGTCACGGAATGCGTCGATGAACAAGTAAAGTTGAATAGTGCCTTATAAACGAAATTCCTTCTCAGGTTTCCGAAGAATTCATATTTGCCCAATTTCGTATCCTAACGTAAAGAAAGCAATTTCTAAAGAAGCGATGTACTAATCCGACAAGTTTTATTATTTAAATGTTATTTTTATTGGATACACATATTTCAGTAGACGCTCCGTTTATTTATTAAACAATATATTTGTTTATTTTCGTCTAACAAGACTCTGAGAAAGATTTGCGTTTATAACGCATTATTCATAGTCATAAGTGTAGAAGCGTTACAATAGAGAGGGACGGTAATTCGAACAGATTTTATCACCACATCCTCCTTCACTATTTTATTTTATTCATATGGAATAAAGTCTTTAAAATGATCATGCACCTTGCGTGTCCTTTGGGATCGTCGGGGTGGCTTGTTGTCCACAGGCCTTTCTAGTAATCCCTCTTCAGGTTCTGGTTGGCCTATCAAGCTTTTTATCCGAAAATTGAGCTGTCAAGCTTTTGAACTTTGATCCGAAGCGCTTTCGCCTTCGGCACTCTGGCCGTTCGACTTTTGGAAGATATAAGTTGGTATTATGATGAGCCTGTTTCTCGGGTATCGATCGTTCGTCGGAGCTAGTGTCGTACGGCGAGTGTCATAAACTTGACGGTTCCTGACAGTCCTCAGTGTGCCATGCCAACAGGGCCATTACTTGATGATGTCACGGAAGTGGGTATCACAAGTTCTTCTTTATGTGCCGTGTCACCTCAGGACGTAGGCGATCATGGCTCTCCACAATGTCCTGTTCTTTGTAGCGCTTTAAAATTTTTTTCTTGTTCCCTCATCCATTTACACAGGCTCACAGAGTATTTTAGGCCCTGTTTTCTTCTGTCTCTCTCTTGCCATCAATCTATTATGTTAGTATCAGACTTTCCAAGCCCTCCTTCCTCATTATGTGCCCCAGGAATTTCAACCGTCTCTCACTAATATTAAGTATAACTTTCTTTTTGTTTCCATTTTCTCTAAAACCTCGTCATTGTTCACATGTTCGGTCCATAGTATCCTTAGCATTCTTTTGTAGAACTGCATTTCTGTTGCCTGAAGTTTCTTCTTCATCTGTGAGGAGATTGCCCAGCATTCATTGTCATATAGGAGGACAGATATCATGTAAAAGTTCAGTACCCTTTTCTTTGTTTCTAACACATGTTTTTCTATCTTTTGATACACTGATAGCATTTGGAATTTTTGGCTATCCCAAATGCGTCTTGGATTTCAGAGTCGGACTTTCTAATGTTAGAACATTTTCCAGATATGTAAATTTTTGTACTTGTTTGATTTTGGTATCTCCGATTTATAATTTGCATTTGGAATCATCCTTTTGCTAATTACCATGTATTCTGTCTTCTTTTGGTTTATGTTTAGTCTTTTTTTCTCGCTTTCCTTCACGACCTTCTGTAGGAGCTTTGGTAGTTTTCTTTTCGTTTTTCCTATCAACACTGTGTCATCTGCATATCTTATGTTGTTAATATTGTAGCTGCCAATAATGAATCCTAGTATAGGTTGAACATGTTCAGTGAGAAGACACATCTTTGTCTTACACCTCTTTTTATTTTTGTATATCTGCTGAACTCCCTCGCGGTTTTAATTCTTTTCCAGCCGGTGCCAAATCTCTTAGAGAGACAGTATCTTGTCTCCCATCTACATATTAAACTCGTGCATGCTGTGGGTTCGACTTCATTATCTCTACTGTGTCCACATGGCGTTCGTACTTACTCTAGCAAGTATGGCGTTTCAGTAAGATGGTTCCAGGTTGCGAAAGTCACGTTGGGGTGGAAGTACCCATAGAGTTTTGTCACGGGTGTGGAGTAGCATTAGTTGTCGTGCACAGCGGACAGAGGACTTGAAACTTGAATTACAGTTGTCGCTGTTATATCTGCACAGGGGATGGCGAAGTAAAAACGTGAGTACTCGTCGATAATTGTTAATATGTATTTCTGATGGAAGCGGTCCCTTAAAATCCAGAGTAAGTCTTTCAAAGGTTTAGGAGGCTTTTATAACCATTTCGGTTAACCTAGGTTTGAGTTCCACACATACTGGACAAGTATTTACAGCTCCTTTTCCGTCTTCGACTGAAAAGTGTAAGTTTCTGATTCGAATGATATGAAGCATTTTCATCACACCTGGGTGGCCCAGTTCCTTATGTAGATTGAGGAAATTTTCTCAGCTGGTTGTTAAGCCGCACACCCTTGAGTGTGCGTCGACCACAGCATTTTCTGTGCCGGGAAGATATGTTATATCGAATGAGAAGCAGGAAAACTCCATCCTTCATTTTGCTATTTTTTGTTTATTTATTTTGCTCATTGTTTTGGGTTTGAATATAAACGAGACCAATTTCTGGTCTGTAATTCATCTGAAATGGCGTCCGATCAGGTATTGCTGCTATATTTTTAGTACCTCGACAATGGCGTAAGCCTCTTTTTCAATTGCTGAGTGTCGCCGTTTGGATCGTGAGAATCTTGAAAAAATGCTACGGGTCGATCAGATTGCCTTAACCAGGCGGCTATGGCGCAGTCCGATGTGCCAGTCTTAACCACCAGTGGCACAGAAGGGTCTACCGATGTGTCATCAGCTGTAGCAATGTCCGTTGTTAATGGGTGCACTTTATCCGAGAAGGAAGGTATCCAGTAGGCGTAATGTGCGAACATCCCCAGCGCCCTTCGACAGGATCGGCAGGTTAAGAAATGGGTTTAAATGTTCTGGCTCTGACTTCATGGCATCTTTACTCCCGTCATATCCGAGTAGTTTGATGGTATTTTGTCGAAAAAAGCATTTATCATGGTTTAACGCCGAGCATGACGAACTAGGATGTAACTTGAGCTCGCAGTAAAAAACACGTATGTCTAGCCGAGGCAGTAGTTATTTGTGGTTCGAGAGAGTCCTGGGGATGGTGGGGTTGTGGGTGGCAGAAGTGAGAGAAGGCTTTCTGTCACCGCAGCAGCAAAACTTTGTGGCATTACGTTGGACCAGGTCTAAGACCCACGCTTGATCGTAGAGAGTAAGGTTTACATTTTTTCCAGTAGGCGCTGTCGAATGTTTGCTGGCAGTAACCTATTAATGAATGCAACCCTTTCTAGATCTGTATGGTATTGTTTAGCAGCAGTAACAGCTGTGAATGTGCAAATTCTTACTGAGTCTGTGTAGGTCACAGAGAAATTCGTTTATTGTATCCGAAGGCTGCTGACGCCTCGTAGCAAGCAGTTGAAGGGCGAGCATTACGTTTTTCGGCAAACTTCATGTCCGTAAAAAACGGAGTGTCAAAAGGTCGGTTTTTTCACTGATACCGCTATTATTTAAGCTACCTTCACCGCCCCCCGCAAAGTTTATTGTTTTAAAGAGCGATGATAAGAATTGAAAACGTAAACATATGATGAAAGTGAATTTATACATTTTTTTTTGTTCTTGAGAATTTACAACAAAAATATTAAACACTAAGAGTGGAGGATTTGTAAGAATTCATTAGTAGAATAAATACTACATTTAGTAGGTAAATATAGCATGATTAATTGATTTAACATTTTTTAGCAAATTGTTATGTAAATGTTATATAAGTGTGATATAAATGTTATATAAGTGTGATATAAATGTTATATAAGTGTGATATAATTAGACAGAGTGGACTAGCTGACATATGAATTGTAACATTGGGCATAACAGTAGGATGCAATGGTCTTTTCATTCAAATTCCAAATTCTTCAAAATATTTCCTTTCTTGTTAACCCTGTGAATAGTTTTTTTTTCAACGCATCATTTCATACAACATGTTAGAATAGTCTTCTACGTGAATTGTTTGTCTATTTTCAAAATAATCAGTCATCAAAATACTTTCCTTATTCCAAAACGGTAGCCATGACTTTTTATATTGTGCATAGATTGTTTCTGGTCCCCGAATCATAGTGGTATAACTAGGATTAACAGTGAGAAGTTGTTTAAAAAATGAAAAAAGAAATCAATGAAAATATTGCAAAATCACCTTGACATCGTTTTTGATCGACCTTCAAACATTTTGGCTCCTGCATACCCAACTCATCCTCAATTATTCATGACGCGTTCTCTGAATATTTATAGTGTATTTATATGTAAGCGCGTGTATAGTTTTTAGCTTGAAGTTAAGAGGGTGCAATTCACCGAGTAGGGAGGGAGAAAAAGCTGATGTGTACGAATACGCATCCACCCTTAGACACACCTTCAATCAATCAGTGAACGAATCAAATCACTCAATATACAGTTTTATTGTCCTTAATTAAAGATTACCGACCTGTTACAGTGTAGTAGCGGTATACTTACACTTGTTTGGACTTGTGGATTTTTGTCACCATAAAAGGTCAAGAGGATAATATATAACATTCTTTCGTTAAAATCTTGACATTTATACGCTTTTAAATTTTGTCCTTGGACTGTACGATTCGAAATGTACCGAGGAGTTCGAAAATAAAACGATGAAAATCTCACATATTATCACAATGATAAATATGATAGCTATGTAGTTCCTTATCCCAAAATAGGCATTGCCTTTTTGATTTACGTCGTCACCGATGTAGCGCAGTCTCTCAAAGTCAGCCAACCAGAAAATGGGGTTTTCAAGCTTCATTTTTCTTTGAAATTTTGAGCAGCCAGGAGATATGAGGTAGTTTTATTGATCAGAAGTTGAAAATACAAGCGTTTTTGCACTTCTTACGAACAAAATTTGAAGCAATGTTAATTTCGTTTATTGATGGATGATGAAGGTATTTAAGTAGCACGAGTTTAGATGAAAACGTGCGAGAACTTTTTTTAGGCAGCGATGCGCAGTAGTGAAATTATAGCGAGTACCTTTTGCTACATGTAAACGGCATGAAAAGACATAACAGTCTCCCGGTGTTCCCTCGAATGAAAAAAATGCAATCAAATGTGAAAATTGGACAAATTGGGGGAAGTCGATTCTGTCCACTTAGCTTAAAAGTGGTGGCGTGAAGTGGCTTGAAATGTGTTAGTGATTGCTCACTGAATTCAATCCAATGATTTAGTAGGCTTAATGGGCTACAGACACCTAAAAGGCAGCAGTTTCACCTAGTTTTTACTGATTTTTCTGGTAAAATTTGACATGTAGCCCTGTAAATCCCTTTTAAAATGGCCTTGACATTTACTTTACTGTGCAAATGCAGAAAACATGGAAAGTAATGCATGCCTGTATTGAAACATTAGAAGATCCTTTTGAAAAACCATGGTGTGAGAATTAAATCCTGAAATAAAGGTAGGCAACCTGAAACCTCTACTCCATTTGGGATGTTTGACACACCCCGTTCACATATGATCTCGCATGACCCCGGAGCGTGAATGGGCCAATCAGCAGCAAGCATTACGCATCGCGCGAGCCACGCGTGACTAATAACACTAATCCGATTGGCTTTTGGAGCGCAAAGTTTGACTGCGACAGAAATCCTTCATTGTGATAACTTTTGCATCCGAAACCAAATTATGGCCATTCTTGTCCTTTCTTATTCCCATATAAGCACTTAAATCCGACTTTTTTCTAATTATGCTACTGCTATTAATTCTGACATGAAAAGTGCCCATAGCTGCCTGTGTGCAGTGAACGCACATAATTACACACGCGTGCGTCCGATCAAAAATGAAAAGTCGATAATATTGATATAAATATTCTATTGAATCAATTTATGGCGCCGTCAAAACATCCGTAGGGCCATTAGCAGTAACTGTCAAATTTGGTTGAAATCGGTTGAAAAATATAGGAGATCCGATCAAACATATAAACGAACACACACACACATTCTGCACATTATTTTTGAAAAAGTCTTGTTTATGAGATCATCCGGGTTAGCATATGTATTTGAGAATTTGATGATCTTATTTAAATGTATTTTTAATTATCGGAAATCGAGTCTCATGGATTCAATTTGACCTTTTATGCGCTTAGACACCAGAAAATTGAAGGGAATCTATTTAAATTTAATTGAATTGTTGCGATAAAAATGTAGGCTTTCCTTTCATTTCAAATCCAGATTTAAAAGAGGTTTGTTTTCTAGCAAAGTCAGTCTACTCCATGCAAAACCCACATGTAATAATAATGATGGTTTACGCGTGTGTTTTATGTCATTATTTGTTGGATGTTCAGAGATTCTTGCTTTAGTCTCGTAAATATCTATCTAAAAATAGACATACGAATATAAGCACACGCACACACACACATACAAACACACACGCACATATATATATAGAGAGAGCGATAAACATATATATACATATATGTGTGTGTGTCGTTGTGTGTGTGTGTGTAAAAATTTCTCAGAACTAAACTGTAGAAAAAGACAATATGAATAAAAGAAAAAAAAAGAGAAGAGGAAAACTATAGTTTTAGCCGATGCGTTTCGTCCAATATGGATTTTTTTGTTTTTTGCCTTGAAAAAATCCACATTGGACGAAACGCGTTGGCTAAAACTACAGTTTTTCTATTGTCTTTATTTTTATCATATATATATATATATATATATATAATTTAATACACGCACCTGCTCATGATGTTGCATAGAAAGTAGTGGGAAAATCACGTCAAAATAGCTTTCAGCTAATGCTATATTAAGTTTAAGTTTTGCACCTTTGCTGATTTAATGCCCGGATGAACCCACCTGGCTTTAGTTCGCTTCGTTCTATCACTACAGGCCACACGTGTGACTACCCCCCCACCCCGCCCATTTTACACGAACACGCTAAAAGTAATAATGAGGCGTTGTAGCCCTGGTTCGAGTTCCCACCAGGGTAGCAGGACTTGACAAAAGCTTATTAAACCACCGGCAGCTTAAAATGAAATAATGTTTGTGGGTTTACCTTGGGGTGGTGGTGGGGAGAAAAGGTAAAACGGAAAGTAAATTTGAACAATGTAATAATAGGCCAAGCTTTTTGAGGACTTCTTTGTTTTCACTTCGATTATCTTGGGCTTATTGCATCAGTGGCTACTTCTGAAAGATTTTGCGGAACTTCAAATATATTCCATATTCAAATATTTTCCCATAACACTTTTTACTATTATTGAGAAATTACTGTTATTAGAAATGTTTCACCCCTATTAGTCTCTATTAATGTTAATAAGCCCATAATAATATAGCTAAGAATGAATATTCATAATATGATCGATATTATACCAGATCATAATACAACTATAATTATTATTTATACTTCGACATAAATATTAATATTATTACAAATATTATTATTGTTTATTATAAAATACGTTATGGATATTTTTGATTCTGATCATATCCATAGTTTTGGATGTGGTTGTAATTATTTTGATATCCATAATAATAATTCTGAAGAGGGTATGTATAAAATAAACTGTCACAGATCTTTCTCACAAATCAATCGGGGTTACCTGCAAAAATTTAAAATAACGTATCTATGAGCATAAAAACATATATGGGGTAATGCACACATAGAACGCGCCTCGAACACCTATTGGGTCTAAAACTCTCTCTAGACCACAAATGTTATTTGGATATTCGTGCCATCGCTAAAGATGCTGGAAAAATTGTCAGTTCCTTTATCGCCTCCTAAAATTCCCAACTCCTTTTACTGTGCTTTATAAGAGTCAGATCAGAGCAGGAATGGAGTATTACTGCCATATTTGGGCCGGTGCTGCTCGTTCCTCACTTTCTGCCTCGTCAGAGTTCAAAAGCGCGGTCTTGTAATTAATTATTTTCTACTCAGAACTGTTACTTAGTGGAAATAAGAAATTTCTGTTGCTTTTCTTGAAACTGTATTTCTTCAGAATGTTTGTGTCAATGATGAACAGTGGACATAAGTAGGCGAAAAGTTTTGCTTGCCGTCGCGGCATTTTGTGAATAGACATCCTTAAGAAATTTCAATCTTAGTTTTCACAATGTTTAGTGTTTCAACAACATTACTTCTTAAAGTGTTTTACGGAAAAATAACTAAATTCAACAAAACAATTTCGTTCATTTTTTTCTGTTCTGTACGTGTAGTTTCATTTCGGTTTTAATTTTCTCATATATTTGCTTAATTGATTTATTTATTTTAACGTTGGTGTCACTTTGGCATCTGCCTTTCTTTCCGGTTTTGGTCTGTCGATTTTAACATGGTTTCATTTATATCTAAACGTTTGTAAAATACTTGCTGTACGCTGGCATTACCACAAATGTAAGAAATATCATCAATATCTCAAATGAAAAAAGAAATCCTTTTCTACATGTATTAATAATGACAATTTTGCTCGATTTTTCTTACATTCTCGTTTTTGCAATATCCTCATTCTACATCTCTTGTACGTTCTAATCGTTCTTTTTCACCATTTAAAAAATAATATCATGCTCTTGCTGTTGTCATTTTCGTCAATGATGTTGTTTTCTTCTTTTACATCTTCCATTTTGTGTATGTGTGTGTTTTCTTGTAGTTTCTTGTCCCTTACTTTTCGATCACTTCAATATTTCATATTTTCTTCGAACTGCCTTCTTTTATTTTGTTCCATGTATTCTTATTATTTTTCCTTAATTTTCCTTTAAATTTTGTTTCTTTTAATTTTCGTTTCTCTTTTCTTTTTCATGAATTTCTAGTTTCTTTTTATTGTATTGCCTTACTGCATTTTCGATGTCCTTCCATCTTTTTCTTCCCATTTTGCCTTCACTTGCAGCTCTTTTTTAGATTCTCATTTTTTCTGTTCTTCTATTCTTTAGTTTCTTTTCTTTCGCTATTCCTTTTCTATATTCTTTTTCTTTCCAATTTTGAGTTTTTACCTTTTTATTTCTACTAATTTTGTTTTCGTTTTCTGTAATTTTTCTCTTAGTTAATATCATATTTTTTCCCTTTACGTTTCTACTCGTCCAACTTACATCCATTTTCTTTTTTCTTCTTTAAACATGTCATTGTTTACTGTCCTACTTATCGTTGTTTTCCTCCTAATTCCCTATTCTTCATTATAAAGTTATTTTTCACTGCTTTTTCATTTTGTTTTTATCACTTTCTCTAGGTAAAAAGTAAAACAAAATAGAAATTGACACACTTCCAGTCTTCTACTTCATGATGTCTCCTCTTCGCTTTGCTGAATTCATGATTGCATTATTTAGATCCCTGATATCAGAATTAATTAGAGTTTGTAGATAAAATCGATGCTATTTGATATCTGAAAAGGTAAAAACCAAACTTCTGGACATTTTCCTGAAGGTATCATCCATCATACCTGATAGAGTCTGGGTAGCTTGCATAGCACAGCCAACGGTATTCCGATAGAATAACCTCTGCTAGCAATCACAATACATCTTCATTTCTCGTTTCATTCATTTTCTCAGCTTTATTCTTCATTTCATCGTATCTATCTACTTACCACAGGTAGATGCCATGCCAGAATTTGAAAGCGAATCCCTGATGTTTGGCTGTCCATCCTGACTTTGAGGATAGGTGCATTACAATCATTTTATCCACCAAACTATTCAGTTCATTTGTATACTTAGGAAAATTGTGATAACGTTATGGCATATTTATATGTTTCAATTTTATGTATGTATATTTTTATTTCTGAGAAGCATTTCAAGTAGTTGTAGTTATTGATTATTAATATATACTCACAAATAATTATATATATGCAACAATACACGCAGTTATAAAAATAATATTCGTCTTTGAAATGATTTTGTAAGTGTATTATGTAGATATGACAGTACATTAAAAAATATTCAAAACAGTTGAAATCATTCAATGAAATCACATCCAGTTTCAAGGGCGGTATCTATACAGACTGGATTCCCATTCATTTAGCGAGCAAAAGCACGAACCTCATTTCCCCACTGAACTGAATTTTCTGATTATGGTTACTTGATGATAGTTTTTCTTCTGCAAGTCAGCAGAAATGACAAATCTCCTGCTTTGCAAGATTATGAGAGAGAAATCAATCAAGCAACACTCTTATCCATTGAACCATGTGAATGAAAGTGTCGGTTGAATGATCCAAAAATGACATGATCCAAAATGTTGTGAGTTTAATCTCTGGCAGAGAGATCAAATACAAACAAACTTGGAATGTTATCAAGGGGAATTAACTAAAAACTGAGATCCAAAGGCATGCCACGTGGAATTAGAACAACCTTCCCCTGTGGATTAAATAAAGGGTTATGTTCGAAATTCCAACAAATATCACCTTAAGAAAGTGGAGCAAAACGTTGTAAATGTGCCAATAAAGATAAAGTCAACAGTCCAAACAATGTAAATAATGTACATAATACCTCATCTCAGAAATATAAACAGATGTTGATACAGTTAAAGTAAAAACAAACAAAAAACAAACATTCATATGATTATCCTCAGTCACGTTCTGTTTCGATAGTGTAGATTTAGTTGAAATAAAATCTGTTTATCTGATTACTCTGTTTGATCAAATATTTATTACGTACAAATTTCGTCCTTCAAAACTACGTGAGAAACTAAAATCCTTTTCTCGTATTTTTCGTATATTCACTTAAATTTGATCTGAAATGATTGAACAATGTGATTAATATTTAACACTATATCAAATGGATTGACAAGGAAATAGATTATGTTGAAAAAATACATATTTGTGTGAAATAAATGTTTTTCACTATTAGTCAATGGAATTATTGACTTATCTACGTAGAAGTGCCAGTTATGTCTTGTATTGGATTTGAAGTTAGAACAGTTTATAAAGGACGATAACTTCTGATAATTATGATGCAAAAGATGAGGTCTAAAGGTGGAAGAGTGTGACTGAAAATGATATTGTTTTGTTAAGAAAACTGGGTGGGAAATGATTCTGTGTCAACGATTATCGTAAATTTTAGTAGTACGAGTTTATGATTAACCAGCTGACGCGACGGTAATACCATTAGAAGGCATAGAAAATATTGTTGAACGATGAGTTGAAATGAGAAAGAGCTTGTACTTTGTACTGATCGAGCATTAGATTTGGTGAGAATGGGAGTTTTTTTGCCAGTTTACAGGAAAAATAGACGATGTGGTGTGTTGATTCGTTCAAAGTTTATGCAAAAACCAGAAATGGGGAGTGTGTGTGTGTGTGTGTGTGTGTGTGTGTGTGTGTGTGTGTGTGTGTGTGTTTGTGAGAGATAGATAGATAGATAGAGAGAAAGAGAGAGAGAAAGAGAAAGAGAGAGGAAGATAATAGTGATAGATGTAGAAACAACATAAAGAGAAAAACAAGAAAAAGTCAACAGTTAAATTTAATAAAAAAGAAAAAATAAGGAAAATAGAATTTATTCGTTTGAGAGAGGGCATCAAAAAGGTAATAGAAGAGAGAAAGAAAGAAAGAATAAGCATGGCGAAGAATAGTCGAAAGAGAAATTCAATATGTTTGCGCACTACACACACACACACACACACACACACACACACACACACACACACACATATAAAATGATTGATATCAGAAGAAAGTATGTAAGATAGAATATGTAAAAACCAGTTGAATGTTTTAAAAATTATTCTGTTGTCAACGTTTCGTTCAGTAACAGCATCATCAGAACAACTGAGAAAATATGTATGTTTATTTATATCATCATTTTTTCTCGGTCGCTGAAGCTCTTTGGTCTTCCCCATGTCTGTCAGGCCTGTGAAGTAGTTGGTCTTAACCTGTCACATCACGTTGACTCAGGTCAGTAGATTGGTAGGAAAGTGTCATGAGGGCTATAAGTCACATTTATTTAATATATTACCCGAGTGGTCAGTGTGCATAAAGGTTAGTTGGACATACAAAGCGAATCGGTCAATTGGAGCAAAAACATATTTTGCATAGGTCGGCTGCGCAAATGAAATTGCTAGCGTCATATTGCTTCATATTATGCAAATTATGATCGATGAATTTTGAATATCTACCTTGAAAAATACGATGACGTGAGCAGTTCGTTCTTTTTTTATTAAGTATTTCAGTGGATAAGAGACAAAAAAAAGAAGATAAATTTCGTTGACCTTTAAGATGTAATAAAACGGTATGAAAAATGTCTATGTTAAAAGTTCTTGCTGGATAAGATCTGTAGTCATGTTACCTACACTCCTCAGTATTTAAAATAATGTTTCGATGTGACAACCTGCTATCCCTCTCTCTTTTTTCTCCCTCTCTCTCAAATCTAGTAATTATCACCTTTTTTGTTGTTAGCTGATTTTGCCTTCAAATTTCTCTTTTTTCCTCAATTTGTTTCAATGTCGTTATTATTTTATAAATTCACTGAGTACATTTCCTCTCTTACAAAGAGAAAAAAACAGTAAGGGAGATATACACGGCAAAATAAATAAAAAATAGATCTATAGAGAAACAGAGATGAATACTAAGAAATGAAAGCATACTCTTCTTTCCGTACTCTTTCCCTCTGTCTAAATTTTCTGCTTTTTCTCACGTAGATTGGCTTTTATCTTTATGAAAATGATTTCTTCAAATTATGCTATTTTCTTTTAATTTTAAAAATCCGCAAAAATCTTTTTGCTGCCAAAGAGCAAACTTGTTATTTTTAAAAAAGCTCACTGGACGCTAATATATTAGTCGCCATTCTAATGAAATATTTTGCTTAAAGCTTTATACTGGATAAAACAGAATTAACATCCCAATTTAATATAAAAAATCAAAAGCAAAAAAAAAAAAAACAAAACAAAAAAACCCCAGGAAAATCGAGAATGTTTAACTAAAGGAAAAGTAAAGATCAGTTGCAAATGTTTTATTTTTTATCTCTTTTGAAGAGGTCTTGAAAAGGCACTAAGGTTTTGTTCCTACCAGATGTGCCGGCTTGACAATTTCATATTGGAGGATTTCTATTAAAGATTTGCACAACTACTTCTACAGACACTGAACAAGTAAAGCTCAAAGCAGTATTGACACTTATCGAAGAAACTCTCTCCGTTCTCAATTTCTCTCTGGCTAATTTGCATTCGACCACCTGTTGCTTTCATGTTTTTACTTTTTGACATTTTTGTCTGTGAAGCTGGGTGTCTAGTACCAGTCTCGCTCCATCTCGGCTAAATGACATAGAGATCCGATCTCCAGTCGACATAACAATATGAAGAAACGTTTCTACTGAAAATCCGGAGATTTTTATAGAAATAATCCAACACATAGATTTTTGAGACATATAAAATGAATGGAGTAAAGCAAAATAAATTTTGCGTAGGTCAGGCCAGATTTATTTTGAGATTTTTCCATGAAATATTTTCTATTGTTACACATTTTTATTATTATTATTTTTAACTAGTTAAAATCGTTTTATTGAATATTCTGATAGATATATTCTTTGGTCATTAAACTAGCTGAATTCTGAACACGAGGCTACCAAATGTGTTATATAAATTCTCATCTTTAATCTATCTTTCATAGATCATTTTTTACATTATTCTACACATTATGTTGGTAGTAGTAACTCTTGTTAAGCTGAAACATGAATTATTGAACTATAGATCGGCTAAAACATTGACAAAAACAGTAATAAATTGAAGGAATTCGTAAAAACTAATAAAGAGCGTAATAATCAAAGTTTGTTGCTATAATTTCTTTTATTGATATTCTTATATTTTTCAAAATCGGACTATTTTGTGAAGTTTTTAATTAAAAAGTCAACGTAAAAAATATTGCAATCTTTCATTCTTCCTATTTGATCAATTAAACTTTAAGTATCGCCATTTGGCATTAATTATTCAAATTGGATGTTTTTGCTCTCTATTAACATACAATTTTCTTAATTTAGAATTAATTCTGAGATTTTAAATGTTTTCAGTTTTTGTCTTTTTCTCTATAATTTTCATTCTTTATAGTTTTAAAAATATTTTCTGTATTATTCATAAGATCCAAAGAAAAATCTACATTGTTATTGGTCTTGATCTGGCATCTCGGCTTCAGTCAGTTTTTCACCGACATAAAGCAGCTTCTCTTTGCCTTTTTCATAAATACTTTCATGGTAATTGTTCTGATGAACTTCTGCTATGGTATTTAGACTTTATGAATCTAAGCACAATACTAGATTGGTGACAACATCTCGTCATATTACAGTTGAATTGGCTCAATGTAACCGTAAGTTCTATGCTAATAGTTTCTTCTATCGCACTTCTCACTCGTGGAACACTCTTCCGCTTTCTTGCTTTCTAATCAATTTTGATCTTCAAAAATTTTGAAACGCAATGTAAATCGTTATCATCTGTCTTCTAATCCTTGTTCTTTTATTGACCTTTGTCTTTATTTTCTCGCATTCACTAACACTCAGTAACCTCTTGCCTTGGTTGGTTTCATTAAAAATGATAATGTCTAATTTTTATATATTTCTTTGTTTCATTCTCAGCGTTATCTTACTTGTAAAGTCACCTTCACATACTAACATATGTTTGTTAAAAAGTATTTTCAGTTTCTGTTTGTAAAATGGAAAGTGTTAATAAGATAGAATTTGGTTGGAATAGTTTAAACTAGCTACCTCCACTTTTCCCGTGAAAACAGCATAGCGTAATGAAAAAGGCCACAAACTTAATAAAAATAAAGTATTATCGTCAAAATTTTTATGTTATTATTTAGATGAAAGACCAAAGTATTTTTTAATTATTTTTTGAAATTTCTTAATCCTTCCTAAAACGTTCGAAATTTTAGTTAAATCTTGTTTTGTTTACGTCAACGAGGTGGCATAATAATAACAATGACTTTTGCACTTTTTTACCGTTGAAAATACATTGATACATTCGTGTAAAAATCAAATAATTGTCCGATTTTAATTAAATTGTCGGGACTTATTCACAAATAAATGAAATTATTTTTGAAATTTTTTTTAGAAAATTTTGATAAAAAATATTTTTTTACATATGTTAAACTTCTTAATTTCATGAAATTTCGCAAAAAAAAACTTTCTATTTCCTGATTTTTTTATTCGTTAAAACCTGGAGAATCTGATTCGCCTCATCTTTTTTTTCAAACTTGCACTATTCTAACTGAAAATCTGCTCTGAACTGAAAAATAATGAATGCAATAAAACTATGACATGATTTAATTAGAAAAGCTTTTAATTGCTTTTGTAAATAAGTTATATTAAGGGCATCATTGTCTGAAGAAATAAAATTTTTCAGATGAATAATGAATTTTCACAAGAACTTTTTAGTTTTTTTAAAAAACATTTAATCATAATAATTTATAATAGTTTAAAATCGTGTAAAATTATGTATTGGGCTATTTCTTGGATGTGATATAGTAATTAAGTGGAACGAAATATACGAATCCAAAATTGGAAAGATTAATAAACGTAGTTACACTGTTCCATTTTAAAAATTATGTTTTATTTCTTATTTCTGACTTATTTTGTTCCCTATTTTCATGTATGAAAGTTTGAACGTAACATTATTATGAAACGCCCACGTGATCTAATAGTTTTGTCTCTTTATAGAGAAATTAATTTAAGAAAATTTTATAGTATTTAAATTTTTTATTTTTGCATAAAGCATCTTCGAAAGGTAAATAAAAGTCTAATAATTTATTAGATAATTGCGGAAAAAATGCTCATTTGTAAAAATTACTAGGTAGTTAAAAACCAAAAAGAAAAAAAAATGCGTTCAATTAGATTTCGTAAATTTGATATCAATTCTAGCCAGCTATGCTAGCTTCGTCACTCAATCATGGCTTCATCACTCAATCGGCTATCCATTATAAGATATGACAAGCAGGACCAATCATTAAATAAATGGTTGTATATTACTTTTTATGCTATAAGTAATATTTATTTCAAATCAGATTAATTTAACTTTAAATTTTCTAATTTTACTCAAATAACGTATCAGAAATATATATATAAATATTTTGAAGGATTTTAAAATCGATAAATTTTTTGTTTACAAATTTCTTAAAATTAAGAAAATGGCCGCTTTTAAGAAATCGAAATTAAATTTGACATTACAATCTATATAATTTCTATTTGAAATCCACCAGAATATTTTACTTACTGGATATAATAAATTTAATCATTTAGCTAAATGAAATCTTCAAGAATGTTTTTTCATTTCTAAAAATTCATTTTAAACTTTAGGTATCGAAAATGTATGCCAAAATAGTGGAGGTACCTAATTTAAACTAAGATAGTTTAAACTATCATCGATTACTGACTGACTTATTGTGTGGAACGGTAACGACACTGATAAATTGACAGTGACTTCATTAATTTATGTATTCTGTCGGCTTTGGAGTTTTATTTTGATCTGAAGGTTTTGTAGGTTCTTAAATGATGTGAGTAGCTAATTTTTAAACTACCTTTATATTATTGGCCTGAAATTACCAAGAACATTTCTTTAATCACTACTTGTTAATAGATTCTTTATAAATGTTTACTTGCTTTGTGCATTGTTTACACATTTTGATCTTGGTTTTTAGCTTCAGGTGTACAGAATTGTTCATTCTTTATTGATGTACAAATTATTTTTGAACAAATCTCGTTTATTTAAATTTACAGTAAAGCGGTTTAACCCAAATATTTCAGAATAAATATTATATATTTGAAGGAATACACTGCAAAAGAAGATTAAGAAACAATTTTGGAAATCACCTTTGCTCTTGTTTCCAAGTTTTCTGTTTTTCTGATCTACGTTAAATCTTTAAAAGATTTCAACGGCAGCGTCGATGAAATTATACAGATTGATAAGCATAAAACAAATGACATATATCGTAATTTCCCATCATACTGTTACATTTTGCAGCTGAATTGTTTAGGTCTTCTGTTTGGAAAATATAGAAATATCTATTGACTTGCAGCTTTCTAAAAACAAAGAAAGCATAATTATAATATTGTTTTCCTTTTGATCTTATCGTTATTTGCTATTTCCAAGCTCAGTTCGATACAATCTATGTTTATCTACAATCTCAAAGAAAAGAAAAAATAGTAAAATAGTAAAAATTTAATAGTAAAAATACTTCGTCTTAAGATTCAAACAACATTATACTTTGCAAAACCCGTTTTCAAGAAGTCAATTGAAAACAATAAACTGTTGAACTGTTCCAAGCCATCTTTTCATATAAAAAAACTCTTTTCCTCATTATATAAATTTCCGTTATTTCTTTTTTATTCAAAGTATAAGTGTCCTTTTTGTTCCCATTTTCTCTTCATCGTTGCTCACATGTTATTCTATGGTATTCTTAATATCCTTCTGTAGAACTACATTTCTGTTGCTTCAGGAGATCTTCATCTGTGAGGAGATTGTTCAGTATTCACTGCCACATAGAAGGATTGGCATTACATAACAGTCCAATACACTTTACTTTGTTTTTTCGGGTTTCAGTATCGCATTTTCCGTCCTTTGATAAAACACTTCCTAGATTTTGACATTTTTTAACTTAATTGATTTTGGCCTTTCCAATTCGTAGTTCGCATCAGGGGTTGTTCCTTCTGCTGTCAACAAATAAATTCTGTTTTTTTACAATTTACACTGTATCATCTAAATATCTTATATTGTTGATATCGTTGCCACAAGTAAAGAATTCTGGTAGATCTTATTTCTTTTCTGTAAATATAGTTAATTCTAATTGTAAAGCAATTCAGTTTAATACAATCTAGTAATGGTTATTGGCTCAGCCGAGTTCGAATTCCAGTCGGGTTCATTACATTCACTTACACGCAAATAACCTTGGGAAAGTTATTAATTCATCTCTTCTTCAAGGTTGAATAGATCAGTCAAGTGTGGTTTCTTTTTCTGCTGTGCAAGATATATTTCAGGAATATTTCCTTGAATACAAGAGAGGAAAATGCGAGGCTACCAGGAAGATAAGAAAGGGATTGGCATTCAAACAGGAAATGGCGAAAGCGAATTCAGGAAATGGCGAAAGCAAATTCAGGAAAAATCAAATCTTTACAAATATCCAATCTAACAACAAAAAATAGTCAGAGCATTAATAAAAAAACATTAAAAAAGATCAATATCTTCAGGTTGTTGGTGATCATAGCTCTCCACTATTTCCTGTGTTTTAAATTTTTGTATTTGCTTCATTTGTAGTTCGCATCTTGGGTTGTTCCTTTTGCTGACAACCATATTTTGTCTACTTACAATTGATGCGCATCCATTTCTTCACGCTTTCCTTTACTACTTTCTCTCGGAGTTTATTTTCCGCGTCTACAATCAGTACTGTAACATCTGCATATCTTATATTATTTAGATTGTAGCCACTAATAATGAATCTTGATAGGACTTCTAATACTCTCAGAACCCTCTCACATTAAAGTCCGGTAAAAGACACATCCTTGTCTTAGGTCCCTTTCTGTGTTTGTGTATTTACTAAATTCATTTTCTATTCGTATGCAGGCGGTTTGCTGCCAATATAGATTTTGGATTATTCTAATATTCTTCCCAAATAAATCAAGCCTTCCTAGAAGTTCCAACAGTTCTTTGTATCGTACTTTATCAAACGCTCTTGGATAATCTATAAAACATAGATATACTTCCTTCAAGTTTTATATTTTAAAAAAAGTATTTCACGGAGATATTTTTATGCACAGTTTTCTTTGTTTATTTTCTGGTTCTTTAGTTGATATTTTTGTTAGTTATCTTATAAATTTCACAGTTACGTATTGATATTTCATCATAAAATTGCTAGTGAGATATCTTTAAACAAAATTAATAACGAATCAGATTACAGTCTATAATTTTATTTTTGACGAATATCTTAATTAAAAATTCTATTCTATCAATTCGCATTCCCTCATCTCTTAGTTGTTTACACATTCACACGCAAGCATATGCAAAAGAATGTGTTCTCTTACACTTATACATAAGTCAGGTAGTCAAGGCCTAAACATTAAGAAGATTAAACATCAAACACGAAGAGGTTAAATTAATTTTTTTCAGAATAAAAATAATAATAAACATGTAGACACTAAAGAAGTAGAAAAGATTAACATAAATCCATTCACCAAAAATTAGGCAGATCGCTTTATATTGTATTTTCATATTTCCTGTTTTTTTTTCTTTTTAAAGAATAACAAAATTAAGTTTCGACACTGGACGGTAGTTGAATATAGTGACGAGACATTTAATTTAATGTAATTGTGCGCTGTATGCGGTCTTTTACAACACCACCGAACTGTACCAATTTCCAGTACTCTAAAAAATATTCCATTCATTATGCATAAATTCATGTTAGTCTCGCTTTCATTTTTAGACTTTATGATCTCTCTTGCAATATTTACAATCATATTTTGACATTCTTTTCCGTTTTGCTTTCATACTTGAACTATTTTATTACAATTTTGGGCAGAGATTTCTAAGTTTAAAATTGCATTTCGCTGTCGCCTGTTCAAGATTGTGTTAAGCTTAATTCTTCTAATAGTATTTTTAATAATAAAAGTAGTAGTGGGATAACAACAACGATGGGAAATTTTATGTTTTTTTAAAGTAATTCTTTCAATCAAAACATCTTGAAAGAGATAAAACTAATAAAAACGAATAAAAATTTAAAAAGTAAGTCATCATTTTAACCAATTTTTTATTCGGAATTTTATAAGTAAAACGATAATGGCAAAATGATAATCCTTTCCCCTGGTGAAATTGTAACTGCTCGGCATGGTAGGACAAGTTCCTAAACCTCTTAAATTTACAGAATACAATATAATAAGTGATGGTTAAAGAGTAGAAACTACTGCTTGCATTAAGGTTACTACTCTACTGAGTGTCAAAGTTGTTACTTAAGAAGTCCTAATTTCAAATTAATGTAAAAGAAACAACAAAAGTGTCATTTAGAAAATGTTAACGAAATTAACGATTAATTGATTTGTTTTTTATGGTTTATCAAACTTTTTAGGTTATTTAGTTTTTTAGATGTTAAGAGGTTTTGGGAGATAATAATGGATTACTAATACAAGTCTTACAATTAACCCATGGTTATAGGGAGAAGGGGTGTATTCATACCTGACAATTAACCCATAGTTATGGGGAGAGGGGTGTATTCATACCTAACAATTAACACATGGTTATAGGGAGAAGGGGTGTATTCATACCTTACAATTAACTCATGGTTATGGGGAGAAGGGGTGTATTCATACCTTACAATTAACCCATGGTTATAGGGAGAAGGGGTGTATTCATACCTTACAATTAACCCATGGTTATAGGGAGAAGGGGGTATTCATACATTTCCCAAGTGTATTTCGCGTAAGTGAATATAACGAACCCGTCTGGAATTCGAGCCGTTATCTATTACATAACCTGCACCTCCAAGCATATTGCACCTGGCTCGACGTTATCTATTACGTAACAAGCACCTTCAAGCATATTGAACCTGGCCCGACGTTATCTATTACGTAACCAGCACCTCGAGGCATATTGCACCTGGCTCGACGTTATCTATTACGTAACCTGCACATCCAAGCATATTCCATCTGGCTCGACGTTATCTATTACGTAACCTGCACCTCCAAGCATATTGCACCTGGCTCGACGTTATCTATTACGCATATTGCACCCTCGACGTTATCTTCAAGCATATTGCACCTGTCTCGACGTTATCTATTACATAACCTGCACCTTCAAGCATATTGCACCTGTGTCGACGTTATCTATTACATAACCTGCACCTCCAAGCATATTGCACCTGTCTCGACGTTATCTATTACATAACCAGCACCTATTACATACTACTACGTTATCTATTACGTAACCTGCACCTCGAAGCATATTGCACCTGGCTCGACGTTATCTATTACGTAACCCGCACCTCGAAGCATATTGCACCTGGCTCGACGTTATCTATTACATAACCTGCACCTCCAAGCATATTCCATCTGGCTCGACGTTATTTTTTACATAAACTGCACCTCCAAGCATATTGCACCTGGCTCGACGTTATCTATTGCATAACCTGCACCTCCAAGCATATTGCACCTGCCTCGACGTTATCTATTACGTAACCTGCACCTCGAAGCATATTGCACCTGTCTCGACGTTATCTATTACATAACCTGCACCTCCAAGCATATTGCACATGACTCGACGTTATCTATTACATAACCTGCACCTCCAAGCATATTGCACCTGCCTCGACGTTATCTATTACGTAACTTGCACCTCGAAGCATATTGCACCCGGCTCGACGTTATCTATTACATAACCTGCACCTCCAAGCATATTGCACTTGTCTCGACGTTATCTATTACATAACCTGCTATAATACTACGTTACATAATACTACGTTATCTATTACATAACCTGCTCGACGTTATCTATTACATAACCTGAACCTCCAAGCATATTGCACCAGTCTTGACGTTGCTTAACTTCGGTGATCGTGCGAGAAACGGTGTTTCAACGTAATATGGCCTTCAGCCACAAAATGAACGATGTATACCACCAAATAAATCAGTACTTACAGATATGATGTTTTGCTTGTAATAAATATGAAGAAAAAGATGTTTGCGTGTTCGAGTAATTTTATTAATACAAATCAAAATTATATTCTGTCTATATTTCTTCATGAAATCTTTTAGGGAAACGAAAAGGAAAATCAGAGAAACAAATTTAAATTTTTCATGTGCTTATTCGAAATCACCTACTTTGTTATTCTTTTAACGTTTCGGCCGTTGTTCCATCCGGTCTACTTTAGAAAATTTTTGTCTTATTCGTAAACTTCTTGTAATTTTAAATCGAAATTTTCATGGAGGTAGATTGTTCTCGTACCGCTTTTTATATTTTGCGTTGTTTGTCCGTTTCTTCCATTGAGTCAACTTGTGTAGTGAAGAAATTGTTTATTTTCTGAGAGATTTACAAAATGGTAGAATTCTAGAATGATAGTATGTGTGAGTGGGAAAGAAAGTGATTATAACTTTGAGAACATGTGTTAAAGATTGTAATTGACAGAAAAAGAAGTGTCAAAAGGTAAGAGACTGAGAAAAGACGAAAATTTAGATGGAGAAGGGTTTTCATTTTTCTTTTCACACATACACACACACAATTGTATATACGTTTGTGCGATTGTATTTAGACAAGAAGTTACTAGTAAATAAATACTATTCGGTTATGGTTGTTTGAACAATTTTCGATCTCGTATAAAGATATCAAAATGTGTACAATTCTTTTTTTTTGCTTCTGACAAAGAAGGGTGTATTCCTACGGAATGTTTTAGTTACAGGAAGAAAACGAACTCGTGCAAATAAATTTAAAAGACAGAATAATATCTTTTTTACATCTCATATTTATTGCTAGAGTGACAGGAAATCTTTTCATATTCCCAGCACATTACTTCGTATTTTTGAAGATCCTAACAACGCCAGAGATTGAATAGTCTCCATTATTCCACAGAGTATTAAACTGTGTAAATCTGAAATCTAATGAATTTGGTAACGTTGCACTTTTCAGTTTTCAGTTTTTTAGTTTGGCATCTCCCAAGTAAAGCCACTAAAACGCAAGGGATTACAGGATGTGAAAGAATTATCAACAGAAACATGAATAATGAGCGGAAAGAGAAAAGAGGACGGTAGATAGCTATTGACATTGCATTTGAATTTTTACAGATTATGGGGAGAAGGGGTGTATTCATACCTTACAATTAACCCATGGTTATAGGGAGAAGGGGTGTATTCATACCTTACAATTAACCCATGGTTATAGGGAGAAGGGGTATTCATACATTTCCCAAGTGTATTTCGCGTAAGTGAATATAACGAACCCGTCTGGAATTCGAGCCGTTATCTATTACATAACCTGCACCTCCAAGCATATTGCACCTGGCTCGACGTTATCTATTACGTAACAAGCACCTTTCACATATTGAACCTGGCCCGACGTTATCTATTACGTAACCAGCACCTCGAGGCATATTGCACCTGGCTCGACGTTATCTATTACGTAACCTGCACATCCAAGCATATTCCATCTGGCTCGACGTTATCTATTACATAACCTGCACCTCCAAGCATATTGCACCTGGCTCGACGTTATCTATTACGTAACCTGCATCTTCAAGCATATTGCACCTGTCTCGACGTTATCTATTACATAACCTGCACCTTCAAGCATATTGCACCTGTGTCGACGTTATCTATTACATAACCTGCACCTCCAAGCATATTGCACCTGTCTCGACGTTATCTATTACATAACCAGCACCTATTACATACTACTACGTTATCTATTACGTAACCTGCACCTCGAAGCATATTGCACCTGGCTCGACGTTATCTATTACGTAACCCGCACCTCCAAGCATATTGCACCTGCCTCGACGTTATCTATTACGTAACCTGCACCTCGAAGCATATTGCACCTGTCTCGACGTTATCTATTACATAACCTGCACCTCCAAGCATATTGCACATGACTCGACGTTATCTATTACATAACCTGCACCACCAAGCATATTGCACATGACTCGACGTTATATATTACATAACCTGCACCTCGAGGAATATTGCACCTGGCTCGACGTTATCTATTACATAACCTGCACCTCCAAGCATATTGCACCTGGCTCGACGTTATATATTACATAACCTGCACCTCGAGGAATATTGCACCTGGCTCGACGTTATCTATTACATAACCTGCACCTCCAAGCATATTGCACCTGTCTCGACGTTATCTATTACATAACCTGCACCTCCAAGCATATTGCACATGACTCGACTTATATATTACATAACCTGCACCTCCAAGCATATTGCACCTGTCTCGACGTTATCTATTACGTAACCTGCACCTTCAAGCATATTCCACCTGGCTCGACGTTATCTATTACATAAACTGTACCTCCAAGCATATTCCACCTGGCTCGACGTTATCTATTACGTAACCTGCACCTCCAAGCATATTGCACCTGTCTCGACGTTATCTAATTACCTAACATATTGCACCTCGACGTTAGCTATATTGCACCCGCATATTCCACCTGGCTCGACGTTATCTATTACATAACCTGCACCTCCAAGCATATTGCACTTGTCTCGACGTTATCTATTACATAACCTGCTATAATACTACGTTACATAATACTACGTTATCTATTACATAACCTGCTCGACGTTATCTATTACATAACCTGAACCTCCAAGCATATTGCACCAGTCTTGACGTTGCTTAACTTCGGTGATCAGCCACAAAATGAACGATGTATACCACCAAATAAATCAGTACTTACAGATATGATGTTTTGCTTGTAATAAATATGAAGAAAAAGATGTTTGCGTGTTCGAGTAATTTTATTAATACAAATCAAAATTATATTCTGTCTATATTTCTTCATGAAATCTTTTTAGGGAAACGAAAAGGAAAATCAGAGAAACAAATTTAAATTTTTCATGTGCTTATTCGAAATCACCTACTTTGTTATTCTTTTAACGTTTCGGCCGTTGTTCCATCCGGTCTACTTTAGAAAATTTTTGTCTTATTCGTAAACTTCTTGTAATTTTAAATCGAAATTTTCATGGAGGTAGATTGTTCTCGTACCGCTTTTTATATTTTGCGTTGTTTGTCCGTTTCTTCCATTGAGTCAACTTGTGTAGTGAAGAAATTGTTTATTTTCTGAGAGATTTACAAAATGGTAGAATTCTAGAATGATAGTATGTGTGAGTGGGAAAGAAAGTGATTATAACTTTGAGAACATGTGTTAAAGATTGTAATTGACAGAAAAAGAAGTGTCAAAAGGTAAGAGACTGAGAAAAGACGAAAATTTAGATGGAGAAGGGTTTTCATTTTTCTTTTCACACATACACACACACAATTGTATATACGTTTGTGCGATTGTATTTAGACAAGAAGTTACTAGTAAATAAATACTATTCGGTTACGGTTGTTTGAACAATTTTCGATCTCGTATAAAGATATCAAAATGTGTACAATTCTTTTTTTCTTTGCTTCTGACAAAAAGAAGGGTGTATTCCTACGGAATGTTTTTAGTTACAGGAAGAAAACGAACTCGTGCAAATAAATTTAAAAAGACAGAATAATATCTTTTTTACATCTCATATTTATTGCTAGAGTGACAGGAAATCTTTTCATATTCCCAGCACATTACTTCGTATTTTTGAAGATCCTAACAACGCCAGAGATTGAATAGTCTCCATTATTCCACAGAGTATTAAACTGTGTAATCTGAAATCTAATGAATTTGGTAACGTTGCACTTTTCAGTTTTCAGTTTTTTTTAGTTTGGCATCTCCCCAAGTAAAGCCACTAAAACGCAAGGGATTACAGGATGTGAAAGAATTATCAACAGAAACATGAATAATGAGCGGAAAGAGAAAAGAGGACGGTAGATAGCTATTGACATTGCATTTGAATTTTTACAGATTAAAGTTGACTGGAAAGCTTGGAGTAGGACAGGAGTTCTACAAGCGAGAAAAGAAACGGTTGGCCTTCTATAAGTTACGGCTATATATAACCAGCTCAACTGTAAATTGATGAGGTCTCGACGTCAGTCTAGTACTGCGCTTAAATTCATACATTCTAGGTACCATAACGAAGAGCTCATCCGAACAATAGCCATGAAAGTATTTATAAAACAGACACAGAAATGCAGCCTTACGGCGGTGGGAAAGTGACTGAAGCCGAAATGCCAGATCAGGATCAATAATATTTCTTATTCTTCTTTGGATCTTATCAAGGAGCTCAAGGTAAATAACAGGAGCACCGAACCATAGATGACAACAATATTTTAAGCAAGGATGAATGGCAGATTTATATATATGTAACATAGATTCAGGAGAGAAAAAATCGTGACAGAGTAAACCGATTTTCTCAGCAGCTAACCTAGCAATAGATTTAATATAGTTTTTCCACTTCATGTCAGCTGAGAACGTTAGCCCGAGAAGGCGCAACCAATCACTTTCCTGGAGGTAAGCATCAGCCATGCTGATTGAAGGCAGATAGGGTTTTTTCAGATGATTAATGGAGAGAAGTTTAGTTTTGGAGGCGTTAAATTTGACAAGGCATTTTTTGCCCGAGTTAACAACGGACTTAAAGTTGTTTTGGATATCAGCTGCCATTTTGATCTTGTCGGACTGATTAACCTTACTATCGAGGCAGTAGTAAATGGTTGTGTCGTAAGTGTAGATACCAAATTGAGAGCTGATGTCATCAGAAAGTTCGTTAATGAAAATTTAAATCAGCGTAGGACCAAGGACGGTGCGCTGGGTAACACCCGCGTTAGTACGAAAGGATGTATACGATTGGCCGTTCAAGATATCTTTCATTTCATGATTTGAAAGGAAAGACTTGATCAGATCAAAAATGTGTCCAGTGACACAGTAAAATTTTAATTTGTGGTGAAGACCCGTATGCCAGACCTTGTCAAAGACTTTCGAGATGTCCAATGCTGCAGCCCGGGCTTCACCGTTTTTATCTAGAGCATGGTAGACTCTTTACACAATTATAGTCAGCTCATCAACAGTTAACGTGAAGAAAACAAAAGCCGTATTGCTTGTCTGAAAAAAAAGGCCCTGCGATGAGGTGATGAACCAATGCAGCATTGATTAGGGCCTCTAGGAGTTTCCCCAAATGAGCTTAATAGGCTGATAGTGGAAGGGTCGGACGGTTCACCAGAGTTTTTAAAAACAGACAATGACGTGAGGCAGGCAGGAAAGCAAGCGGCAGCGAGACATTTATTATGTAGTTTAGAGAGAACAGGCACCAGTTCGAGAAGAGAAGTGGTCATATTCATATCAAACAACAGAATAAGTGGGGAGTTAGGCGAAGATACTCTAGATGAATCAAGAGTAGATTTTGATAACAATTTACAGCCAAAAAACTCAGCTTTATCAGCAGAGGATGATAACACCGCAAATTGATTGAAGAGGGGGAATAGAGACATTGCACTTAATTAGTACCCTATTACAGAGACGCCAGTAATCACCAGAGCCAAAGTTGTTAGAGACTATGAGGTGTCTCATTTTCTCGGCAAACAGAGACTTCGAGGACTCGCTTACATTTATTACGGGCAATAACGCATAGGCACCTGTTATGATGAGAGCTGTCACACGGGTATAGCCGAAAATAATGGTTCCTGTGTGCTATAGTGACCGAGCACGCTGGTGTGAACTATAGAGAGGATCGAAGTTTCACCTGCTATTTCCAAGAGGGGATGAAAGCATCCATACAGGCTTTGACCCGAGAAGAAACCTCAATGGCGCAATTTTCAATTGGGAGTTTGAATATATCAGTCCATGGGGCGTCATGAAGAAAATCACAGAATGAGTCCCAATCAGCATGATGGTAACGGGAAGAGATCTTATGGATAGGGGGTTCCTGTTTAATTGATGATTGGAACAAAATCACAGAGTGGTCCGGGTTACCAAGAGGGCAGTATTGCGAAACTCGGTGCGGAGAGAAAGTAAGAAATAAATCAAGTACAGAAGCATATTGCTCGGTTTTGCTAACTAGTAAGGAAGTCTACGATTTGAGTAAGGGATTAAGCAATGGAAAAATTTAAGGTCTGAATACCGGTAATATCAGTACCTTTAGAATTCTCCAGAAACGTGTCATAGTGAGCATTAAAGTCAGCGAAGACAAAGATTTTCGCAGATGGATGAAGAGGATGTGCTTTTTCTATACTGTCAGCTATTATGTCTAATATATTGGGAAGAGGAGGAGCGATAAAGAAGAAGAAAGAGATAGCTAACAGAGTATAATAACTGTTTTGGAGTAAATAGTACATCCTCCGTGACTATATGAACTAGTCCATTACTATAAGAGCTTCAAGTCAAAGGTAAGTAGCCGTTTCGAGTCAGGCAGTTCGCTGCTAGATTCGCGATAGATATGTCGAATTCTCTGCCTTCGGGCAGACAGGAACTCAGACAAAGCTATGCTTACGGGCAGAGTCTCGTCTGGGGAGGCAGACAAACCTGACACCGTGTATGCGGGGTATAAGGGGAAATTTTACCCGAGCCTACGAGCCCGGGACGCCCCCCCACGTAAAAACCGGTCTTGACTTGTGAAGAGGTTTGGTAAATATCAGCCATTTGGAGTCAGTCTTCAGACTAACTATACAGGCATCACGGCAAGTAACCGAATCATTACTTATAGAGAATCCTTATACGAAGTACGTTATATAAAGTAAGAGTGTGTTGTAATAGTAGCTATATAATAGTGGCGGTATAATAGTGGCGCCGAGGGATTCGAAACTCAGACGATTTATAACCGCTGTGTCGAGGATTCGGAATTTTTACGACTTATAACCATTGTAATGAAGATTTTGGAAACTCATACGAGTTGTAACTGGGGTTAAAAAATTTAACCGTGTTGGCTTAAAAAAACATATTCTAGCGAATATGGAGAAAATTTTGACTTCCACATTTAAAATTCAACAACAGAAACAGAAACAACAACAGAATCAACAGTTGCCAGAACTACAAAAACATCAACAAGAGTTGCTGGATATAATTTTGAAGACAACAAAAAATTCTTCTACGTCTCTTAAACTAGAATCTGTCCAAAATACCATATCATAAGTTGCATGTAGTCCTGATGAGGGACTGACTTTTTCTGCATATTTTCGTCGATATAAACAAATTTCAATGAGGAATGCTGCGGCTGGGAAGATGGTGCGAAAACGAGATTGTTGTTGAAGAAAATAGCTGCGATAGTGTATGAAAAATACTGCAACGATATATTACCGAGAAAACCAGGACGAACTGGGTTTGAAGACACAGTACACATTCTGACGAAAATCTTTAATGACAAGATCTCTCTCTTCAATGATCGGTGGGAGTGCATGGATCTAACCAAAAAAAAAAAAGTGAAAAGTTTAGAATGAAGGAAATAACTCCAGATATGTTCAAACGATTAATTTTCGTGTAAGGTTTAACAGTTAAAAAGGTGCTGAAATACGACCGAAGATTTTAACAAAAATTGAACAAAATTCTTATATTACACTGCAAGAAATAGTGGACGATTGTCAGACAATGCAAAATCTGAAAAGGCGATGCTGAATAAATGCAGAAAAAAGAATATGCATTGGTGCATGCAAAAGACAAATATAGGAAAAGGAAAATAAATCCTTGTTTGAGATGAGATAAATTACATCTCGGAAAAACTGCTCATTTAAAAAAAGCAGAATGTTACAAGTGTGGTAAAAAGGACATATAAAGTCATGCTGCAAAACCAAACCAAGAAAAAATCTCACAGGAAGAAATTAGTTCATTAGCATTGCGATGGAAAAATGGTCACAAAAACAAAAGGGAATTTGTGAATGTGAAAATAAATTAATGTGTGTGTCAACTATTTGAACTTTGGGATTTGGCATTCAACGTTTATTTAAAAGCGTAAGTGGACGAGCAACCACTTTAAATAGAGTGAAAATCTTAAGGGAGAATTAAAAAATGTTTTCCAAATGTTTTGTCAAATGAACTGGGTCAGTGTTCAAAATTCAACGGGGATTTTCAAATAAAAACTGTTCGACAACAGTATTTAAGCCCAAACGGAGCGTACCATTCGCAGCATTTGAACAAGCTAACGAAGAGTTGTATAAACTCGAGAGCATTGGTGTAATAGAAAAAAAATTAACCATTCGAAAAGGGCTGCAGTGCATGTAAAGAAAAAAAAATCGTGTTTGCGCGGATTTATCGACTAGATTAAACAGTTGTTTAGAAAGACATAACTACCCATACCAAGACGAGAGGAAATTTTTGCGAAGTTAAAAGGTGAAAGAATATTTTCAAAGATGGATCTCTCTGAAAATTGAGGCTGCAAAGGAATATTCTGAATTAACGACTATAAATACGCCCAGAGGATTATATAAATTTAAATGATTTCCTGTTGGGATAAAAGGTGGCGTATCTGAACGACATTTTGATCAAAAGTGTATCGAAAGAACAACATGTTGGGTATGTGAAAACAATTTTGGAATACGGATTCTGTGAGTTATTTTTGCCGAAAATTAAATACCCTGGCCAAATTATTAATAAAAAGTTTTGTTCAATTTTTGTTAAAATCTTCGGTCGTATTTCAGCATCTTTTTAACTGTTAAACCTTACACGAAAATCTTGTAACTTAGTCACATTGAGTGGCTAATTACTATTGAATTTATGTACATAATATGCATGAGTTAAGGATTCCATTAAATGATCTGGTTAAAAAGGGAGTAAAGTGGAATTGGAATGATAAATGTCAAAAGTCGTTTGACGAAATAAAAAAAAGACATACCTCAGATTTATCATTAGCACACTACGACCCAAAAGCAGAAATTGTAGTGGTGTCAGTGAGTACGCTACTGAAACGGTGATTTTACACAAATACGATGGCGGTAAAATGAAAGACTTCGCTCATGCTTCAAGTTCGCTTCTACCAGCAGAGAAAAATTATAGCCAGATAGAAAAAGAAGGTCTAGCAATTATATTCGCTGTCAGCTATTATGTCTAATATACTGAAGTACTGGGGAGAGGGAGAATGGTAAAGGGAAAAGAGATAGCTAACAGAGTTTAGTAACTATTGTGGAGTAAATAGTACTGAGGCGAATAAAGAAAACAGCAACCAGCGAGTAAATTCAAGCTCTCCCAACTGGTATTTCAACCTTGAGTCGTTCCTTCTTGAGTTCTGTCTCAAAATCACACTAACAGCCTGTTCTTGCCGTGAACCGTGAACGTCACTAGAAGAACTACCCCACCCGGGAAAAAAGTAGTTGCTTTTATATTTGTCCATATACCCATAATCCCTTGCGTCTTCATGTGATCCCATAATTCATTGCGTCCATGTCCCATAATGCATTGCATCTTTATTGCATAAAAATGCAATGCAAGTCCCCCCTCATTCTTTTACGTTATCTGGCCGAGGACGGATTACGACAGAGTGGTAAGTGCTTTTTTCTCCCTCATTTCAACTGCTCGGGGAGAAGGCTGGCGCTGACGCCTTCTCCCCTTGGGCGTTTCCCTGGCATTCTGAGGAAATGTGTCCAATGCCATTGCATCGAAAACACCGCTTGTCGCGGCCAGACCTCTGCGTTCTGTTTGACCTCTCCTGACGTCCTTGTGTACAATTCTTCGCCATATGGTTGGGTCCAGAGCACTTGTAGCAGGTAATCGTTCTGCTAACAGGTTTGGCAGGGGGAACCTCAGCTTCTGAGCACGGTAGCTCTACGGATGCGGCGGCCAATACCTGGCACCCTTCGTCATCCGTCATAATAGTGCTTGCTCGGGTCAGAATCTGTTCTAGATTCATGTCGTCCATCCTGGACGAAGCTTTGAGAAGCTGCCTAACATGATGTGGCAGCCCTGACACAAATGCACATGCCATCCACTGATCAGGTAGCGGTTCTCCTATTAGCTGTGCCAAACGATGCATTTCAGCCAGGAATTCATCCACCATTTCCCCTGGGCGAAGACGCCGTCCCATAAATTGGTCGAACGCATTAAATCTGTCAGTCGCGTATGCAGTCACAAGGGCCCGTTTAATTTGTTCCGCGTCTTCCCTCTGCTCTCCACTGAGTTGTCTATACACAGCAAGGGCACCGCCTCGAAGTCGTAGAGGCAAGATGCGCTCGATCTTGTCCATGGCACAAAGTTCGAAAACCAATTCCACATTTTCTATCCATTCAACAATGGACATATCCGTTGGGGCGCCGCTGAATTCTGGAATCAAACGGACGTCAAAGACCTTGCCTTCCATTTTGAAGAATCAATACGTTGAAATAGCTTGAAATAGAGTAAATTCAAGCTCTCCCAACTGGTATTTCAACCTTGAGTCGTTCCTTCTTGAGTTCTGTCTCAAAATCACACTAACAGCCTGTTCTTGCCGTGAACCGTGAACTACCCCCCTGGGAAAAAAGTAGTTGCTTTTATATTTGTCCATATACCCATAATCCCTTGCGTCTTCATGTGATCCCATAATTCATTGCGTCCATGTCCCATAATGCATTGCATCTTTATTGCATAAAATGCAATGCAAGTCCCCCCTCATTCTTTTACGTTATCTGGCCGAGGACGGATTACGGCAGAGCGGTAAGTGCTTTTTTCTCCCTCATTTCAACTGCAGTAGCTTTACATGCTAAGCAAATACGGGCTCTTTTTTGGCGGGGACAAGGCAAGTCGCGACCAGTTGTGCTCGTCCCAGGTTCTGTCTCATGTCCGCCACAAGTACACTGCCAGTGACTATATGAACTAATCCATTACTATAAGAACTCCAGGTCAGAGGTAAGACTAGTACCCATTTCAAGTCAGGTAGTTCGCTGTCAGGCTTGTTGTCGAACACTCTGCTTTCGGACTATGCCTACGAGGCTAAGATTACGAACAGAGACTCATCTGGGGAAGTAGACAAAACCGACCCCGTGTATGCGGTGACCATGGGAAATTTTTGTCCGAGACTACGGGCTCGGAATCGCCTAACGTAAAAACCGGCCGTGTGCCACGTCCCGTTTTGTGGGAGGTTTTGTAAATACCAGTCGTTTTGGAGTCAGGATGTTCGCTGCCAGGCTCACAACAAACTTGTTGGACGCTGGGCAGAGAGGAACTTAGATGAGTCTCTGCCTGTAGGCATAGCCTTGTCTGGGGAGGTAGACAAACATGACCTCTTTATTACAGAGTCTACTAGGAATTTTTGGGCTCGGAACGTCCCACGTTAAAAAACCGGACTCGTGCCACATTCCGCCTTGTGGGGAGGACTTGGGTAAATACCGAGTTGATTTTGATTGAGGCAGTTCGCTGCCAGGCTCACAACTGTCTTATCGAACTCTCTGCATTCGGGCAGAGAGGAAACCAGATGAGGCTATGCCTGCGGGCAGAGTTTCGTCTGGGGAGGTAGACTACGGGGAATTTTTGCCCGTAGTCTACCTCCCCAGAATCGGGGTCGGAATCGCCCCACATAAAAATCAGCCTTGTGCCACATCCCGCCTTGACGGCATGCAGTTCGCTGGCTGAGTTGTTGAGCACTCTGCCTTCGGACAGAGAGGAACCCAGACGAGGCTATGCCTACAGGCAGAGTCTTGTCTGGGGAGGTAGACAAACACGGCCTCGTTATTACAGGGTCTACGGGGAATTTTTGCAAGAGCCTAAGGTCTCGGAATGGCCCACGTTAGAAAAACCGGCTTTGTGCCACATTAAATACCAGGCGTAAATATCAGGCAGTTCGCTGCCAGACCCGCACGTCCCAAATTAAAAACCGGCGTTGTTTCACACCTGCCTTGTGGAGAGTACTTGGGTAAATACCCTGTCCTTTTAGAGACAGGCAGTTGATGCCAGGTTAGCAACAGAGTTGTCGGTCTCTCTGTCTTCGTGCCTACGGGCAGTGTCTCGTCTGGAGAGATAGACAAACCTGACACCGCGTATACGCGGTCGACGGGAAATTTTTGCCAGAGACTACATAAAAATCTGCCTTTTGCCACATCCCACTTTCTGGGGAGTATTGGGTTAATGCCATTGGTGTCAGGCAGTTCGCTGCCAGGCTCGCGACTGACTTGTCGAACTCTTTGCCTTCAGACAGAGAGGATCCCAGACGCCGATATGCCATTTTTACCCGAGCTTACGGGCTCGGAATCGCCCCACGTAAAAACCGGCCTTGTACCCCATTCTGTCCTGTGCAGAGGTTTTGAGTAAATACTTGCCGTTTTGAGTCAGGCATTTTGCTGTCTGGCGTGCGACAACCAAGACCTCTATTTTCGCGCAGAGGGTGACTAAGTCGGAGCTCTCTCTACGGATAGATACTCGGCTGAGAAAAACAGACAATCAAAGTGCCCTTTCGCTGCAGTTGTGGGGAATGGGTAAATTTTGAACCAGTTGCCCGAATATTCACACTCCTGTTCCCCACGTTAACCTTGACCTTGTGTCGCATCCCATTTAAGTGGGGAGACCTGGGTCGATACCTAGCCGTTTAGAGTCAGTCTTGTCAGGTGTCACGGCAAGTAGTCGAAGCATTACGTATAGAGAATCCTAAAGTAAGAGCGTTTTGTAACAATAGCCATGTAATAGTAACATTATAGTAGCAATTAAAGACGGAAGCACATGAAAGAGTAGTTAGCGGCCTCGAGAGACAATTCTTTCGTCATCGGAAAATTATCCTGGCTATAATCACCAAGGCCATGCATGTGAATGCTGGAATCTTTTTGGCAAAGGAAAATATAGCCTGGAACTAAGAATTAATTGGTAGCAATAGAAGAATTCAAGTTGGTTTTTACAAAGGGCAAAGATGTCTGGCGAGCGTTCCAGGAGAAAAGATTCTATGCTGCAGAATGTGGGACAGATATTAGAGAAAGAAAGGTTGAGGGGAGTAGATATTTTTTGTTTGTTGGTTTAGTTGTATTTGTTTTTGTTGTGATTTCCATGAGCAATGTTTTGAGTAGATAGAAAAAAGATCATCATAATTGTCACTATTTGTTGTCAATGGCAATACAAGCCAGCCAGTGCATGGCTGAGAACAGAGCATAATGTAACCTCGGCGTTGTCCACCAGAAATACTTACAGGGACACCTACACATGCGCGACATGGCACTACTGATACCCCGATATTATACGACTGTTGATCGGAGCAGCCTCTCTAAGTGCTATCAAAGAGTTTACGCTCCTAGCAACTAGTCAGAAGCATTGTTGCAGTCATTTTTCTTTGTTTATAATTATCATATTCAGTCATTTTGCATAAATAGTGTAATTGGCGTGAGTATGAAAGTATCAGAATGGATTTATTTTCTCATATATGTGCTGACATGATTACAGGATCAAACTGAAGTCATTTGCACAATTTAACAATCACAATTATTCTGTTGTACATGTTTTGTATTCCTTTTAAGTCAAGTTGTTTCATTCACTTACGCTCGGTATCTTCTCCACGGAAGCAGCATTTGCTGTTGTGGATTTTGTATTTTCGTTTTCTCAAATAGATTTCGTTTGACGTTTTTGTGCTTACTCTATAAATAAAAACGATTATGACTCTTTGTCTACGACACTTTCTATACATCATCTTCCTGTTCGTTATTTTTCTTAACTTTTGTTGCACTGTTTTCATTGGTTCTTATGTTTTCTGTACACTGTCCTGTGTATTTTTATATCCGATTCGGACATCAACCTCTTTCATTCGCTGTTATCCATCGTCTGTTTTTCATTTTGAAAAGCCACTAATTTATTTTTCTATTGATTTCTCGATTTGAATTTCACTTTCCTTCAATTTAAAAGAATGTCGATTACATATTGATGTTGCTCACGTCTTCATTCTTTTTATAAAATGTCTGATATTCAAATAATTTACTTATTTTATTTTGTCTTTTATTTCTTACTGTTTTATTGAGTCACAATTAAGTACTCATAATTGTTTATAGCTATCATTTGTGATAATTCTGTTTTGTAGTTTGGTAATTCGTTTCTGTTTGTTATCACGAGCATTCCACTGTACATTGCAAATGATGCAGATTTCTCTATTGTGAACACCATTCCAATATTATTGCTATTTTGATCATAGTTTCCATTTCTTTTTTGTTCAAACGGAAAATTGTAAGTTATCTATATACATTAGGTAGTTGGCATTTATTCGTGAATTGATATCTTTACAATTTTCAAGATTAGATTCAGTGGTTATCTTATGAGAAATAAAATGTAGACATAAATCACTACTTTAGCGTCTATTTATACCTTCCATCCAGTCATGAATATTACCTCTCTTTGAATATCCAAAAACATTATAGGATTCAGGTATTTGGAACTATTTCGTATTTTTCTGTAGTTATTCCTTTATTCATCCCGTTTAAACAGTTTTTTTTTAAATTTTTTATTTAGCTGCCGTTAGAATCATCTGGTCAATGTAGAGCAAGTCGTGGTTTGTAAACATACTCGTTATCTTTCTTGTGTTAGCATAGAATCAGGTTCTCCAGCTCTGTTATGTTTTTAGTTTCAATATGCTGCAGAACGCTTTTGGTATTTTCCATTTTAAGTCTCACTTTTTTCTAGTTCTTTCTTAAGAAACCTGGGAGCAATTTCTTCTTTTCATAATATGTGCATTTCATATTTCCCCTCTTCTATCACAATGATCGTTTCTCCATTTTGTTTTCGTCTTGAATTAATGTCTGCCGTCTTTTTGCTTGCTCTCTTTTTACTACTGGAGTTTATTCTTCCCATATTGAATAATGACGATCAAGAAAACACACTATAAGTACAGTCAATCGTGGCAGGAAGATAAGCAGCTTCTTCCTTTCGGCCATCAAATAAACACATGATGCGTAAATCTGATATTTGCATTCGTGTTTGTTGATGTGATTTGTTATGAGAATTGGTAGTGTTATTTGCACCAAACTCATTATGATGGATTGGTTAATTATGTTTACAATTAGTGTAACCTGGGCAGTTCTGTCAGCTCAAGCAGAGTATCTAATATCGGTAATTAAGTTTTCCCATCATTAGTAAGTGTTAGCTTTCAGTACTCCAGCTCTCGCCTCAATATTATACTTTTAGGTATGCTGTTGCCTAGATAGTTCTTATTCTTCCTCGCGATTCCCAATCCTTAATGTTTTTGTAAGACTATTCACAACTGTTCCAAATGCACCACTAATGATAAGCACAATTTCTCCGTATCTTAATATAATTTATTTTCTTACCTGATCTGCAGATTTTCTTTTAATTTAACTCTCTACTGGTAAAAAAATTGTTTAAAATGAATTTCCTGGTGTGGATTGAGTGATCTGTTTGAATTTCAAATTCTCAATTTCGTTGTTTATTCCCTGGTTTTGGCATATGCATAAACCATTGGTTTCAGGCTCAAATCTCAGCCGTTTTCACAATTAGTATATCAATTTTCTCACAGTCGTCTAACTTTTCACGGTCCAATAGAGCAGTTTATCACATAACCCTATGATTGGTCCTCTGATCGCCATGTCCGCATTTTGTTGTGTCTTATCTATCTTAATTTAGTTGACGTTTATGAATTGTTATCTTTCTTTTACTTTTCTCTTCAAATGCAGTTATTTTACACATTTTTGAGTTTTTGTTTTGGAGTTTTGTAATCATGCCATTTTACTACAACTTTTAACTGTTATACTTAATTTTTCATTACACCTTCTCGCGTAGTTCTGAAGTCTTTTAGAAGCAGATTTAACACAGATATTGACGAGTCTTCTTTCTCTATCATTTCTCTTCATATGCAGTTTATAAACGTCATTTCTGGAGTGCAAACCTTTCTGAACGGTTATTAACTTCTTTGTTGTTTGATTCAAATTTCTCAGTTCTTCCCGTGTTAAATTTAGGAAGTTCCTCAAATATTCTATAACATAAATTGCTCAGATATTTATTATTCAATCTGTTTCTGCTGTTGAATGCACTTTCCTAAAATTTCCTTGTATAGCTGAGTACATTTGTTGACTTTTGTTTCATTTCATTTGATTTCGTCCACTTCCACTAATCCTGGATATTCTTTTGTATTTCAGCGTCTAAATAATTTTCTGGTTGCGTAATTAAATTCTTTTCGCTGCTTCTCATTTTCCTTTGTGCGTAATCAGGATTGCATATTTCACGATTCCAAATTCAATTCTGATGTTTTGATTGAAGACTGACTATTTATATCAAAGTTTTCCAATTATATTTCTTATTGGTAACAAAATCTATCAAGCTACATATTAAGTAGTTGAATTTTCCCTCATTACGGTTCCTCAACATGCGGTATTATTGCTATGATGAAAAGTCATAAAGATAAAGTGGTTTGACGTTGATAAGTCCTATAGGCAGATTTCCGTTAAATTTATGAACATGTTCTAAATATTTTGGCATTAATATGCTAAAATTATGTGGCATATTTTTTCACTATACCTTTCCTGGTTTCAAGAACAGTTCATGCCTTTTGTATATATGCTAGAATCTGAGTCATTTTACAGCGAATTACACAATTAGTTCTTTATTCTTCTTGGATGAGTTTATTAATAATGCACTATTGTCATGATTTTGATATATTATCCATAATAATAATAATAACAATATTATTAACATTACCAAGAAAAATAAAGCTAATTAGAAATCTAGTTTGAAGATCATTAGTTTTAATTTATTTCAGGTGAGAATGAGATTTAAACCCACAAACTTTTGTCCGACCGCAGAGAAAAATAACTAGGGCCTCTGATATCTAAGTAGGCACAAATCAGACAGTTGCTGAAAACTTGAAGATAGACACTCACACTGTCAGGTTTCCTAGCAGTTAGTCGTAAAATAAACAGCGCATATATAACCAAAAAATGAAGAAATAACTTCTGAAAGAAAAATCTAGAAGAAGAGGAAGGACAAAAATTAGCATGTGTTTAGAAAAGAAAAAGATTTTAAAGGAAGACAAAGAAAAACAAGGAAAACTGTTAAAAACAAAGAAGAATAAAATTGTAGATAAAAACATAAGAGAATAAAAATACCAGGAAGGCGAAATAGACGACAACGAACAACACAATTATCACGACGACAATAAGAACAAGAATGAGAGTGAGGGAAGATGAAAAAGCAGTAGAAAGAAAAAAACAATGCAGAAAAAGAGAAAAACTGAGCAGCATTAACAAGAAGAACATTATTGACACAAAGTGGCAAACAACAATATCTGGTCTTGGCTAAGTTGTTAAAGTTTTTCCAGGTATAAAAAAAACACCACACACGATAAATGTCATCAGTTGTCGCAATTGTTTTTGTGAAAACCAATGAAATAAGCTTCTTTATTATCCGAAAACAGCTGTTAACGTAAAAATGAATGAAGATAAAAATAAGAGTGCATTTTTCGTACTACCTCTCTAAAGTGACGCTTATATAAGAAAGAAAACGAATCTGTATTCATATAGTGCAACCATTGAAGTTAATTAGTTATAAAAATATTTGCAGGGAGGTTTAGAGAAATTTATGTGTCGGTTTTGTGCGTTATTAACCTGCCTTTGATACCCCCCTAGTTGAGTTGATATCTCTAAAGATCGTCACAATAACAACAATAACGTTTTCAACAGAACTAAGTACATGTACTCTTTTCAAAAACGTTACCTTTGTTTCTCTGGATCTCTTTGTTTCTTTCTGAATGTCTGGCGGTTCGAAGCAAGTCGTAAAATTGCTCGAATGTCTAAGGAATTTTCCTCTTCGAAACCTTCATAAAACAGAATGTCAAAGACGACAGAGGAGAGCAGAAACTGGGAAACATGTCACAACAGATGATACCTAAAAGCAACAACTGAAGTGACACTTATTCGATAATCAAAAGGGGCAAAGAAGCTCCTACCAGCAGAGGACACACCTTTTATATGTTCATCGAAGGTATGAATGGAAAGAATTCGATGAATGAGAACAAAGCGGTCCATCTGCTTTACGACAGTGGAACATATTGCGCGGATATTGATGTGATCCATAAGGCAAACTTTACTTGTGACGCCGATTTGTGCAAGCAAAAATCTCTACTGAATATACGCTGACTAGCCTTTAAGAAGTGTTTCTTTCTTGCTTTCGCTGGTTGTTAAGGTGAACCTTGCAGATGTCAGCGAGATAAATACACTCATCATGCTCGGTGGTGTTGTCATGGACAAAAGTGCGTTTCTTTTTGTTCTGTTTTATCCGCTTAATGTCAACATTTTCTGGTACTTGTACGTTCAATGACTTCTTGGCATGTTGCTACGTTAAAAATATCACAGGTTCTTTCTTTCTTGTGGCCTTTCTTCAGTAAACCTTTTTCTTTAACTGACTCCAATGCCTTTTTTGTTCCCATTTTTTCTTTCAGCATATATATCATTTTTCCAATTCGTGACATTATCACGCCGTCTTCCCACATTTCTTTTCCATTTTTATATACTCTGAAAAACACTTTTTCGCCAATTTGGAAAAAAAATTGTATCCTTTTTGTTATCCGTTTTTATTCTTTTTTGACCTGGTCGAATATCAATTTAATTTTTCTTGCGAACATCAATTCTGCCGGTGACATGCCTGCTGGTGTATTGGTATTCGGCGTTATCCGGTATACTCTCAAGAACTTTTGTAGTGCTTCTTCGCTCACTTTTTCATTACTTGCTTTTTTCAAAGCTCTCTTAAAAGTACCCACAAATGGTTCACCTTGTCCGTTTGACTTTGAGTGATACAGCGCAGTAGTAATATGTTCAATCGAGAATATTTTACAAAATTCTCTAAGTTCGTAATTGTGTACCATTATTTGAGACTATGGCATCCGGAATGCTATATCTTGCAAAAAGTTCGTGTAAAAATTCATTGTAATCGTGGAAGTTGTTTTTCTTTTCACTTACAAATTTCAGGCAACTTAGTAAAGCTATCTATGTGCAGTCTTGGCCAAGGAGTATCTTTCATTGGTCAACGTTGTAATTTCGTGGTAGGTGATTTTCCTGCCAGAGCACAACTAATTTTTCAATGTCTTGATCCATAGCGATTATGCGTTCAAGTCTGGATAGCATCCTAAAAATCCTCTATCTTACTTTCTTTTAGTCGTTTTTTTCCGAAATAAACATGTCTTGTTCTGCCTTTACTTTTATTTCTTCCATGGTAATTGGTAGTTCGCTTACTACATTCCATAATATATTTATATTTCACTTTTTAATGCCACAATAAAATATATTTCACTTTTTAATGTCACAATAAAAGTGTCCTTACTAATTTTTTTATAAACCATCAACACGTCCTAATATTTTGGACAGTTGATATTCTATCTTGAAATCTTAATTTAATAAGATGGTACCTCAGCGTTATGATCTATTCGCTGTATTCGCAGGGATTCCTTTTTTCGAACCATAAATTGATAATAGAGGACGGTGGTTTGTCCGGAAACGAAAACTCCTTCCGTGTATAAATTTGTGAATTATTCCACTGCAAATATTATTTCTAAATCCTCTTTTTCTACCTGGCTATAGTATGTATGACGGATTTTATGTTACCATCATCATATTTATGTAGAATTAATGCTCCTATACTATAGTCACAAGCATCTGAAGCCAATACGATTTCGGTTTTGGATAGCAATGCGCTAATGATAAGTCTGACGTTAGTATTTTCTTGATTTCTTTAAACGCCTTATGACATTTACCAGCCCAGTTCCACTTTACACCTTTTTTAAGCAAATTGTTTAGTTGAGCTCTCAAATTTTGCATATGAGTTATATAGATTTGATAATAGTTTGCTAGTCCTAAAATGCTTGTAACCTTGTAACATTTGTTGGAGGAAGCATATTCTTAATCGCACTTGCCCTCGACGGATCTGGTTGACAACCATTTTTGTCAATTTTTTGTCTTTGGTATTTGATTTTAAGAAAAACAATTCGCATTTCCTCACCGTTTTTTGTATTTTTTCAAAAATTCTTTTCACATGCCCTATATGTTGTTTCTAAGATACACTTTTAATTAATATACCATCCAGATAAGCAACTGTGTAATCACAATTTGCAAGCATAGTATCCATAGATTGTTGAAATATAGCTAGAACCATTTTTATCCAAAAAGGAAATCGACTGAACTTATGCTATTCCTTGTGCGTATTTATAGCTACTAACTCTAAACATTCAACCTGCATTTCAAATACGCGTCAGAAAGATCCAGCCTCGAAAGTTTTTTCCACCGTTTAAATCTTTTTTCGCCGTTAAGTCTTGAACGAAAATTAACCCTTTAAACATCTCCGGAGTCAGTTCGTTCAATTTAAATCATTCACACGCCTTGTTAACGATTCTAGCATATGCTACAAAATCAGATTCATACACTTCCAACAGTTATTGAATAATGAACTATTTTCGCAAAATATTTTAACCAGAATATTTACTGTTTCTTCAAATCAAATTTCTCCTGTTTTTTTAGTTGTACAAAATTACAGTATTTTTCATCCGGTGCTAACTTTCTCCACAAAAGTCTTCTTTTTTCTTCTCTTCCCAGTCATTGCATTCTTCTCTTAAAATCTGCTCGTATCTTCTAAAATAAGCAGAAAACGTAATTCCATCATCTGAATTTTAAGTGAAATCAGGTATGACATGTGCCAGCGCGTCGGGGGTGAATAAACTTGGCAAATTTTCCGTTTACTTTCGTATTATTTCAATTAAATTTTGTTGTTGTTTCTGGAGTTCCAACAATTGCTGTTGCTGCTGTTGGTGATCATCTGAGTGTAGAGATTTTATAATTTTTACCAGGGATTGCAGTAAGTAATTTTGTCTATCAATTTTTAACACAAAGTAATTCAAAAACACAAGTAGGTATTCAATCATGAAATTACAAAGTGTAGAACATTTTATTTGTCAATATCATACACAAATATCCTTACAATGAAGTCAGTAAACACAGATTTCATACAAGTATATCTTTCCGTGTATAAATTAAAAAAAATAACAATTGAATGATCTTATGAAGACTATATTTTACTCCAAGTTATTTTCTCTGTCGGAAGCGGTGTCGCTAGCATTTTGTATCAGTTGTTGTGGGATTTTCATAGAATGTAGATGACGCTAAAGATGCCTATTACCAGTTAATTACTTATATGTCACTTTTCTACCGTCAGAGGAACATCCGATATTTTATTACAGTTCTTGACGAGCTAATTCGTTTCCGAAAAGAAAGTTCTTTTACTTTTCTTGTTCTAAATAAGCATCAAATTAAGTTAAAAAAACTTAAGTTTTGACATGCCTTTGAATATTACTTTTTCTTTTCGTAATTTCTCATTTAATGTTTAACTTCTTTTTCCAGCTTCTACATATCATTTCTAGTCAATTTTCTTTTTATAATTTCATTTGAACTCTTTCATTTTTGTTCAGCGACCTTTGAAAAGATTCAATTTTTCCAAATTTTCTTTTACTCCTGCTTTTTTGTTAAAAACACAAACCTCTGTTTTTTTTTAAAGTTGTTCAATTCTTCTCCACTAAATATGAATCAGTCCAGGCGTTTTATATAAAAGGATTTCTATCACTAGTTTAATTTAGAAGTAAATCAATTAAATAGCCAGATTTGGATAGTTTTACCCTTTGATCTTTTTAGTTACTCATATTCTTAGCTTTGCACCCACTCTTTTCATTTAAATATCTGCATATTAAATATTTTGCTTCTCGGTATATTCATCCATTCTAATTCTCTATTTAATATTCATATTTATATTATTCCATTTACTTTCACTTAAATACTTTTTAGTAGACAAATTCCATTGTTAAGAATTTATTAATTCATATTATGGCATATTCCATTTTTGGGACAGTAATCGTTAGCGCCCATTTCTCATACAATGTGCATTCGTTATTTTTGATTCTCTACAATGGTTTTAAAAGTTGCCATCTTGTGAAAACCCTCACTTTGAATACATGTTGATTGCATTTTGTTGGCATATTTATCCTTGTTTTGCAAACAGAATTTTAATTTTTATTATGGCTGATGTATATTTTTGTAGTGAATACATATTTTCTGTAATTTGTTTTGATTTGACCTTCCTTCAAACGATCCTTTCATTTTACGCATTTTTTCTTTCAATGTCTGTATTTATATTTCAGTCATTATCTAATCCCAAATTTTTTACTCCAGATGTTTTCCACTTTTGTTTCTCCCATCTCTTCAATTTGCAAACTTCTTTGTATTCTTTCACCTTTTTGCTTAGTTACATCACGTCTTCTTTTCAACTATTGGCCATTTTTGTTTTTACGCTAATTTGTTTTAAATTTTCCTTTCCTCTTTGTCTTTATCGCTTAAAAAAATCTGTACTGTTTTCTATCCATTGTTCCTTATGATATTTTCCATTTATCATTGACTTACCATTCGCTACAAATCCGGATGAGCTTAATTCCCAAGGCAAAATACAACTTTTTCTTCCCTTGTGTTTCTTACATTTATTTTATCATTTATTTTTCAATAACATCAACTGACATCGAACTTTTACATCAAACGTAACAATGGAAGAAAATAACCACAATTTTCGACACAATATGCATTTTTTTTATTTTAAGACATGTAAAAGAGCAATACACTCGAAAAAAACGTGATTTATACTGTTATTAACTTTTATGAAGAAGGTACAATTGAAAAGTGGTTTATGAAATGTTCTGATGGAGATTTCTTTATGAATAATGCTTCACGGTCGAAATGCTCCAAACCAGTGTCTAATTTGTTTCTTTTAAAATGTATCAAAGCATATTTATCTCACTTCGTTATATCAAATTTTGTAAGAAGACCATGTATCAGTTGGTATAAAATGCTAGTGCGTTACTTTTTTTTATTATTGGCATAACAAATGAAAGAAAATTATTTTGGGTATTTTTATATCAACTTTTATATCAACTATATTTTATCAGCTTTTCTAAGAAGGGATCATGTCTAATTCAGCAATTACCATTTGAAAGTTGTACTTTGGAAATGACCAATCAATCATTGGCGCTGGATTATACAAAAGTACACTTGAAGATATATTCATGTAGCTTAGAGAGGTAAACGCTGAGATAATTAATACTTTAAGAACTGACTGCCTATCTGTCATTTGAATTAATCAAGAAACTTAACAGTTATTTAAAAATATAGGGATATGTTGACCTTGTAGCAGAAAAACACAATTTACACATTGTTAGAGATTAAAGCCAAAGTTATACAATTATTAGAAAACACACCAATTTTCATACCAACTGCACACCAATTTTCGTCTAGCACACACACGCTGCACTCTACTCAAAACAAGTTTAAAAAAAAACACAAATATACCAGTGTTGGTCATTATCGACGCCACTCTCGCTTGCCACAGATGTCTATAACTACGTCCATGCGTTTCCCTTATATAGGCTATAAGAAAAGACGGACAGAGACTGCATACAGCTACGCTAACTATAGAGGCTACACGGAGCACGGCTCATTGCCCGTCCGACAATTAGGCCGTGAAAACGATCTCCTGTGAACGTAGAAAGAGAACGGATTGCACTGTCGACCGATAGCCAACAAGCAGTCAGCCGGGTTAAGTTTACACCTTTTTCACACTCTCATTTCAAACATCGTACACTGTGCATTCGAACGCAACACTATATGACTTACCGAAAACATTTCCATATCTTGTAAATTAAAATAAATCTTTGGTCATTTCTCTAAACCAGTGTCTAATTTGTTTCTTTACTCCAACCAACTTCCACCCCAATCGTTAGCAAACAAACAATAAATGACAGCAGATAATGATTGCTGACACATTTCTTTATTTAAATAATTAAATATTAGTATTTAATAAATAAAAAATGGACGCAATTAAAGATAATAAAACGAGAATTTTTAATTTTTTAAATTTATTTTTTATAATTTATTAATTTAGAAAAAATATTTGCAGTTTATATTTTTTCTGTTTATATGACTTAACTCTCTCATTTCACAAATATAACTGATGCTTTGTCATAAAATCTATTCTATTTAACTTTTTAAACATTTTAAATTTAGGACATAATTTTAATCCCAGGGAAATTTTTTTCCAGCAAAGTAATCAAACTAATTTAATTCCATTTGTAGTTTTCTTTTAAGAAAAAAGGAGCACTTATTAATGATATTTATTGGCATTTTACTAAGTCGGTGGTATTGAAGTTGAAAATCTCATGAAATTTTAATAATTAATTGAATATTTTATATATTTTAAACAATGAGGCATCGTTCATATTTCTTATATATTATATCAGAATATTCAACAATTCTCTTTTCCTATTTATAAAAGTTGAATGAATTTATTCAGGAGTGTCAAGCTCGCAAAGTTCGCAAGAAGACTAATATTTGAAAAGAAAAAGAAAGCGTTTTATAGGGTTTGTAACGTCTCATGTCTAAACTTGCAGGAAAAAATAAATTAGGAACATATATTTAGTGATAAAAAGGAGAGAAAGAGAAAGAAAGATTGAACAAGAATCTTAGAAGACAGTGGAAAGGAGGTGGAGAGATAAAAAAAATGTTTTAGCAATACTGTGTTTTTGAAACAAAATCCGTCAGAGGATGTGTTTCAAGGTGATCAAACCATCCAGTCACAATGGTTTGTCATCGGAATGTGGAAGCCGTAAATCTGATCTCTTTGCAATTATAGAAAGCTTAGTCGAGTGCCCTCCTCTACAGCTGAAACAGCGGGAAGAGGGTAAAGAAGAAGCGTCTGTCAGGATTGGAGTCATAAACATGGGAAAGGAAAGCACTGGAAAGTCAAGAGGATTTTTCTATGTTGATACAAGTTTTATATAAAGGTTTGTATTTAACTACGTTTATATGTGTGTGCATATATGAACCTGACTACACATACGTGTGTGTGTGTGTGTGCATATAGACATATGCAAGATTATTAATGGATGTACTTGTTCATGCTTATATTAATATGATTGTACATATTAAACTCCAATATACACACACACACACACATACAGACCCACACACACACACACATGTATATATATATATATATATATATATATATATATATATATATATATATATATATATATATATATAGACATAAAAAAAAAGCATTTATTTTACACAAATTAATTTGTCAACATAAACGCTTCCATATCAATGTACTTAATTCAGCGGCGAATATTAGTCACATAGATCTTGCAATATACATTGAAAATTAAGTCAATACGTGTCAATATACGCAGAGAAATGCATAATTTTTGTTGCTTGCCTTCCAGACATATTAAATCGGCCCCAGTGTGCTTAGTAAGAAAAGAAGGAGAGATATGAAAGAAAATAAATTAAAGAAAGATTTGCAGAAATAAAGCAAAATTTTTGTTGCTTGCCTACCAACTGTATCAAGCAGTATTATTTCTCTTAACATATTTTCTACTGAAGCGCAAATGCTTTTATTGGCCTTGTGGCCAAGATGAAATATTTGGCTATTCAAATGATTTAAAGTAGGTACCGACATGAGATCGCTGGAAAATGAGCATAGCAGGATAATAACGGCCTTAAATTTCACGAAAGCAAAATTTTATCGTCAAAATGTTTATGTTTTTATTAAGAGGAAAGAACAAAGTAATTTTTAATTATTTTTCAAAATTTTTCTCTCTTTATTCTAACTTTTGATTGAAAAACCTCGTTTCTCATAATCAGCGAATGTCCTACTAAATAACATGGCGGATTTTTGTGTATTTTTTTTTAATGGCAGCCATTAATTTTGAAAATCTTGCAAAAATAAAAATAATTGTCGGATTTTAATTAAACTTTCAAAAACTATTCACAAATGATGGAAATTATTATAAATATGTTTATTTCTCTTTTAAAGCCATGGTAAAATTTTTTTTATATTTATTCCTCCCCATAATTAATTTTATGAAAACTCATAAAATTCTAGTTAGTTAAATGCACAAAAGCAAATCATTTTTTTTAGTTAACCCCCTTCTACCTTAAAATCAGCTCTGAATTGTAACATACAAAATTCACTAAAACAAAGATATTATTTAATTTCAAAAGGTTTTAGATTCTTTTACTTGTTTGTATGAATATGGATAATATTTTCTAAAAGCAAAAAATATTTTCGATGAAAAATAAATTTTTACAACAATTATTTGTTATTTCTTAAATTATTTTATTTTTTTACATTAAAGTTGTTAAATATTCTAAAAATGAAAATCTTGTACCCCTTAATCAATGGTGTTATTAAGTTGATAAATATAATTTACAGATTTACAATCAGCAAGTTGCCAATAGCTAAAAATCTAATATAACATATTTTTTTGTGTCCAGAAATAGCTTAAATTCAAATATACGGAAGACCGGAAGCATCATGAAAACAATAGTCCGTCACGTAGTTTGCGTTGGTAGTAACATAAACATTTTGACGATAAAATTCTGCTTTCGTCAAGTTTAAAGCCGTTTTTATCATGATATGCCTACTTAAAAATGACGAGGTAAATAAGTTGTTCACATAAAGCTAAACTGTCACTTGTGACCTTCCGTACTATAACTTTTCCTCCCGTAAGTTGAAATCACGCACATGTCCCTTGTCAATCAACACCTCTGTTAAGACCGGCTTTCTATCATTTTAAAGTATATTTTTTTCAGCGCAGAAAGTAAGTAATACATTAAATAAACTTTATACTTTCTAATTTTCTTAAATTAATTTTAAAAAAATCATAATTGATTTTTTAAAATAATTTTAAACGGAGACTTTCACTTTTGTAAACAAAAGTTAGAAAAATGGCTGATGATCGATTTTCTGTCAATTTTGCTGATCAAAAAAATACGAGATTTTTAACGAAAATTTTGGACGTGCTAGAAATTATTACAAAATGTAAAAAAACAATAAAAATACTTTGATCTTTCCTCTTGATAATAACAAACATTTAGACGATAAAAAATTATTTTCATCAAGTTTAAGGCCGTTATTATCCTGCTATGCTCATTTTCCAGCGATCTCATGTAGGTACCGAATTTAAAGTTTTCCTCATAGTCGGACAGGTTCTAAAAAACCTTTAAAATTTTGTTTTTCTGATGTCAACATGATACTGTACCGGGAATTTGGTGTCGAGAAACATACTGATTTGAAAATTCTTGAAAAAATAATCTAACTGTCGTATTTTAATGAAATTTTTTTTATATATCTGTTACCTACTACTTATTTAATTTTATGAAATTTCAAGAAATTCAGTTTGTAGTGTTTAATGTTTGTCCTTATAAGGACGAGTACTCGGAGAATTTAAATTAAATGTTTTATGTCAAACAGGACTCCAGTTATAGAAAATTTCCACAGAATCGTAAAATAAAAAATACAATAAAACTAAGCCATTACTTAACTAAAAAAGTTTTTAATTACTTTTATGAATAAAATAAATTACTATTGTCTGAAGATAAAGGTTTTTTCGATGAATAATAATTTTTTACAAGAATTGTTTTCATTTTCTTAAATTTTAATTAGAAAAATTTATAAACTTTAAAAGATTTAACTTTTAAAATTCTATATTAATTTCTAGCAGTCAATTGATAATGTTTTAAATAAAAAATTGCATTTACTAATCATAAAAAGAAAAGTTTACTACAATTAAGCGATCAGCAGTATTTTAAAAAGAATTATTTTTTTTGTGCGTAAATATGATAACAATTCTTGTAAATACGGACTTCCATACACAATATTATAAGAAAAGTAAGAGCTGTAATTATAGTAAATTTAAAATTTATTGGTAATCTTCTAACATTTCCTCAACGAGCGTCTTCGTAAAGTACCCAAAGTACCTAAAATTTAATAAAATATAAGACAGCTTAAAACATTTATATTTTTTTTAGACTACTGGGTAGTTTATATATATATATATATATATATATATATATATATATATATATATATATATATGCATGTATGTATGTACATATATATATATATATATATATATATATATATATATATATATATATATATATATATATAATTATTATTTAAAATTATAACATAAATATGTTATAAAATCACTACAAAATAGCCATTTTCTTTCAACACCTCCGGTGTCTTATCAATGATGATGTTGAATGTAAAATAAATGGTTTTAAAAGTTTCAAATTAATTAACGATCCTTCGCAGGGGGAAAACGCTATTACAAAAACTAGAATGACCAATCAGAACACAAGTATAAGAAAATTAAAAAACTTGACAACGAAGTAAGGTTATAATAGCTATTAAGAGCTTTAAAGTTGGAGTTATATTAAAAAAGAATTTATTCTAACCAATAAGTATTAAATTATATGATAAAATTTGATATTCAAATTAAAAGTAAAAAATTACCAATTTTAAAATCTAAATTTAATCTCTATTAAGTTTAAAATTATAGAATTACTGAGGAGAAAAGAAAAAATACATATGTTATTCAATTTATTTCTTCATTGAAATTACGTTAGAATAGACGCTAATGTAGACTGGTCTACCCGACAAAATGTATACATTTTAATTCCAAGTGTGTGACAGGTATCCTAACCTCTCCCGTAAAGCAATACAAACACACTCAGATTATAATACATAAAACCCAACATGTTTAGATATATACACACACAAAAAAGTGACGAGACAGGAAACACCTCCATGACCCTTTATAAAAAAAAACCGAACACATACATACATACATACATACACAATTAAATGTGCATGCATTTTCCATACACATAGACACCGTTAAATACATGTACACACATCCACATACATTGGCTTAGACAATTTGATACCACAACCACGAAATATTCAAGACTGAAAGTGTTATTAAACGAATGCTAACCACTTATTAAAATATAACTTATACGGGCAAATATACAAAGATAAAAATGGTTAAAAATAATATATCTATATATAAAAAACCAAAATTCCAAACACATCTATAAAAATATATATTTTTATCATATAAGTCAATATACGCCTTATTATACATTAGGTGAAAGAAAATAAGATAATAAGAACTACCTACAGATATAAGTGTACAGTCACACATATATACATATATACACATACACGCAAATATATACCTACATATATATACGCATACACTTACGCATACACATACAGAATCAAGTATAAATATATCAACCCACACAGCGGCGTAAAAAATAAACAAGCCAAATATAAATATATAAACATACATGCACATATATACAAATACATATATACATACATATACACATACACATACATATACATACTAAAACATCCATACACATATGCATGTATACATATGCGTGTATAAACTAAACACACCAACATACATATATATATATATATATATATATATATATATATATACACACATAAAAACTGGAATATACATACATCCTAACAACATTATCTTATTGACGATAAAATATAGTAAAAGTTCATAATAATTTTTTAAAAAGTAACCACACACAATTGTTAAGTCTATAAGCAATTAAAAAATCCCTATCAAACAAGAGTAGATTTTAGTTACTATCGATGATATATTCCAAGACCCAAAACGGCTAACTTTTATAAGGATTATGATACATTAGTTAAAAATAGTGTGAGCAGAAGCTACAAAAAATTGATACTAATAATTTTAACCAGATAGATAAGATTAACTGTATCAGTAAATCAATTACTGATAAACTACAGATTAGTGATCGGATCAGTGAACTACAAACAAAGAAAACGTATGTCTTGTTAAAAGACCATAAACCCGAACTCAGAACTAAGCCATCTACTAGGCTTATAAACCCTACTAGACCAGAAATCGGTAGAATCAGTAAGATTATCTTGGAAAGAACCAACCACTCCATAAAAACACCCTTGGACTATTAAAGTGGATTAATACAACTGATGTTATCAACTGGTTTAATAACATCCGATATAAGGGTAACTGTATATATCGAAGGATCTATTCACTTTGGCCTTGGATTTCGCTCGGGAATACTCTAATATTTCTGAGAGTGAAGTGGATATTATCACGAAATGCCAAAATTCTGTTCTGATCTACAAGGATGAACAGTGGACCAAAAAATCTTGCAACGACAATTTTGACATTTCAGTGGGTTCTTTGGATTCTGCGGGCTTCGGACTTGGTTGGATTATTTCTTTTGTACAATTTAAGTGCCTTCGATTGTCTAGATTCTGATAGTGTAGAATTGTATAGAGATGATGGCTTATTAGTTGTTAAAACTCCACTAAAATTAAGGTAGACCGTATTAGGAAAATGATCCATAGGGTATTTAAGGAGTTAGGTATTAGGACAATAGTTACAACTAATGTTAAACAAGTCGATTTTCTAGACGTCACTCTAGACCTTGCTAACAATACTTTCCAACCATATGTGAAGGTTAATTCCAACCCAATATACGTGCATCCAAATTCCAACCATCCCCCTTCAGTTATCAAACACATACCCTCTTCCATTGGATTTAGGATTAGCACTAACTCTTCTAACAAAGATGTTTTTAATAAACATCGTGATTTTTACAATTCTGCACTCAAAAATAGTTGATACAAAGATACCACTATTCAATATAAAAACCCTGTTAATTGCAACCATAATAAGAAAAGAAGACCTAGAAAAATCATTTTGTTTACTCCCCCTTTCAATATAATGGTTAAAACTAAATTAGGACGTATATTTCTAAACCTCATCAAGAAACATTTCCTCAACCCTGAAACTAACCCACTTAGTAAAATATTTAACCCTAATACCTTTAAATTAAGCTATAGTTGTGCAGATAACCTAGAGAAAATAATTAAAAAACATAACAACAGAGTCTTTAACAAGTATAGGGACTCAAAAAACTTGATTACTCATCAAGTTGCAAACCGCAATACTAAGTATAATAACACGAATAACAACTTATGTAATTGTAGGAATCCTAATAATTGTCCACTAAAAATAACTGTATGACTATTTCTGTAGTTTATCTTAGTACAATCTCAACACTAGAAAATCCAAATATAAATTTTTTTTTACATTTGTAGCACCATGAAACCATTCAAGGAACTTTGGCGAAGGCATATGCAATCTTTTAATAATAGTAACTATAAGTACATGACTTCATTATCCAAGTATTTTTGGAGTCTAAAAGAAAAGAACAAAACACCTACGGTTAAATGGAAATTGATTAAGAAATCCCGGACATGTAACTCCTTATATGCCCCATATTACCTGTCTTAACGAAAAATTTGAAATAATTAGATTTAAAAATAAGACTGATCTCTTAAATCAAAGATATGAACTAACAGTTAATTGTATACACCGTTATAAATTTAACTTATTATAGGGGTTGTATACTTTCAATGATAATGATATGTCGCTGTAAGTTTAATAGATTATTACTTTTATAACCTGATGGTCATCCTGACGATATGAATGTGTATTGTGTACCTATATAGTGTTATTCGTGTCTGTCTATATGTGTATGTATTTGTGTGTATGTATGTGTGTTTGTACTGTTGGATGTGTATGTGTGTATATTAGTGTATATATATATGTTAGTAGGTTTTTTTATATATAAAGTAAGAAGGTAAAAAGGAGGAGAAAAAGAGAAAAGGTTAAAAATAATGGTGTATATATATATATATATATATATATATATATATATATATATATATATATATATATGTGTCCAGTTATATTGTGCATCTATATTTATATTTACGTATACTTCTGTATGTATGAATATGTTTATGTATGTTAGGATACATGTATATGGTGTATATGGGTGTGTGTGTGTGTGTGTGTATAGATATATGTTTATGTTTGTATATGTATGTACGTTTATGTATGTATATGGTTGAATGTCTGCGTATTTATATGTATGTACGTATATATCTGTACTTGTTAGTATACATATATATATATGTATGTATATATTTATATATATATATTTGTATGTGTGTATGTGTGTGGGTGTATATGTGTGTGTTGACATCTATCATATGTGAGATTGTGTGTATGTGTAGGTATGTAAACTTTGGTTTGTGTCTACTGCCGCGTGTGTAAGTCTATGTGTGTATATATGTATGTGTATTTGTGTGTGTGTATATATTTATATATATGTATATGTGTGTGTGTATATGTGTGTGTATGTATATATGTATGTGTATATGTATTTGTATTTATATGTGTTTAGGTGTGTATATATATATATGTATATGTATATGTGTATATTTATGGGTATATGCGTGGATGGGAGTGTACTTATATATGTGTATACGTGGATGTGTCGATACGGGTATTTATACATGATTATATATGTGGATGTATGTTCGTATGTCCTAGTATATGTATATGTATGTATATATTAGTGTTTTGGAATATATCATCGATAGTAACTAAAATTTATTCTTGTTTGATAGGGATATAAGTGGTTAGCATTTGTTTAATAACACTATCAGCCTTGAATATTTCTTGGTTGTGGTATCGGATTGTATGTGGATGTGTGTACATGTATTTAACGGTGTCTATGTGTATGGAAAATGCATGCACATTTAATTGTGTATATATGTATGTATGTATGTATGTATGTATGTATGTATGTGTTCGGTTTTTTAATTAAAGGGTCGTGGAGGTGTTTCCTGTCTCGTCACTTTTTTGTGTGTGTATATATCTAAACATGTCTGGGTGTTTATGTATTATAATCTGAGTGTGTTTGTATTGCTTTACGGGAGAGGTTAGGATACCTGTCACACACTTGGAATTAAAATGTATACATTTTGTCGGGTAGACCAGTCTACATTAGCGTCTATTCTAACGTAATTTCAATGAAGAAATAAATTGAATAACATATGTATTTTTTCTTTTCTCCTCAGTAATTCTATAATTTTAAACTTAATAGAGATTAAATTTAGATTTTAAAATTGGTAATTTTTTACTTTTAATTTGAATATCAAATTTTATCATATAATTTAATACTTATTGGTTAGAATAAATTCTTTTTTAATATAACTCCAACTTTAAAGCTCTTAATAGCTATTATAACCTTACTTCGTTGTCAAGATTTTTTAATTTTCCTATACTTGTGTTCTGATTGGTCATTCTAGTTTTTGTAATAGCGTTTTCCCCCTGCGAAGGATCGTTAATTAATTTGAAACTTTTAAAACCATTTATTTTACATTCAACATCATCACTTGATAAGACACCGGGGGTGTTGAAAGAAAATGGCTATTTTTGTAGTGATTTTATAACATATTTATGTTATAATTTTAAATAAATAATTATATCTGCTCTATTCTGTATTGAGCACTCTTTTTAAGAATAGTAATTGTTGGTTATTGGAATTTATTCTTTATACACCAATCATACTTGAGATATATATATATATATATATATATATATATATATATATATATATATATATATATATTTGTGTGTGTGTGCTTCTCGAACATCCTGGCCAGTAAATGTAATTAATATTGTTTTTTGTTTTTTTTTTTAAAAAAAACGGCGCATTTACTTAAATAAATTTATCTGTTAAAAATAACATTCAAACTGAAAATATACTTCCGATCAATTCGGTTACCTAACGACCACTACGATTTGAATACAGTAAATTATTTTGCCTATTGGAATTAAAAATAAAATGAAAGTTTCAAAAACGATTTATCATTTTTAAAATTGCATTTTAAACCACATGGATAGTTTTTTTTGTGTGTTGGGGTGCGTCCTATTGTAAATTATAACCCATTAACATTTTTGTGTGGAGTAATGGATAGCGGTCCGGATTGAAGAATCGGAGAGCTGAGTTCGAATTCTAGTCGAATTCATTGTTACGTGCTAATACTTTTGGGGAAATGTATGAATCCTCTTCTTCTCCGCCTAGTTATGGGTAAATAGCAGGACAGACCAGCTTCTATAGCTTTCGATGGCAACTGGTCTACCGCAGAAAGAAATAGCAACCTACTGCGGGAAAAAAAATCTGCCTTCAATACATGATTGCCTATCACGCATGGGTCATAATTGACTGAACATTTTTATGTTCTCTTACAGGATAGCGAAAAGTCAGTTATCTTAGTTTCCTCTCTACTGTTCCAAAGAAAGAAGCTTCAAAGAGAAGAAGAATATTCTCATTCTCGAAAGAGCCAAAGCTTGAACTGAAAATCAGAACCAATGTGGGCATCAAGGAATATCATCGACATTTTGATTCCAAGTATTATGCAATCAAAATAACGATATATATATATATATATATATATATATATATATATATATATATATAATGAATTTTATTTCAATCTGACATTTTTATTACTTCAAACATTATTTTAGTGAACATCTGTGTTTGAAGTTTACGCTTTGTTTGTTTTATTTTAAACGGTATGTATTACGCATTTTGTTCTGTTGTGACGTCCCCCGGTGTCGCTGCGCCAAATGTGACGTCTGCCTGGCTGCGCCGCCGTGCTGTCCTGTACACGGCGCCAGTTGTGACGTCACCCCGTCTGTCTCCGCGCCGTCGCCGTCCTATCCTGTCCCGTGACGACCAATGTGACATGGTATTGGTCGCGGCACCAAATGTGACGTTCTAACCATTTACTGATTCGGATGGGAATCTGGTATCAGCCTTGCCGTTCCCAGCTCGCCTCCAACGTCTGGTTACCGAAGTAACTGTTTTGATTTCTAGTCTAACCTACCCACGTTGTGATTTGATCTTAGGTAGACGAAATCAATCAGTCGCCGGGCCGTAATGCAAGCTGAGTCCGGACAAGGGTAATATCGCACAAGTATATGTAAAAGAAAATAAAGTAATAACTCGAAAAGTTCAAATGTGTTAAAAAAGGATAACAATATCTTATATCTGGTTTCTGAATACAGGACTGCTTCTTCTTCCCAACCCGCTATATGGATCGTGACACTTTGTGTTTGTTAGGCGAGTTTTAACATCTTAAGTTGTTTGTTCTTTAAGAAACTGGCTTTGGTGTATCTTCAGGTGATATTCTTAAAACTTGTTTTGGTGGTGTGAGTATAAGTCGTTCTTCAAAAATAAATTGTTCTTGATTAGAAGTTGAGGTCGATAATGCGCGAATCTTAGTCAGCTTCTGCGAGGCGGGACCTACTCAATCCAACTCTGCTGCGAACTGCGAACTTAACTCGAACTGCCAACGCAACTGGAACTTAACTGCAACTGCTTTTCACTCGCTGCGACTCTGCTTATATGTGTGGCACCTTGCATTATTAGAAATATTCATAGAAATATGATTTAATTTTTTTACTCGGTTTATTAAACAGGTTGTTAGTTTTTTTTTAGACGAAGAATAATTGAGTTTGGAAATAATTCACTAAGTTGTACTTAGACGATCCTAAAAGAAAAAGGAAAGAAAGAAAAAGAGAGGTCGAGAAATACAAAAAAACGGTCATTGTTAAAAAAACACGTATCAGAAAGGTATTTAGGCCAACATCTTGGCCGATTTTCGAAAAAAGACAATGGATTTGTTATTTAGAAGGGAAAGTCATTTAGAGAATGGAAGGGACCATGCTTGATAAGAGTGTATTGATAATAAAAAATATATAAATAATATCGGTCGAAGCACATGACCGACTTTTTGCGTAGAAAGACTCATTATCAATTTGAGAAAGGGAAATTTTTTTTAGAACAATGGGAACGAAATTTTAATCAGAGGAAAGGTGTCTTTTGGGTTGAGGGGTGACCGGTGGAACTGTATACAGATTCTGACCGGTTAAGAATTGGAAACCCACGATAATAAAGTGGAGACATTTTCAATGTAGATAATTAAGATTTTTGACTATCAGGTCTGACCGAAAAAAAAACAAAGAGGTGAAGAAGGCGGATGTCTCGGCTCACAGATAGCGCCAATATTCTTTCCTGAAGTCACATCTAATTAGCGGCAGGCTGTTTTGACAGAACCCAGGTGAGAAAAAAGCCAAGATTATCATTTTTCGTACAAAAAAAAAAAAGGCCAAATTAGATTTTGTTTTTTAGAACAAGAACGATATAAGCCCCGCCCCGATTGGAGACAGGAGAACGCCCAACCAGAATCTCATTAGCCGAAAACGGTCACGTGGCTGCGGAAAAGAAAAGAAAGAAATGCTCGATCAAGAACCATTGGTCGAAAACGGTCACGTGATCTGCGGAAAAGAGGAGAAAGAATACTCGATCAAGAACCATTGGTCGAAAACGGTCACGTGGCATGCGGGAGAGATGGGTGTGCGCCTCCCCACCAAAGGCACTGTGAGGAAGTAGGGGTGAAAATAATAGCGATAATGGGAAGACAGAAATAATGCGGCTATTGGAATTATCGAAACCCCTGACGCCGACAAACCCACCCCGTTTTGTTGCGGCGTCAATAAAAGCAGGACCCCAGTCGACAGAAATGAGTTGCAGCTGGACCGCGGGCGGGGATAGAGCCTGAACGCGGGCATCAGGCCCGATTCACTCGCCCCCTTGCGGGCAAGAGAATCCTCAGACAAGAAATCCTTCCACCCAAGTCGAAGACAAGAGAACTTCCAGCCCAAGCAGACGAAGAAGGAGATTGCTCGAAGGACGCCAAGAGTTGTGGCAGAGTTACGGCAGAGTTACGGCAGAGTTCAGCCCCGGACGGCAGCGAGAAGAGACCACCTCGGACGACAGAGAGTTGCGGCTGAGTTGCGGCAAGAAATCCTTCCAGCCCAAGTCGAAAAAACAAGAAATCCTTCCAGCCCAAGTCGAAGACAAGAGAAGTTCCATCTAAGTCGACGAAGAAGAAGATTACTCGAAAGCCGCAGAGAAGTTGCAGCCGAGTCAAAGACAGGCCGAAGAGTTGCAGGCCAGACAAGAAGTAAAGTTGCAGACCAAACAAGCAAATCAGTTCCACCTCAGTCGACAGAAAAGAGTTGCTGGACGGAAGAAGAAGAAGTTGAAATCAAGCCAAGCCCGAGATCAGAATTCGACCAAACCAGATCGAAGTGAAGAAATACAACTCAAGTCGAAGAGAAGAATCGACTGCGAATGATTGACAGAGATTGGCCCCAGTGTCGAACTAGACCACACTCCGACATACATAATTCTAAAGAGTAGGCAATTCGAAATCTTTAAGTTGTATGATAGAAGCTTGGTGCCATAGTCCACAGAGCGGGTCGGGAAATAAGAACAATTTTTCTTTATGTAACGGACATTAGATATAAAAGGTTGTCACCCTTTTTTATCAGTAATTTTTTGTCTCGTGAGTTTTTTTTCTTTTACTTGTGTTTTGCCACCCCCGTCGGACTCAACTTGTATCGGCCCCAATCCTGCTGGTCCTGTCTGTCTAAGATCTAAACACAGCGTGGGTAGACAGACCGGAGATCAGTACAGTTGCTTCAGTAACCAGGTATTGGAAGCGAGTTGGGAAAGGCGAGGCTGGTGATCATCTAACCAAGGGGTTGGAGCGGCACGCTTGGAACCAGGAGGAGCGACCAGGAGGAGCGACGTCACAGTTGGCGCCGTAACCAAAGGATTCGACCCTGGGCCAGGTGTAGACCCGTCACATATGGACGCCGACCAAAACCGGGGTGGGCTTGTCGGGGTTTGATGTTCCTTGATAATTCTAAATCCACAATCCACTTCTTTGTTTTCGGTCAGGAAAATTTATTATTTTCCATTTTTGGAAGTCTTTCGTCTCCCCACTTTCTTCTGTTCTCATATTGGTATCTCACCATACCCTCAGAGGGTGTCAACGGGTTTGCCCTCTCTCTCACAGTGGCATCTCACACCTATCCCCTCAATGGGTGCCAACAGGCCTCCCCTCCTACTTCACATGATTACCTCCGCCTAACGCTCACGCCACCATTCAGCCAATGGGCACTCAGCGGCGTGGGTGTGGCTAGACTAGCCTCGGTTTAAAAAATCTTGCTCAAAGAAAAAATTATCTTGCTTTTTCTTTTTCTTTTCCTTCTTCTCTTTTTCTTCTCGACAACAACCCATACGACTCGTAGTGTGGTCTCTTAATCTCAATTTTATGTGGATGTCACCTGGAATTCATCAATCAGATTTTCGCCAGCATCAAGTGGGTGGTTTAACTGGACGTATTTGCATTCTGCCGCTAATTAACTGTTCCGATAAAATAGTTTTGCTATCATAGCCAGCCCTGACAATAAATAGATGCTCCTCTCAATGATATTCTGCATATAGTCAAAGGATTAATCTTTCCTTCATGGTGGTCCAGTGGACATTTTTGTTTTTCGGTCAGCGCATCACCTATTTAATTTTTATCTCTTTAGTTTCTGTTTCGTAGGTCATTTGACCAACCTGGAATTTTCATTATCGCCATGGGTAGATTGGATATATCTTACTCGCCGCCGCGTAACATGAATCAGATTAAATCCGAAACATCCGCAACCTTACTTTCCTCGCTAATGAGAATAAAACCATTAGCACTTTTCTTTGTTAAAAAGAATAACATCGCTTAGTGTCCTTTTCGTGACGGCTTCTTATCACCTAAATTTAATTCTCGCCTTTCTTTTTTTCTTCTTTCTTTCTAGCGACCTAAATAGTGTCACACTGTGCCCCCGAGAAAACTTAAAGAAAATACACACTGTTCAAATATACCTTCAAAACGGGGCGTCTATTTCAAACTCGTTTATCCACTAAAAATAACATTTGAAGAAATACTACTGCTAATACTAAGAATATATATATATATATATATATATATATATATATATATATATATATATATATATAATGATAATAATGGACTCTCCCGTCGGTTTCGACGTATGACGATCTGACAACTTAAGTGATTCAGTTATGAAATTTTGTGCGATAATCTTAAGTGGCACTTAAGACCCGCTAGTGATTTACAAATGAGACTACATATAGAGTGGTGATTGTGGGATGAGATCACTGTTAGATTGGCTGACCTTTTAGAGCTTGAAGACGTTTCAGACAAGCAAACTGAAAACTGCTGTGTCCACTAAAACACGCTGATCTCCATCCTACCCCGCCCCCTAAATGAAGAGGTGGTGCTAAAAAGTTCTCGGTTCTAACCACTTACCCAAATATGATCAAACAACCGAATTTTTTAAAAGTTCTTCTTTGGATATGTGTGTACATAGATAAACTTAAAGGCATATATATGGGATAGCGTAAAAAAATCATGTTCTGTTTTTGCTGTTAGATGGCATCAAAGACATTTAATACCAATTGCATTAAAAAAGATCGCTTTGTGACAGCTTTCACCCTAGCGTGCATTTAAGAAATACCACAATTAACGTATTTCTTTTATTAATTGTAAAATTAAAATGGAAAATAGATAAATGTTTTGGTATATGATGCTTTTGTTCAAGAAAAGGTAAATTACGACTCAAATAAGGAATGAAAATTATTTTTTATTGTTTACCAAATGATAATGTGAATGAATGTGTTAAAATTAATACGAAGTTTCATGGTTGGATAGATCAATTGATAGCGATCAAATTCAACATTGATTGAGAATACTCAAATTTCTACAACGTACAAAATATCAACATACTCAAAATATTCAACTTAGGCATTGAAAATCATTTGTGTTAGCTTATGTTAGTCATTTTGATGAGCAGTTTCCAGATAAATAAAAAAAAAAAAACCCAGCTGGACTGGACTCCTTTTTTGTTTGTGCATTGCTACTTAAAGGAAAAAATTCTTTCATTGAACCATATTTTGCTGGGTAATGAAAAGTGGATGCTTTTCAACAATATCAAACGCAAGTGGTCGTAGTAAAAAACAAAATACACGAACCGTACCAAATGTCGATGCTAAGTTATTTATTTCAGTCTTTATTGAATTCTGTTAATGAAATGAAATCACAGGTAGACTGCAAAAGACACCCAGTTCAGTTCTTTTCAAAGAAAGATAAAACATTCTGGGTGCTTGATAAATAGCATAAAATAGTAAACAAGTAAGTAAATATTTTAATGCAAACAAAAAAGAAAATTATCTTTTATTTTTTCCTTCATCGTCCGAAAGGACTTCTTGGACATCTAACATACATGTTTTGATTTTGAGTGTATGGCAAATAAATTAGCTAGAGAAACTGTGTACCAGAGCAACGACAGAAAGAAGGAAAGGTTGTGAGAAACACTGGAAGAAGAAAGAAAAGTGCAAAGAGTAAGGAAGGAGACAAATGTAGCACGAAATCAATAAAATCAATAAAAAAAGTTCACACAAAAGCATTATTATTCTCACTTATCGAAACTTTCTTACACATTTACTTACAAAGTTATCTATCCTTTTTCTGATTCCTACTTGGTAAGTAACTTGTCTTCGCCGAAGTATACACGTCTGCATCTCTAGGGATGGTGACTTATCTGATAGAGCAGCCTGTATTGCTAGGTACATCTGTGGGCGATGTGTTGAACACTATCGTCCTTTCCCCGACGTTTATCTCGTACTTAACCTTTCACCTTTTTGCTGAATATCCCCTGCTCGTAACAGACAAGATTTTAGCGAGAGAAGAGCGAAAGATTAGTGCTGTAGGCGCTTCATGGAGATGTTTTCACCTGAAGATTTTTTCTCAACTGTTTTTCCGACATGATTTTTTCCTTCTTTACATTTTTTAGACTAAAAACATACAAAAACTCATTATCGTATGTTTCTTCTTGTTCTTGTATCTTCTTGCATATATTTTTGTTGATGGTTTTTCATGTGCTTTTAGCGCGTATCTTATAAAAGCTGTTTAAAGATCCCTGAGCGCCACCGTTTTTTTTTGTCCCGAACCAAAGAGCAAAATCTTACAGAACTCGAATCTTCCGTATCTTCAAAAGTACATGCTGCTGTTTATCTGTTTTGGCGTAAGTAAATCTTTTAGTGTTTATATTTTATCAGAATATCAACATTTCCCTTTGCCCTATTCTTTTCTCTTAGTTTTTTTGAAGACGTTATAACTTTTCACTTTTACATGGCCGAAAGCAGCGTTTTCAGATATGAGTAAATTTAACTTTTACCACGCTTCTGAATGTGCATATTATACGTGTGTATTGTCATTTTGTGTGTATCCGTTTGTATATATTGGTGTTATGTTGACATAATTATACTTCTAATTTCTTTCAAATAGAAATTGCTTTTACACCTATGTATAGAGTGTTTATATAGGTGGCGTTAGGTTTTGTGTTTTATTGCTCCGTAGTGTGTTTGTTTACATGTTCTCTAAATAATCAGTTCTACCTTTAATGTGTAGGCTATCAGCAGAATGTCAATCTTTTCCTAAAACACACACACACACACACACACACACACACACACACACACACACACACACACATATATATATATGTAATATGTGTGTGTTTTAGGAAAAGATTGACATTCTACTGATAGCCCAAAAATAAACATCACAATAAACACATTAAGTAGATACTTCCACTTTTTCATTGAAAAACAGCATAGTGTAATGAAAAAAGGCCCCAAACATAATAAAAAAATGTTTTATCGTCAAAATGTCAATGTTATTATTAAGAGGAAAGACCAAAGTACTTTTTATTACTTTATGAATTTTTTTAATCATTTCTAGTAAGTTTGAAATTTTGGTTATTTTTTTTTTTACGTCAGCGGTCTACGTAATATTTACGATTAGTATTTTAGCGTCTTTTTTCAGGTGAAAAACTCATTGATTTGGAAATTCTTGCAAAAATCAAATAATTGTTGGATTTTAATGAAACTTTCAAAACTTATTCACAAATGAATGAAATTATTTTTGAAATTTTCTTTTTTAAAAAGTCTTTAAAAAAATATTACTTAATTTCATGAAATTTCGAGAAATTAAATTTCAATTTTAAAATTCTTTTATTAGTTAAAAGCCAGACTCCTTGGAGAATAGAATGTAAATCTTCAATTTTTTTTTTCAAACTACTACTCATTTCCCAAATCTTAAAATAAAAAATGCGATAAGACTATGACATTATTGAATTAGAAAAGCTTTTAATTGCTTTTATAAATAAGCTTTATTAAGGACACTTAAGAAAAAAGATTTTCGATGAATAATGAATTTTCACAAGAATTGTTTTCATTTTTTTCTCTTAAAGTTTAATTATAATTTATAATATATAAATCGTTTAAAATTCTGCATTACTTTAATCTGGTTAGGTGATAAGTGAAAAAAACTATATTTACTAATCAAAAATTGAAAAGCTTAATACAAAGTATTTTGTACCAAGCTTTTTAAGATAATTTTTAATTTATTTATGTATATAAAATATTACGTAACGTGCCTCTGTTTGAACGTATGGTTGACCATACACAACCCTATCAGAAAATAAGAGCGATGACTATAGTAATTTTAAAATCAATATTCCTTAAATTAGATTACGGGGAATATTTTCCAACATTTTAAAGATTACTCGCCATTTTTTTAAAATTTTGTTCTAACAGATAAATTTTCGGTAGAACAGCAATAAAGGTGTTGACGCATTTTATCAACACTTGTTACGTGATTGACGAGTGACAACCGCGTAATCACCGCTACTGTTTGTTCTAAAAATCCATTTCTCTGTTATTTTAAACATAAAAATAAATAATATTTTATACAAATCAGGTTAATTATATTTTAAAGCAGCTAATATTCCTCAAATAAAGTTTCAGAAAAGTCTATTTTATTTTTGGAAGATTTTTAAAACCGAGAACTAACTTTTGTTTACAAATGTGTAAAAAGTCACCGATTTTAAATGTTTCTTTGAGAGCGACCAAAAAGTTGAGATTCCAATCAATATAATTTCTATTTGAAATATGTCAGAGTATTATACCTACTAGAACTAGTAAATTTAATCATTAAGCTTTCAATTAAAGCTAAAAAGAAAGCTTCACGAATTTTTTTTCATTTTTAAAATTCATTTTAAACCTTAGGTATCGAAAATTTAGTGGAGGTACCTACATATATATATATATATATATATATATATATATATATATATATATATATATATATATATATGTATGTGTGTGTATAAACGTAATTTGTTACTTAAAGATTACTTTAGTGGATACCCATATTTGAGTAGATGCTCTGTTTTTATTTTTAAACAGTATATTTATTATTGTCTATCGGCCTGATAATTTGAGAAATTTCATTAAAGAAAAATATGCGACTTCACAATTTATCATGATGTAGACTCATCAGCGAGTCAAAATGGCATAGTAAACAAGAGGCCAGTGTGTAAATCTCTCTCATTTCTTAGAACAGTACTGGAGAACTGAATAAGCATAATAAAACTTTATATTTAGTTACAACCACTTATTATTATTATTATTATTATTATTATTATTATTATTATTATTAATAATAATAATAATAGTTCACAACAATTATCTACAAAAAGATAAAATCTTAAATCTGCCACTATCATAAGGGCTTGTTTGTTAGAAAAATGAATTCGAACGATAACGTGAAAGTCTCACTACTCAGAAATGGTTTGCTTTATTGCAAAAATTCTTTAAATTTATCTATTTTTTATATTATAGCCATTTTATTTTTTGCATCATATCTTTCACTAAAAATATAAGTTGGCAATTGTGAAAATAAATTCACTGATAATTTTTTTTATTTTAGTCGCTATTCACTTGTAAAGACGAATGATCTTGGTGAAGAATTGAAGCTGGGCTATTAATCGTCAATATTTTTCTGAAACTGTCTTAATCTTATTGTTTTTAATAAACAATAGTATATTTGCCAATCTTTAATTTAAATGAATATGCCCGACTCTATTCTTAGAATTAGAATATTCTTTATTATCAGTATACATTTTTTTGTTTATTTATTTCAACGTACGGCCATTTAAGCTCAAACAAAAGCCATTACAGTTTGCCGGCCATTACCACCGAGAGGTCGAAGGATGATGATGACGACGGCCATTTAATTATTATCTATCTACGCACTATATAGGAATTAAGTTTTTCAGTGTCACTGACGAATTCGATCTGTGATATATCATAATAGAAATAGTATTGGATCAAGTTTTTATTTGTTTTATTTTATTCTTTTTTTCATAGTGGCATTTTTGTTGGAAAATGGTCTTTTTGTTTATGTCTTATCCATTCCTTCCAGTATAATATGATTCCCGATAGGTTACGTGGTAGAGTTGCCGAATTGTGTAGATTTAGGAGCATAGTTGTTTACATATTTTATTCGACCACAGTATTATTTGCTTTATTTTTTTCTGAATCTGTCTTGATATTTTATCTTCTCAACGTTAGTAAAACAGTTTAATTAATAATACATTTATAATTAATGAGAGAATTAATATTACTAATTCAATTTCCACAGCAATAACTTTTGCACAAGTATTCCAGTGAAAATAAATTTGGCAGTAAATTAGATGATAAATGATCTCAAAAAGAAATTGACTGAGAAGTTTATTAGAAAGTTTCGAAGCAGTTTGAAATAACCATGTTTTATAAATGTAAAGAAATTATTATCATATCAAGGCATGCAAAGTCGGATTGTCTAAGGAAGATTAAAACACCAATGGGAGTGACTAATATCAATAAGGGAAGTTGCATAAAATGGAAATCGAACGTAAAGCATAGAGCTAAAGGACAAATGTTAGCATCTTAAAACTTGACAAGGATTTAACATCACTACTGAAATCAACACAAAAAATGGCCCTTTCGGTATTCTCTAAAAAAGGTTTTGGATCAGTCGGATAGTTATTTGGCCAGACGAAACAAAAATAGAACTTTTTTAATGACGTAAACAACAATTTCTCAGATGTAAAAAAAATGCCACCCCAATACTGAAGCTTTATGAAAAATGAATTCTCACAAATATTAATTCATTTTTTTTCGAATAATCGTTTATCCGCTGCTATCCAGTTTAAACTAGAGAGTCGATTCATCTTTCAAGAAAATAACGATCCAGAACATATTTCGAAAATCATCCCAGAATGGTTTTAGGAAGAACAAGGTAAGCTAACTTTTCCAATTTCCTGACCTAAACCCAAGAAAGTTTTTATGACATGAATTGAAAATTGCTGTTTATAAGGGGAAACCAGAAAAATAGTTGAAAATACCAGTCAAGCGATGCAGAAGTCTTATCGAAGACCAAATTAAAACTTTTATTAGCAGTGATCGGTAACCAATAAACCCCTATTAAGTATTAGTTGAGGGGTCGAATCTTTATACAGAAGACATTATCATAAATTATCAGCAATTATTGAAATCAATTATTTATTATTTAATTAATTCACTATCATATATTATCAATTCAAGTGTTAAAATTTTTTTTACTAACGCTTATTGACTGGTTAAATATCATCAAATCAAATTCGGTATGAACAACTAAAGAAATCATTTTAAGGGGTTTTGTATACAGCGGTATATACGGGATGTTGTGAAAACTCAGTCCAATCCACTTCACAAAAATCTGGCCAAATAACTAATTATCAGAACTTATTTTCATACTCTCTTTTATGTGTGCATACAAAGTCATGTTTCAGATTGGTTTGTGTAATGTTTGCACGAATAGCTCACTTTAAATGAATATTCTTAGAACATCGAATACAACACATATATTTAAACATTCGCAGAAATATATATGCACGCAAAACCTACTTATATGCAACTTTTATTTTAATATTGGAGTTTCAATGGAACGTGTGCACATTCTGCAAATTTCGCGAAACATTACGACGGTTAGTGATTAGGTACGGCTTATACGTACATATATGCAAAATGTATTATTTCTTCTTTACTGCAACATGGTTGTCAAAGTTTTAATAGGCCAGCACCAGCATAATGAAAGAACGATGAAAAGGACTTGCATACTTTGGACATTAACTTAGGAGCATGCATATTCGCATCTGGATAAATGAAAATGATGCATGTACTAAACATATATATATATATATATATATATATATATACACACACACACACACACACACACACACACACACACACACACACACACATATATATATATATATATATATATATATATATATATATATATATATGTGTGTGAGATAACGATATTTTTTTATATATCAGGAACACTATTGGGGAAAAATGTATGACAGGAATGTTGAAATGCTGTAAGACCTGGACGCAAATTTACTGCAGATGACTTTGCGATCAAGACACTCTCTAGACATTTTCGTCGTAGTGAATTCTTTTCTATTTTGATCTATTCCTAACAGAACTTCTATTATCACAGTGTGGGATATCTACTAAGAAAAGTGATGGAAAGAGAAAGAAAAAGAATTTAAATGAAATCGGCTAGATTTTTAAAAAATTTAAAACTCTCAGCATGCCTGGTTCGTGCACATGTATAGTCGCACCGGCATAACAAATTCTTTCTTATGAAGTACTAAAGAACGAAACGCGTTACAAGAAATCTTTTTTCACTTTGTTATACAATGTTCTCAATATTGTTTCTGATATATAAAAATATATATCGTAATCGACATAGAAAAATATCAAACTATTAGAAAATATAAAAACTGTCGATATCATTTAGAAACCGAAAAAATTTCTTACTGAAATGCATTGAAAAAAAAGTAATCCACTGATGCACACACACACAATACTAAGAACATTCCATCACATATTTCCAGCCTATGCATGCGAATTTTTATAGTTACCAATTAAAGAACTAGAAAAACTGGAAAAACTAACCAGTAAAAAAAATCCAGAAATGCCGAACTTCAATTCCACAAAAGAACGTTGTAACAAAACCGGAGATGGCCCGACTATAACAAAAGATAAAACAAATGCGACAACCAGAAAAACAAACTGAGACAAAAACTCAACACCCTATGGAGTAACAGCAAGTGGAAATTTGTTCGAAGGCCTGAAAAAATAAAAAATCTATCAGATGTAAAGCTACCAAATATAGATCGGGAAGCCTTCAAGCTTCGGTTTAAAATTTGCCACCGGAATTCGGAAAGGCGACATAGTAGACACTAAAGAAAAATCAAAATCATAAACAACAATGAAAATACTTTACCAAAGAGACCCGTAAATGCACTAAAGAAATTAGCATTTACTAGACCCGTAAATGCACTAAAGAAACTAGCAAAAAATAAGGAAATCCATATCACTCATTCTGACAAGTATGGTGGGATTGTGATAATGAACAAGAATATATATATATACGTAGAAAAAATTAATTCACTACTCAAGCTAGCGATACATAGGCAAAAATCAACGAACAAAAATATTTACTGAAACACAAAAATTTAACAAGGAGATTAGGAAACTAATTAGAAATGAAAGCAAATCCTGGTACAGACTCATAGAATATCACCCTAGAACACCCAAATATTACGGTCTCCCTAAACCTCACAAAGCAGGTAATCTGATGCGGCCCATAATCTCAGGAATAGACAGCGTCCCCCTACAAATGGGTGAAAGCCATAACAAAAATTTTAACCCCTCAATCAGTCCATTTCATAAATAACTCACGTAGCCTAGTAGAAACACTAAGGGAAATGCATATGGCTGACAAACGCATGGCCAATTCTAGATATAAAATCTTTTAACACCAACATCCCAGTTGAAAAATGCCTAAATCTAAAAAAGCATCAAACACAATCAAAGGAAAAAGCTCCCCCACCAACAGCTAAAATAATGAAAATCTGCCGTCTTATCCCCAATCAATGCTATTTCAATTTAATGACGATTGTTACAAACAAAAATTTGGATTGCCGATGGATTCGCCTCTAAATGGAGTGATGGTATGTATCTTCTAAGAATTTCTCGAATCTGAGCCTTTCAAAGTACGGACATTCTAAGATTATAACTCTCTACACCAAATGAAGTCTTTCTAGTATCTTTTGACCCAGTTGCAGAATGATATTTCAATGTCAATGCATTTCTTATTATCATGTCCAATTCATTCCATTTGTATACATGTTCAAATAAAAGGAAATTAATTTCTATTCTATTACAGTCCATGCTTACTTGGGTCTGTTTTTAATTTTTTTTCTGGGCCTTTATTCTTGGTTCGGACGGAGAGTGATTTATTTAAAGCTGGAAATATTTCTTAATCTCAAGCCCAATTCATCCCATTAATTTGCATCGCCGAAAATAATTCTTACTCTATCCCTGTCAACTTTTACATTCTTTAGAGCCAAAAACGTTTCTCTATTCTCAGGAAATATTTTTGTTTGGTTGGAGGGTGATTTATTGAAATCATAAAGAATTTCTTAATCTCAAGTGTAATTCATTTCATTTAGTTATATAGTCAATCACATATAAAATAATTCTCACCGTATGTGTCCACGCCAATTTATGGTTGCATTTTCAGAGCAAAAATCTGAAAATCTTGTCCTTTTGGTTTGTGAACTATGAACACATCAAAGTATTTCTTATTTTTAAGTACAATCTTTTACTTTTGATTTTGTGGTCGAACCCAAATAAAGTAATTCCCTGTATTCATCTGTCTACACCTAGTCTTGTCTGTTTTTGCAATATTCTGTGTTTTCAATATCTTCTCTTGTTTCAGGAAATATCTTGATTTGAATATAGATTCGATTTAATCGAAACATTCTTATTCATTCTATTTGTATGCTTATGCTATAGGTTTTAATTTGTTTTTTATTTCATTATATATTCGATGATTTCTTGATCTGCTATAGATTGAAAAATATCCATACAACTGAACGTCAACTCCAACAATAAAGTTAATAAATGGACTAAAGAAATAGATTAAGATTTTTCAAGGCAAAACATTGTGTACATTACTGTCAACTCCGAAAGCTTCACCCTGATTTAAAACTTTATGGTCCTAATATACCTGTAGTTGACCAATATAAATTCTTTGATATTATCTTTGTGATAAGGTTATCTTATATACATCCCATTAAATATCTCTAACAAAATAAAGTAAGCCAAATACTCCGAGTCGTTGCCTACACAGACTTGGGAACTGATGAACAGACCTTACTGAAATTATATCGATCACTAGTTAGGTCTAATAAAATATAGTTGTTTCATTTATGGGACTGCAAGGAAGTCATACTTGAAGGAACTTGATAGTTCCTAACCATGTTCTATGACACGTCTTAGGAACTTTTAGAATATCTCTAGTGGAACACCTGAGCGCCAAAACCCGCAAAATGCCTCTGACACTAAGACGGTAGAAATTATACCCACAATATTATACCAAACTGGATTCCTGTCAAAATAACTCAAAATTCAACAGGGTTTACCAACTATTTTTATGTTTATTAAAATCTATTCAACCAAATAAAAACAGCCATCTAAACTTTCGGCCTTTACACGAAAAACATTATTAATGAATTATGAATAGACTCTACCCTAGCCCTTGAATCTACTACCATGTAAAATCCACCTTGCTTAACAAAACAGCCAAGAGTTGCTAGTTGAGAACCGATGACATCGGAAAGGTCGTTGATGACAATCATAAACAGCATAGTCAGAGGATAGAGCTTAATATGAAGAACTAGAAGTGTTGCCCATTCAGCACAACCTTCATTATAAAATTTGTTAGAACGATTGGATTAAACTAAATATTTGCCCAGAGACAGATTGAACAAGTAAGTAACCAATTCGGCGCTGATTGGAGCATCTATTTGGCCAAAAAAGAGATAAGAGACTAACAGGCTGATAATTCGAGTGGTCAGTTTGTTCCCCAGAGTTCTTAAAGACAGAAACTATAGAGGTGAAATCACAAAAAGTGGAAAGCAAGAATTAATGAGGCATTTATTGTAAAGTTTGGAGATAACAGGAGCCAATTCAGAAGCACATTTCTTTAAGACAATTTCAGGGATAAGCTTTGAATCCAAAAGCCTTGTGGTGATATATAGTCTAGAAATGATAGCAGAAATCATGGATGGAGCTATTGTTATGGCACAAGGAAACCTATAGCTCACGCATCTAGATCGTTGTTACCAGCAGAGAGGAATTATTCGCAAATTGTGAAAGAAGCGTTAGGCATAATATTCGCCATAACTTGCTTCCACAGATACATATATGGAAGAGAGTTTACTCTTCAAACTGACCATAAACCTCTCCTCACTATATTTGGATCGAAAAAAGGACTATCAATTTACACAGCCAACAGACTTCTGAGATGGGGAACTATACTATTGAATTATAATTTCAAATTAGAGTTCCTACCGTCGAAGAAAATTGGTCATGCGGATGGATTATCTAGATTGATATCTGCGAAATGCGAACCTCTGGAAGACTCGGTAATAGCGGCTTTGCGAGCCGAAGACGAAATTAGTAAAGTTCTAAACAATACAGTAAGGGAATTACCAGTGACCTTGTTAGAAATCAGAAGAGAAGCTGAAATGGATGAATTCATACAAAGTACAAACAGAAAAATAGAATTTCAATTTGTAATCACGTATTACTTTATAATGAAAGAGTGGTCATACCCAAATCTTTACAAAGACGAATTCTGAAGGACTTTCATCTAATGAGAAGTTTCGTGTATTGGCCTAATATGGATAACGACATTACTCAAATGGTAGAAAAGTGTAGAGGCTGTGCTGCGGCAGCAAAGGCACCACCTATTATACAAAAAACATGGCCTAAAGTGGACAGACCTTGGTCTAGAATCCATGCAGACTATGCAGGACCCATAAATGGATATTACTACTTGATAACGGTAGATAGCTTTAGCAAGTGGCCAGAAGTTTTCAGATACAAAAGCCCTACGACGGAAAACACTATTAATTGTCTACACGAGTTATTCGCAAGATTCGGCGTTGTAGATTGCCTTGTAACAGATAATGGTACCCAATTCACCTCGAGCGACTTTCAAGAATTCTGTGCGACTTATTAAGTAAAACATATTAAAATAGCACCATACCATCCACGATCTAACGGGCATGCCGAAAGGGTTGTGGACACGCTTAAGAGAGCCTTGAAAAAAGCAGAGGACGTACCAACAGAAAGAGCCATACAACAGTTCCTACAAGTCTACAGAATCACCCCGAATGGAAACACACCATCTGGCCTTTCGCCAGCTGAAGTGATGTTTGCCCGCAAAATACGGTCTGTTTTTGATAAACTATTACCCAGCAAAAATAAAACCCGGCATACATCGATAATGCCTAAAAAGATCCTTCAAACCAGGCGAACGTGTCTATTTCAGAATGTTCAAGAATAATATGGCATACTGGGAACCAGGTACGATAATAAACAGACTGGGGAATGTTCTATACACGATCCAAGGTGAAAAATTCACTCACAGTAGACACATAAATCAGATACAGAAAAGACGGGTAGAGGAACCAAACTCGTCACCTTCCGAAAATGAAGACGCGATGGAGGCGATTTTCGACGCCTTCGAAATTCAAAAACCACAAGTATCCACGGAGATCAGAAGAACAAGCTGAAAAGAAAATTCACGGAACCACTAATAATAGACCATAATCGAAAAAAATATTAACTCCCCCCCCCTCAAAAAAAAAGAAGCTAAGGAAGGGGTTGTTGTGGGGCTCTCCTCTTTTTACATAAGATGGACTCCTCCAAAGTATACTTATACTGACAGAGAGAATACCTGCTGTTGAGATACGTGGAGATACGTTGAGATACGTTGCGATACGTTGAGACAGGTTGAGAGAGACACAGCGTGTTCTCAGAGAGTTATACAAGAGTCCAGATATATATATATATATATATATATATATATATATATATATATATATATGATTACGGCTTTACTTACAGAGACTTGTACATATACTTTCTACTAACCGCATTCCTGGACTACTAATCTTCACTTCACGTCTGTATTCTTACGTTTAATACACTTATTTTTCTACCTCAATTACCTGAGTCGTTTATTTATTTGTGCAGGATTCCATTCACGGAATCCACAACAGTTATGTACCGTAAAACATATTTTCTAACCGGTTGTAGTGACCTTATCCCTATGCGTCAACGATTTTACCTTTTCAAAAAGACAAAAGACGAGACTATCATAGCCTAATTGAAAGGTGTTGGTCGATAGCATAAATAATAGCACTACATAATTTCATTTTAAATGCTTAACTGGAGAGTTATGGAAACAAACACCCAAAGGATTGTTTACAAGCCATATATTTAATACAAATATTTAATACAAATATTTAATACAAATATTTAATATAAATATATTTTCGGCATTAAATAACCGACAAAATTGTTATGCCTTTAAAACAGAACAATCAATAATTTCATCTTTATATGAAAACTTACATTGTCCCTTGTAAATCAGAGATTAGATTAATGGGGACATGAATATATAGTTTTCCTTATCACGGCACTGATTGTTGAAATATGAATTAGAAAGCACTATTATTTATTCTATAAATGTTTTTAAATATCTCGTTCAGATCAAGAAGCACTTTCAAAAAATAAAATATTTAGTCATTTGATCAGATCTTGGGAAGTAGCTGGAATCAATATCTTTCTTAGCCCTTCGACCATCTTAAACGCCCGTTCTGATTCACTTGTCATAATCTTTATTTTGAAGATTATATTATATAGTAAGAAATCTTCCACTTTTTAAATCAGCACGGAGGACTGGAATGTCGTCCAGGACCTCAAGATAAACAGGTGACGGGGAGGTAGCCGGAAGACATCAGGTAATCGTAGCTTGGTTGATCTGATCGGTGAGTTTGGGTTCGTCGGTAGATACCGGGCCGATCATCCGAAGCGGGAGATGTGGACGTGGGCCCGTAATTGGCCGTCTCCACTTGGACAGAATATTAGTGAGAAGGTTCGACCTAGATTTACTAGATTGTCCCACCGGTTAGACTATTCGGATCATAGTCCCATCTGTGCTCGGATGGTGTCAGCTGCTAGGCGTAGAATGGCTGGACACTGGAAGTTCAATCTGTACAGGCGGGACAGGTCTTACTAGACAGGCGGGAATTTCTGCAACAGCTGATTATATTAGTGCAGCGGGAATTAGTGGGGTCCGTTATTGGGAGTAGGTGGTGGGAGAGGCTTAAGTATAGGATGAGGTCCTTTACCATTGAATATAGCCAACGACTCACTCTAGATAAGGCTAAAAAGGTGAAGACTGTAGAAGTCTGTCCCGAGTGTTGGGTGGGGGATTCACTAGAAATAGCCGTAGCTAGGCAGGCCCTAAATAGTGAGGCTATCAAGCACTACCAGGGTTAGATAGATATAGGTTAAACAAGATGCGAACATGAGCATATAACTGCGCAAGGAAATGATCCGTCGAGGTTCCGATCGATACATTCGTGAGGTCATTACCCGGGAGGGGTGTACTCTGAGGTCGACCAAAGACGTGCGAGGCGTTTCGGCGACATTTCGAGAGCCATTTTACCAAGAAGCCTGGTCTCAGTGGCGACGAGTTTCGCAGCTATTTGGCTGACTTTCCTCAGCTTTCGCCGACTGAAGCGACTAGCTGCAAAGGTGAGATCACAGAGGGTGAAGTTTACTTGGCATTGAAGAAGGTCGGTAGAGACAAGTCTCCAGGGACTTGATGGTCTGCCCCTACGAAATGTACTTGAGGCTGTCCAACATCTTTGTCTCGATTTTGACAGTGGTATTCAACAAATGGTCCCGGCAGGGGCCATCCCCGACCGGATTTCCATGGGTGTGATCATGCTGTGGAAAATGGGCAAGAGTGTTGGGCGGGATTTAGATGATTACAGGCCCATACCTCTGCTAAACACAGAGTTAAAGATTTTTGCCAAAATCCTGATGGAAAGGTTGCAGTCAGTTGTCGTGAGTTTGTTGGGATCTGTCATCTGTGTGACCTTGGATTAGAGAAAACTGCTTTGCATGCCCTCTACCATTGTTTTCAGGTGCGCCCATTCTGGGATTATGACGGCTCCCGAGCAGCTTGTGTCCATTGATTTCGCGTATGCGTGTGACAATGTGTCGCCCCCGCTCTCTAGGGTAAAACGGATGGTATTTTTTATGTTGCTAGCCGTGTCTAAAATGGTGGTGTGGACGTCGCGAAAGGAGGGAATCTTGCGAGATAAACGTTATTCCTATCAGGATCTGGTCGTTTACTTTAAGCATCGGCTTAAGGTTAAAATCATATCTGATAGAAAGATTTAAGAGAAAGGTGGGTGATTGAGGCGGGCCTGGTTCGTGTGGACGGGGCGAGCATTGATTTCCTTTTTTAAGTTCTCTTGATGCAACGGGGCGGTTTCCTGTGAACCTTCCCCCCTGGTTAAGTTAGTTCCCGGCACTCTTTTGTTATGATGCATGTCGATATTCACAATTTCCCCAGTTTGTTTTTGCCCCTGTTTTTATCTCTGCTGGGTCAGTCTTTGTGTTTTTCTATTCCGTCATTTATTTTTACTCTCCCCATTCCATCAATGAGTTTGCAGCTTGATTCTGTCTATCTACAGCAGCCTCTCTTATTATTTTGAGGGGTAGACCGTTCCTTCTAACATTGTTTTGTTTTAGTTTTAACTTTGTTTTACATTTTGAGTTTGTTTTCTGTGTTCATCTCCTCTCCCCCATCATGTCATGAATCATAAATTTTTTATATATATTGGACTATGCAGTATTCGAATATGAAGTATTTTGGTGCATGTAGGATTGGGAGGTGATTGATAAGTTCTTGTGGCCAATGAGTAAATTGTAATGATTGAATGGGTCGTGAGTAGGATTAACTAGGACTAGGATAGCTATGGAAGACCAACCCCACTTCTTATTTCTCCGCCCCCGGCCATGTGTCACAATTTCTGTATTTTCAGAAATAAATATATAGTTAGACGGGAGATACCATTTTCAAGGAGCAAATTGCCGATGTCACGCGCCTCATGTTGAGGTAAGGCACTTATTTTACTTTGAACCAGATGCAAGCCACTCAGGCTCGCTTGCTTCTACATGACTGTTCACCACATACGATCATGCGCAAAGCGTACGTTCTAATCACTCGGCTACGTGCCCATTGGGGAGGCAAAATAATTCTCAATGATGAATAAAAGTTAGCAGTTTAATTTTGGAAGCGTTAAAATTTACCATCCATTTCTTGCTCCGGTTAACAAAAATTTTTCAAGATCATCTGCCAGTTTTACTTTATCGAGCCTCTATCGGACAGGAGAAAATAGTTGTGTCATCAGCATAAATATGTAGTTGGGAACTGATGACATCGGGAAGTTCATTGACAAAGATAGGAAACAACGTGCGTCTAAGGATAGATTCCGGGGTGGGGGCACCCGCATTAGTGAGACGGAAATAATATAGAATAGTGGCCGTTCAACACGATTTTCATTTCACGATCTGTTAAGAACGGTTGGATCAAGTCGAATATTCGCCCAGAGACATAATAACCCTCCAACTGAAATGGTCAGCATGCTAAACTCTAACGCTTTTGTAATATCTAAAGCACGACCCGTTCTTATTTAAAGCTTGATATAGATAAATTCAATAGTAACCGTTAACACAGCGGTTTACCTACAGAAGCGAAAGCAATATTATTTATCTGAAAGAAGGTCATGCCAAGTGACAGGCATAACCATTTCAGAGCCTCTTGATATTTTCCAAAAGGAATTTTTAACCAATAGGATAATTCGATGGATTAAAAGGTTCACAAGAGTTCTTAAAGACAAGGACTAGATAAGGGGATTTCCAATAAACTGGAAAGAAAGAAACAACAGGGAATTTGTTATAGAGTTTTGAGAAAACAGGAGCCAGTTCAGGAAAATATTGCGGGAATACCGTCATGTCTGCATGCCGAGATGACAATATTTAAAACTGAATGAATAGTGGAGGAGTTGAGAATTTACTTTCGTTCAACATACTTTTACAGAGACGCCGCCAGTAATCACGAGAAGCAAACTTGTGCGACATACGGTGTCTCATTTTACCAGCGAACAGGGACTTAGCCTTATTGAGGACACGTTTACACTTATTAACACCGGATACAGTGAAGCGTCTGTTACGATACAAAATATCAAATTGGTAGAGCCTGAAGAACTCTGATTCCTTTGGGCTGTAGTGGCTAAACAGACAGGATTGAACCAAGAAGAACATTGCGGTTTGACTTGGTATTTCCGTGATGGCACAAAACATTCGATACCGGCTTTCATGGTGATACGATTTTCAATGGGAAGATAAAAATTTTAATTCCAAGAGGCGCCGCGAAGAAAATCACGAAAAGAATAGCACTCAGTACATTGGCAACAAAATGATGTGCTGTGTATAGGAACTTCTTACCTAATAGACTAGTAGGTAGAAATATCCATAGGCACTAACGCGTGACCCAAATTGCCAAGAGGACAGAGTTGCCAAGCGCGACAAGAGTCCGCAGAAAAGGTAAGAATGGTATAAATCTAATATGAAGTAAAGGCAGGCGATTGAACATATGAATATCTGAATTCGTATCTCAACTAAAATAGTGGAGTGTATGTTTGATATATCTATAGGGCATATAAGAAGGCTCACACATACATGCATATACATGCCTAGATTCATGTATATGTATACAGAAGAGGGGAAGGAAATGATCGCAAATAGCATCTCTTTCCAAAATCAATATTCTGATTTTTGATCAGAGAAATGTTGAAAACCTTTTCAGCACCTTCTCATAGATATCTTTATGCATATTTTCTATTCGTGAACAAGTCTGTATGTGTCTGTATTTGCAGAATAAGCATATTTATTTATATAAATGTCTAACTATGTTAAAGTTTGTGCGGTGCATTTATTTGTTCATGATTTTTATATTCTGCAACTGACAAAATATCAAATTATACTTGTTTATACTTGCTCTTTATTTGCTTCTGGATGAAAAACAGAATGAGTAATTGTTCTATTTAATTTGGAATTATGTGGAAGTAGATAACGTGAAAACATTCCGCGCTAAATAAACAAAAGAAAAAATACGTATATCCATTGAGAAAGCTCAAGCGTTTTTATCTTTAATTATTTCTGAAATAGGAAGACTGCTAATTAAAATCAAGTTAATTATACTGAAATGTTAAAGTTTAAAATGAATTCTAGTTAGAATATTGTTTCCATTTTATATCTGTAGTTATAAATATTAATTCTAGTTTTAAAATATGTGAGCATTGAAGCAACTACATTTTCGATCACTCACGAATGAATACTTCCGGACAGGAAGAGAAACAAGATGGCTGCCGTTTAAACACACATATGTGGATTGATTTTAATCCTTTTTCAGTCAGCTTCACCAAGTAAGGTGAGACAAAAATAAATATTGTTTGTATTTAAAATACAATTGCTCTTTTATTTTATATTCTATCAGCTTGGAATATAACAGTTTACATTCCTTAACATTGTATAATTCTTTAGATATTATGGAGAAACTCATGCCATTGTCTTACGAATTACATTATAGAGGCCAGAGCAGCCAATCTACTGCTACCAGTCTTGCAGACAGGATTTTTGTATCAGGCTCGGCCGGTTACCTAGTGTATCTGTATTTGAAGTACACAAAACATTAGTCATGAATTCTAAGCGTAAAAGTTGTTTTAAAATATTTAGATTTTATATGATAATATTTTTGTATGTGTTTTTAGCAGTCAGATAATACTATATTTTTACTTACAACTTGTATAAAGATGATGCTGACAATACAAGGTACTCACTGATTGATTTGATTGTAATCAGCGACTTATTCCGTAATCTTAATAGAAACATTCACGTCCTTTTGTTAGTTTGCATATTCTTTGCATATCGCATTATTCTTAGGGACACTGTAAAAGTTTACTTCAAGGTACATGAGATATTCTTGAAATTTGAACAGAAGGTTTTATTTGTGAAAATCTTTTTGTATTTTCATGGTATTCACTGACTTTTTTGAAACATTCTTTTACGATCAAATCTTTAAGTGTAAACAAGTTTATGATTGCATAACTCCACATCTGTGGAGTTATGCAATCATAAACTTTACAGATGTTCCCACTTTAGCAAATTTTCTTGAAGAAATGAACCTTTTTTTTTTTATTAAGATCAGTATATTCTTAAATGAAGTGCAATGTGTTTTGTCAGATGACGGTTCACTTTAGGTAGATTTTTAAAGAGAATCTTTCAGCAATGTATTCGAATGATAACAATAATTATTTCAGATTCGATAATGTATAGTGTATTTATTTATACGAGAAATTGACATTCCACATTTTCTATGGGTTTACTATTTGTCAGTCAGTTACAAACATCTACACGCAATATAAAGAATACTCGAAAATTTGCACTAATTGTTCTGAAATTGATATAATTTTGTATCAAATGACACTTTGCATGTAAATATTCCTAACGAGATATATATACACACATTTGAATAAATATAAGGAAAATAATAAAGTAAAGAAGAGAAAATACAATTCGAAATTTGATAAAACTTTAAAAAATACATGTAAAAATAATGAATAGTCATAATAAAATGAATAAAAAGTGAATTAATTAAATATGAAAATATCAAAAAACCTTTCAAGGAATTTAACGATCTGCCTTTACCATTTCAGAAAGCCGCATGTAGTGTAATGGATAACAAGCGTGATGTTTCACAAAACACTTTACTAGATAGTGCTATCAATTCACTTTCGGTGCCTTATTACTTGTAAAAGAAAATAATTACTCTCTTCCAACATCCAAAATATTTTCCTTTTTATAAGTTAAAACTTTTTCTTTTTATGCATCTACTATGTTTTGAACATATTCGTTTTTCACTTACTCTTTAACCTAACCCACAATTCCTCCTTTAAGTCAATAAACTTTACCAAAACTTCTATCCTCCGATTCCAGCGTTAACTAGCCATAACCTTAACCTTAACTGTAACGTGATACATAAACTCTATCCCTTGCGTTGATATTCTCGGTAAGTAATCGCCAAAAATATAATTGTATTTGCATAGGACAGATTCCTTTAGAGTGGAAGAAGAAACCTAAGCCGACGAAGAAAAGAGAAAAAAAAACACAACAAAAAACAAAAGAAAAATGAAGGCAAATATGAAAGAAATGAAAAGCGTTAAAGACAGTATAATTACAGTTGGTCGACAAAGAAAAGAAACGCAAAAGAAAGTGAGGTTGGAGAGCTAATGAAATAGCGCGTTTGAATAATAATAATAATAATAATAATGCTGACATAATATATATATTTAATTCAAAATCTTTGATATTGGTGAGTAAATAGATTTGGTGGGGAGAGTGTACGTAAACAAATGAGCCTCAGTACGGTTATTTAATAATTTATGATTTGGATATTGCTGATTTTTAAAGGTAAAAATGATATGCAGGGAGAGGAGTTTGCGAAATTATTGGATGTAGGGAGTGGACTAAGTTTGAATTTTTACATTTCCACATAGATAGCTTGGATAATAATCACCCACAGTTTTGCGGAGTTTGAGGGATAAAACTTCCGTGTTATTAGATGTGTTAAGTTTGGTTATCTATGCTCCGAGGAAACTGGTGGTGTTTTGGTTTAATGTTTTGGATCTGGCTTTGTTTTTGTTTTCCTTTGAAGTCGGTCTTGTTTTATACAATGAAATTATCCTTATTGCTCTTCCGAATTACAATGATGTTTCGGACTTCACTGAAGCTTGTTTTAATTATTAAGTATATATATATATATATATATATATATATATATATATATATATATATATATATATATATATATATATATATATACTGTGGATTTAGACAGCAATCCATCATTTATAGATGCTTCTTTAAAGAGTAAAAAGACAAGGTACTTCAATTAATCTTTTAAGTATTTTCTTTTCTGGACACAGTGTGTGTAGAAACTATCCAAATGTTCTGTAATTCCGAGCGCTTTCGGTTATATTTTAGCCATTATCAAGGATGATTTTATTTTTACTTTTTAACTGGATGTATGGGTTGTGTATATGTATCTAGAGTTATAGGGATGATTTATGTGCCAAACACGGCACATTGTGGCCGTGTTCGTAGTTAATATTATTGAGTGTTGCCTTTTTCTTTTTTTATTAAGGCTTCCATTATTTTTAATCTTTTTTTACATCTAGAGGAGGATATCCGTGTATGTTCTACTAGTATGTTGTGAATAGAATCTGGTAAGTTTTTGTGTGTTTAAATGGGTTCTGATGGAGCTGTGATCGAATAAGTGTAACGTAAGTCGTCGGGATAGGCATGTGGCAGTGTGACCGATGTAATTATTTCTGAGTTCGGTTTGATCAGGAAAACATTTGAATTCGTAAATAATGTTCGTTACACCTATCTGACCACAGCTCCCTCAGAATCCATTAAAAAATATATATATAGGAACATATTTTGATACAGATCTTACTTTTATGATCTCTTGAGAACACGTTCCCAAAGACATCCAGGACAAGGGCTAAACGAAACTACGATGAAAACCAGTTTTGAAACCTAATCAATCTTTAGATTTCCAAAACTTACAGAAAAGGGAGGCAAATTCAAAATTAACTTGTACAATGAGGTAAGCTTTCGAAACACAATGCGGTGTCAATATCTAATGTCAATGTAATCATTATTTAAAGTAGACAGAAGCTGAACTTGGTCAAAATCACCGAAGCGACGTGTCCAGTAGAAAGAATTGTTAAAGGAACAGACATAATTATTATTTAACACAAGAGGAGGCTAACTGATTTATCAAAAATATATGACAAAACATAGCAATAAATACAAAAAACTAGATAGGTCAACTGTGGTAATCAAGATAATTCCATATAGTCAACGCAATGTTGACAAATCTATTATTATTATTAATGTTGTTGCTGTTAAAATCTGTTCTAAATCCTCCGTTTTTCAGTTAAGTTTGAAGTTTACAGTAGGCGCTCTTAAATGTACAATGCATGATACAATCTAAAAATACTGTTTCAGCAACGCGACGATAAAAAGCAGCAAAGTTTGGATGACTAAGCTACCTTCGGTCAGGAAACGCAATTTGATACAGTCGTGCAAGCCTTGCGTCCATTACCAGTAGCGCGAACGTATGTAAAAATCATATTTGCCTGCTCATTATATGAATATCGTGCCACTGTTAAACGGAACACTTCTCAGTTAACAAAATGAAGACAGACTAACCACAAATGTACATGAATGACAATGTAACCTAGCGCTATGTCCCGTAAACTTTCTTTAAACTTAACACAAAAACGAAAGATTAGCGGCCATTATATATTTATATGGACTTTTGTCATTGCTTTGGTATGAAGAACCAGCTCCCAAAATTTGTAAGAGTTTTTGTGATACACCCTTTGTCTTCGGTGACTTTAATAAAGGAAAACATTCTAAAGGTACTGATGTTGCCGGTATACAGACGTTAATTTTTCATTGGCCAATACCTCACTTAAATCATGAACTTCCCTACTCGATTCCCTAGACAAACCTATCAATAGGCTTCTCTAACGAATCTTTTTCTAACCTCATCTCCCTCTCTTCTCGAGCTTCACATTACTGCTATATATATATATATATATATATATATATATATATATATATATATATATATATATGGAAAGGCTAATGCGTGAAGAAAGAATGGATCTGCTTATGATCCAAAGCATACTAGCTCATCTGTGAAGTATGGTAGCGGCAGTGTCTTGGCTTAGGCTTGCATGGCTACTTCTGGAACAGGCTATTTTATATTTATTGATGATGTAACAGTATTTGATGGTAGCAACAGAATAAATTCAGAAGTCCACAGAAACATTTTTCTGCCAATCTAGAGAGAAATGCATCCAAACTAATCGGGAGGAAGTTTATCATGCAGCGGTACAAAAAACATACTGCCAACACAACAAAGGACATCATCAGGGTAAAAAGTGAATAGTTTTAGACTTTAACCCAATAGAGCATGCATTTCATCTCCTGAAGAGGGGGGTAAAGAAAGAAACCTCCCCGAAAAAAAACAAGAAATGAAAGAGGCTGCGTTAAATGCTTTGAAAAGCATCAGAAAGGAAAAGTGCAACAGTTTGGTGATGTCAATGCGTCGCATGCTTGAGGCAGTTATTGCAACCAAATATTGAATGTTATCTATATGTTGCTTTACTTCTCTCACCTAAAAATGGGGAGATCTGATACAAAAGGTCATCATGTCTTAAGCTGTTTAAGCACATCTAAAATGGAAATACCAGGAGGAAATAAAAGCTTTAAAATATATATATTTTAAGACAGGTTTCGTTAAATAATTTAGACATGTCCTGTATACTTATTCTCGATAGGATCCTTTCATATTTGCGGATAAGATTTTTTGAGTGGTTATTAAAAGGCAAGAGGAAACACCGTGTTAATTATTTAACCAAACCTGTTTTAATAAAAATAGTACTTAGTTTTTTGCCGACGAATTTCGACAACCGACTCTATCATGGCAACTGATGAAAACCAAAAGAGAAATTGTTGTGTAGTTGAAAGATTTTAAAAGACGCTCCTGCGAAATACTCTTTTTGGATATTAGCAACTATTTTCTTTTTTTAGACTCTGTGTGTGTCCTTGTTTTCCATGACGACAATGTGTCAATTTCTCAGAATATATCCATATCAACATGACTTACTTTTGACGCCACGTGTACCTCTGCAGTGATTGTGGGCATGCAGATAGCTCATGAGGTAAATTATCACGATCACTTTGACATAATGCGCATGCATCGGTAATATATATATATATATATATATATATATAAATCTTAAATATATATATATATATATATATATATATATATATATATATATATATATATATATACATAATCATTATATGTGTGTGTGTAAATATATCATCATTATATATATAATTATCATTATATAAGCATAATATGTATGTTTATATAGGATGGTTCTAGGTCAGTTGTCCGACTGACAAGAGACTGACGGATAGCTCACACTCTCCGATAAGGGCAAAAGCACGACGGAAAAATTCCCGATATATGTAGAATATTTCGATATTTTTGCTATTATTCGAAAGGGAATTGTCCAGATACTATATAGCATGGATATATAAATATTGTAAACATTATATATAAATCTCTCTTTCTAATTATCTCTTTTATTATATATATATATATATATATATTTAAAGATATTTTTGTAGGTACAAAATTTAATGATCGAAATAAAAGTGTAAAATTTAATATTACAAGACATATTAAAATAATATTAAATAGTAAAAAAAAAACAAACTCAACAACAGGGGGGGGGGAGCAACCGGTTTCGCTCCCGCTCATCAGGCTTCCACGGGAGATTCAAAAAACAGAAAGGTACAATCAGAATAGATGGGAAAAAATACATATATGTACATATATATACCTGTATATATGCAAGAAGGAACTAGAGGCAGATGACAGCGAGTCCCAGCAAACACTCACGTTGTTTGCACAAAGAAGGCTTGCGGGACCCGATGTAAAGCGCCTCCAGAACCTTCAGATGAAATACGGAGTGTGACCGGGCCAACACGGTGAACCAGTCGACACTGAATTTGGCAGCACAATCTCTACTATTTAAAAGATGTTCGCATATGGCGGAACTGTAGGTGTTCGGGACGAGTCCATTTGAAGGCAAGGTGTGGTTTCTGATTTTAGTAGGAACGTGCTGCTTTATTCTAATGTCTAAGCGCTGAGTTGTTCTCCCTATGTAGTTGGCTCCGCAACTACAAACGTATTTGTAAACAATTGAATTAATATGGTGGGGAGGGAGAACGTCTTTACACGCATAGGCTGAGTTTGAAAAATAATCCGAACTTCAGCAGAAAAAAAGCAACAGCGAACCTTTGATGAAATTTGCTTGGCTATTTTGTCACATTTGGTACCAATCCAGGGTAATCTAAGGTAAACAGGGCATTTTTTGACAGGGTAGAGATCGGCACTTCTGAACTCTTCAACTTTACTGCGGATAACTGAATTAACAGTATCAAGAGGATAACCCAAATTACATAGGGTATCCCTAATAAAGTTAATTTCGTCGTTCAGGAAAGGCTCAGAGCAAATCTTTAATGCTCTGTGGAGGAGGGTTTTGATAATGTTGATCTTGCGCTTAGTGGGAGAAAAAGAGTCCCAACGCGTGTATAACCTCAGCGCTTAGACATTAGAATAAAGCAGCACGTTCCTACTAAAATCAGAAACCACACCTTGCCTTCAAATGGACTCGTCCCGAACATCTACAGTTCCGCCATATGCGAACATCTTTTAAATAGTAGAGATTGTGCTGCCAAATTCAGTGTCGACTGGTCCTTTTTTTTGTTTGGCCTTCTTCTGACCGGTTGTGTTGGGTGTGTGCGCACGATTGTGTTTTCTTGGTTTGACGAGTTTGGCCCGCAAGAAAGTGATCAAGTGAATTTGCGAAGATTTGCAGGAACCCTTCTGGATTGACGAACTTTTTCTGTTAAGTTATTGTTTTAAGTTTTATTTTTTATTTCTTCCATTTCTTTTGTTGGTTTTATTTTTTTTTGGGCTGCGGCCCTCATATTTTTTTTTATTTTAGTCCGGTTTGACTAAGTTTTACCGGACGACTGCTTTTTTATTTCTGTTTATTTCTGTTTAGTTTTTGTTTTAATTTAGTACAGCTCAAAGAAAAAAAAAAAAGAAAAAAAACTTTTTGGTTTTTATTTTTATTTTATACCTTATTTCTTATTTATTTAATTAGCGACCTTGGTCGCATTCTTTCTCTTTTTGGTTTGACTAGTTTGTTTTTCTTTTGCTTTTAATTTATTTTCTTTATCGGCTTCGGCCGAAAACCTTTATTTTTTATTTTTCTTTTCTTTTTCCTTTTTGTACTTTTTTGAATTTTTTGGAAAAAAAAAAAGAGGAGTTTCTTTTTTTCGGCTGCCTTCGGGCGCCATTTTTATTTTATTTTATTTTATTTTTTTTTTTTTTTTTTTTTAAAATAGTCTTACCTGTTTATTTTCTTTCTGTTTATCTAGTTTGTCATTTATTTTATTTTACTTTTAGTTTACTTTTAAATTTTTAAATTTCCTGGTTTATCCAGGCTTTCTTTATTTGTTTTATTTTTTTATTTTTTATTTTTTTTCCCCAGCTCCTCTCCCCGTGATTGTGGAAAATTTCCCGATCGTGGTAGTCTCCACGCTTTAGCAACATGGCCGACGAAAAAAGTCGGTCGGTTGTAAAAAAAGACCTCTTTGGGAAGGCTGCTAACGCCGACCCGCCTAAGAAAACGGAAAAAAAAACGGGCTGATGGTAGCCCAAAATCTGCTCAGTCTAGTATCTCCAAGAAAGGAGATAATTCTAAAAATGACGACGTGCCAAAAGTGACACAAAGTAAGACGTCCGAGGATTTGCCCTCCTGCTGGAAGTCCCCCCCCTAGTTGTATTTTGAACATGGCGGATTTCCTGGATAAGGCGAAAGGCTACGCCCATCTTGTTAATAAAGATGGGTTCGTCGATGTGGTCCAGGAACTCGATGTGTTCGCAAAGAGAATGGTGACCGTTTTTGTGGTGGACAAGAAAACTCGTAAGATTTGTCGCTCCACAAAAGACACTGTGATTAAATCACTTTTGTCCTTGGGGATAAAACCCCAAAGAGTAATAAAGGGTACTAGGTTCTTCATGTGGGACATTCTGCTACCCACACCAGAAGATTGCCTGGCCATGGCCAAAAAAGAATTAATTACAAAAGATTTGATTATAAGAACCGAATACGAAGGCCGCAGGCGGACCAGGGTGGCCGTTTTTGAGGTTCCTCCTCAAATTTCAAAGAGCTCCTGGCTGCATTTTTTATGCAGTACGGCCAAATTTTAGGGGCTCTCTCTGACAATTTGAACGGGGGGATGGACTTTCGATATAATGCTCGACCAGAACGCCTTCAAGTCCGTCCCCAACTGTTTGGTGTTTGGCGACCGGAAAATGCCGGTAATATTGAACGGTAGGAGACCAACTTGCTGGAGGTGTGGAGAGACTGGTCACCTTTCCTCCTCCTGCCCAGGGAAGAAGGCCCCTGGAGGTCCGGTCGCAGGTGACCAAAATCCCCCCTTGGCCGAAAAGGTAAAATCCGCGGCGCCTGTAGTGGGCCTAGCTGCGAGGCGGACCGATGAGGAAAATCCCTCGGTTGGGCCCTAGACCCACATTATCCCCTAAAACGACGCCTTCCACAAGTGTGGATAAGGATAAGGATGAGGGGAATGGCGCCTCGTAGTTAGGGGCAAGGGAAGACCCAAAAAGCGGTTCCTCAGTCCCAGCATGAGCCCAAGGACAAAGTCACCTACAGCCCCATTCCCTCTACCAGCTCTGAGGGCGACGCCTCGGCGTCTTATGAAAAAAAAAATGCAAGTGAAACATAAAAAAAAGCAAATGAGCCAAGCTGGCAGAAAATATTAGACCTAAAAAGCTAAAAAGAAAAAACTGGAGGCCAAGCGGGATAAAGATAAAAAATCGGTGGGGGCACTGGGCCCCCTATCCTCTGCCCCGTCTTCCCTTCTTCATCAAAAAATACATTCAGGAAGCCACCTCCGCCCAAATCTGTGTCTAACTCTCCAGCAAAATCACTTTATTCGTCCAAACCTTCACCGGTAAGGACTCCTACTGGTTGGACTCCTTCAACTACACCTAATGTCACACCCATTTCAACACCCATGCAATCACCTCAAAAGAAAAGGGTTAGAAGACCGGATTCACAAATACTTACCGAAAAAAAAAAAAAAAGCTCAAACCGCCTTATTTCCCAGGGGAAGACGTCTGCCGCGTATCCGGGACCAGGCGGAAAGAGTCTTCAGCCAGACTCGCAACCCGAAGGACTTAAAAGTTCTATGGAACTTTCAAAAAAATTAATGGGGTGGATGTAGAAGAACCTAAAAAATTTCCCTTCGGCGGGAAGAATACTGACAGTAATCAGAACTGGCCCGGGTACGCGGGAGATCTGGGGCATGGTAGAGGAGGCCCAGTCGTCTCTAAAAATGGTGCCCCCGGCTGCCTACTTACTTTACCCTGAAACGGATGAAGGAAATCAAAAACTCAAAGGGAGGGTCCCCGTTTTCGTTCACCCATCCCTTTATAGAGCTCTTAAACTGACGTACCCATCGGACATCGGCGGCTTGTCTCAGGATGATACTGTCGAAAATGAGATGGCGTCTGGATCCATGGGACGAGCTGTGGGTGTCCTCTCCCCAGCCATGTTCTATCCTGAAGGACAACACTAATCGGCTTCACAATGGCACTTTGGTTAGCTAGTTTAAATGTCCGAGGCCTGAGGTCCGAGTCTCGCAGGGCGAGGCTCTCTCGTGACCTTCAGCGCCTCGGGGTGAATGTATGTTGTATACAAGAGACCCGGTTTTCTTCTCATGATCATGAGGATATACTGTCTAAGGGGTTCGCCTTTATTCAGCATGTTTTGATGGTCGTTCGAGGGGTGTCTCTTGGCTAGTGAGCAGGTCTTTGAAGGCTGCATGTACCCTTGTCTTCGCGGATCCGGCGGGCAGGCTTTGCGTGCTGGATGTTACCATAAAGGATAAGGTTCTTCGTCTCATTGGGGTTTATGCGCCCATTATCCATTCCGAGCGGCCTGCTTTGTTTCGGCAGATCGCGCCGTTCTTGACGACGTCTCGTCGGGTAGTTTTAGCGGGGATTGGAATGCCGTCCTTGACCCCGATATAGATCGTATAGGGCAAAAACAAGGTACTAACAACCCGGATGTGAAACCATTTCGGGACTTTATCGATGGGTTTGATCTCGTCGATAAGTTCCGGAATGAACACCCTCGGGAGGTAGCATGGACTTGGACTAATAGTGGCAACTCGGCTCCTGGCTCGCTTGCGAGCTACCTGGACCGAGTCTTAGTTAGGAGAGTCGATGTAGGACTCTTAGGGTGTCCAAGTTTCCATTATATAGTTTATACGGATCATAGGCTTGTCCGGGTTCGTGTAAACTTAGATAAGCCTAAGGTTAGATTGGCTGGTTACTGGAAATTGAACTGTTCACTTTTCGGTGATCAGGGTTTCCGGGACCAGCTGTTACTAATGATACAAAGGGAATTGACGGGAGCGGTTGTGGGAAATGCCTGGTGGGGCAATTTAAAATCTAAAATTCGAACGTTTGCTGTCGATTTTAGTCGTCGACTCAATCTAGATAGATTAGCGGCGCAAACTGCTTTAGAAGATAAAGTCGATCGGGCAGTGAAATCCCGTGTTAGTGGGGACATAGCCTTAGCTAAGGCAGAGTTGGCCTCCTTGCTTCTCAAGAAGGATCAAGCTCTGGTAGTTAGGGCTAGGTTAAAAAGAATGTCTTCTGAGGCTACGAATATGGCCGCTGAACTGCGTGTACAGGAGAATCGAAACGCGGCTAGGCGACATATAGCGTGCGTCACATTATCGGATAAGCGGACCGTGACTACAAACGCGGGCATATGTGAGGTCTTTCGGGATTACTTCCAGGATCTTTTCACCAGGGAGCCCGGTCTGAGCTCTGCTCAGTTCAACGCCTATTTAGCTGACTTTCCCTGCCTCACGGCAGCTGAAGTGGCTAGGTGCGAGGGTCCCATAACAGAGTCGGAAATCTGGGAAGCGCTGAAGCAGGTTGGCTTGGATAAGTCTCCGAGATTAGATGGTCTTCCCTACGAAGTTTACTTGAGGTTGTCGCACGTTTTTGTTCCTTTGCTGCAGCTGATTTTCAACCACTGGATGAGGCAGGGGTCTTTACCTCAACGCTTCACCAGGGGTGTGATCAAGTTGCTGCGTAAGGACAAGGACGGTGGGGATGGGTTAGGGAACTTTCGCCCTTTAACGATGTTAAATACGGACTTAAAGATTTTGGCGAAGATCTTAGCCAACCGTTTGCAGCTTGTCCTGTCTAGTCTGATTGGCCCTGAACAGACTTGTGCTGTGAAGGGTAGGACTATTCAGGATAACCTTCATATGGTACGCTTGATCTTAGAACAAGTCGACAGTGAAGCCGCGCTGATCAATTTAGATCAGTCCAAGGCCTTCGATAGGGTTGACCATCGATTTCTGGAGGCTGTCCTTTCGGCGGCCGGTTTCGGAGCCGACTTTCGCTCCTGGATCCGACTCTTGTATGCGACCCCGGTGCGCTGGTGGAAGTGAATGGGGTAAGATCGAAGCCTTTCGTATTGTCTCGCTCCATTCGTCAAGGTTGTCCGCTCTCGCCTCTGCTTTTTACGTTCTTGCGTTGGAACCTTTCCATCGCAAGTTAAAGGCGAATCCGGTCCTACGCGGTATTTCGCTGCCTGGTGCTTCCACCTCGGCCAGGTATTCTGCCTATGCTGACGACGTTTCGGTTCTTGTGTCGAGCAGATCCGAGATTGACGAAGTCAGCATGCAGATCAGTGGGTATGAGATGGTGACAGGGGCCAAGATCAACCGCGATAAGTCTGTGGGATTGCGGTTGGGTGCGTGGAAGGGAGTTTCTCTTCTCGGACCTTTCCTCTGGACAGATGGGCCGATCAAGATACTCGGCGTCTGGTTCGGTCCTGATCTCCAGTTGGAAATGAATTGGTCGGAGGTGCAAGGGCGGGCCGACGCCGCGGGTAATCTGTGGTCTCGGAGGAGACTTTCCCTGAAGGGAAGGGCGGAAGTATGTGTTTCACACATCTATCCGATCCTCCTCTACCGACTCTCTGTGCTTCCACTCCCGTATGCCCGACTAATGTCATTAGTCCGGACCTTGTTCTCTTTCTTGTGGAGAGGCAAGGCCCCTATGGTATCTCGCGAGGTCTGTTGCCTCCATCCCTCTGAGGGCGGTCTGGGTATGCTTAGCATTGAGATTCGTCAATATATGCTTCGCATTACCTTTCTAGACCGAATGTGTCGCGGTTTGGATGAGGTGGGCACCTTTTGGAAAGAAGATGTCCGAAAACATTTCCCGTCCCTGAGAAGTGTGCACTCGTGCGAGGAGGAGGCCGGCCGTACACCTCGTGCCGAGTGTTCCTTCTACCGCGAATGTCGTTGTGCTTTGAAACTCCTCTTGCGGACGTCGGATGGCCTCTCCGACGCCCAAGCGTCGTCTCGTAAGGCATTATATCGAGTGTTAGTTAGGGGGTCCGTTCGAGATGGTCTGATCGACGAGCTCGGTCTTACGAAGCAGGAGGCTCGCTCGATATGGCCTTGGGCGCCTGGGTTGAAATATCTCAATAATGATGAGGCATCACTCACCTGGCTGATGATTCGTGGGTCCCTCTGGGTCGGCAAAAGACTTTGTTCAGCAGGCTTGGAGAAATATCCAAACTGTCGTCGCTGTACTGGGAAGGTCGAGACCATTGGTCACGCCTTTTTTTCAGTGCAAGACGGTAGTGCCGTTAATGCAAGTTTGTTGAAGGCCTCATGGTTCGCATGCTGCAGGGAAGTTTTTTTGTCCTGGAAGCCAGTTCTGTTTGTAGCAATGTGGTGTCGCAATTGACGAAGGCTGAACACTATGTGTTCTGTTGCTTACTAGGGGTTATGCGAGTCGTGATTTGGACGACGCGACAGAAGGGATTCTATGAAGGCGAAAAGTTCACCTCTTCCCAACCGATCTTGTACTTTAAGCATCAGCTTAAAGTCAAGATTAGGACGGAAAGGCGGCGGCTCCCATCATCAGAATTTGGCAAAAGGTGGGTGAATCTTGCGCGAATGTGTAGAGTGAAAGGGGCTGACCTAGAGTGGCATTTGGATGTCGGTTAGGTACAGAATTTTGTCCTAACAGGGTTGAACATAGGCAATCCACCCAGATATTAGGCTAGTCTAGGTTTTCGACTTTGAATTTTTAGTTTCTTTTTTTTTCCCCGTTTAACTTAGCTAGGGTATGCAAGCTCATTGGTCCCTTTTATTTCTGTCCCTATTTTTTCTTTTGTTTAATTCTCCATCTCCTCCCTCGTTAGGTGGTTAGTGATGTCAGTTCTCTGGTGGATGCGAGGCGCCTTTCGTTTCGTGTGTGTGCTTTCGTATTTGTTGTTGTGTATGAATGAGTGAGTGTTTGTGAGAATGCTTGAGGTTTTGAATGTGTCCTTATTTTCTTAGTCCGCATCGATTTCGTCCGGTTAACTGATATTTCTGCCACATTCAAAGTTTGTGGGGGGTTTTAATACTAACACTAATTTTGTTTAGTTTATTGTAAATATATTTCGTCATATTGTATAAACTCATTGGGATTTTTTAGAAATTGTTATTTTATGACCCTCCCCCCATGAACATTATCTGTATATAAGGGGACTATTTAGGACTTCATAGAGAATTTGAGGTATTATGGTGAACGTAGTAAGAAAGGAAGGAGTAAATGTGTTGTTTTGGTGATTGGAATATTGTTGGCATGTTTGGGTCAGTGTCTAATTTAAGACAGAAGAAGACCGTCATTCCCCATTCCCCTTTTTAGGCCTCGTGCCACATTTTGTATTTTAATACAAATAAATATTGTGTCGACTGGTTCACGGAAGTGCGTGTCATTTTTAGACTGCTTTTTGAAGACCGTCTGCCCTCTTGATATTTGTCCCTTACGCTTTGAACGTCACTTTTGTCAAGTTTTTTTTTTTTATTACTGTCTCTTTTTGTGTTCTTACGAAATTGTTTTTTGAAAAAAGATTTTGATTTTTTCTTTTCCATTTTTACCCTCCTCTTTTTTTAATATATTTATCTACTTTAATTTCTTCTTATTCCTTTTATTTTAGATTTCAATTTTTGTTTTTCATTTTCTCTAATTTCTCCTTTTTATATCTCCGTTTTTGGTTGTTCCTTAACCCGTGTCTGTGTTTTCGTTTTGACTTACCGTTAAATAATTCTTTTATTCTTTCCTTTTTAATATCATTTAAGTTTTCCGTTTTTTTTTTGTATTGTATATTTGTTTATTTAATTGTTCTAACCTTTATTTGCTGTCTATTTGTCCATATATTTGTCCTTGTGCCAACGTTGTGTATTGTATAATTTTCTTTTGTTTATTTGTTTTTGGTGTCGGCCATTTTGTAATTTGTAGCTAGCTCTGCCTAGTTTTCATACTTTCGTATTTTTTTGTTTTTTCTTTTTGTCTAAGTTTTCGTTTGGAGTTTTTTCCATTTTTTAATTTATTGTTTCGCCGTTAGGCGTACTTTTAATTCTTTATATAATATTTATTGTACGTGATTTTATTTTGCTTGTTTGCATCACTTTCGGGTGAGCTTTGTGTTTTTGTGTGTTATCTTTATTTTTTATTAATCCCCACCCCTTTTCCCCATCCCCTTCCCTTTTAATATAAAAATTTATTATGGATAAGAAGGAAAAAAAAGCACCTTCGTTTTTAGCCATTAAAAAAAACCCAAACTTATCTGACTACAGAAAGTCGATAAGAAAACATTTATTTAACCCCACAAAAAAAGATCCACCGGATAAAGACAATCCTAATGAATACCCAGCCCTAGAATCAAGTTCCCCTAGCGAGGATGAAATCGCTGGGAAAAAGGATCAATTACCAACTAAAAGTACGGAGGCCAATAATGGCAGTAAAAAAAGTGAAAATTCTACGGAGGCCAATAATGGCAGTAAAAAAAGTGAAAATTCTATGGAAGCCAATAATGGCCAAAAAGACCAAAGTGACATGATAGCCAAAAATGGCTCTCAAGAAAAGACTGAGGCCGGGGAATCGCCCTCTTGTTGGTCGTCCCCACCAAAATGCATTATCAAACTTGCGGATTTCTTGGAGCGTGCTAAGAGTTACGCTCACCTTGTCGTGAAAGGTGGACTCTTGGAAGACCCCCAAGAATTGAAGAAGATTGAAAAAAGAATTGTGTCCGTTTTTGTCGTGGATAGGCGTTCGCGAAAAATCTGTCGCTCGAAAAAAAAACATAGTGTTGAAGTCACTAGTGTCCCTGGGGTTTAAGCCCTTAGAATTGTTAAGGGAGCCAAATTCTTCATGTGGGACGTACTGCTACCCACGCCAGAAGACTGCGTAGCCGCGGCGAGCCGTGGAACTGATCACTAAGGATTTGATCCTTAGAACTGAGTACGAAGGCCGCAGAAGGACCAACGTGACCGTATACGAGGCCCCTCCTCAGGATATCGGGGAACACCTCGCCGCATTCATGTCCCAGTATGGCGAAATTCTGGGCGCCTCCTGTGATAACCTGAACGGGGGGTGGAGCTTCGATATCATTTTAGACGAAAAAGCCTTCCGCTCCATCCCCAAAGGTCTGGATGTCGGGAGTTTGAAATTACCGGTCATTGTGACTGGCCGAAGACCGGTATGCTGGAGGTGGAGAGACTGGTCACCTTTCCTCCTCCTGCCCAGAGAAGAAGGCCTCTGGTAGTCAAGCTCCTGTTGACCAAAATCCCCTCTGATCGCATCTCAATTTCCGCCTCGCCTGTAATGGGCGTGCCAGCTTCCGGGACCGGGTTGGTTAATCCTCCGGTTGGTATTCCATCAAAGACCACATTCCCCAAAGAGCCTTCGCCCGCTGCTAGTGCAGTTGTGGAGAAGGGGGAGGGGGAATGGCTGGTGGCTGGTAAGGCCAGAGGAAGCGCCAGACAGCGGGTCCTCAGTCCCCTGAAGCCACAAGGAAAAAAGGCACGTACAGCCCCACTCCCTCTGGCAACGTTGAGGGCGACGCTCCGGCCTCTCAACTCGAATTCAAAGAAAAACAAAAAAAATACGACCCTGGTTATGAAAAAACGGAAAAGATAAAAGAGCTTAAAAAGAAACTAGATATCCAGTCTAAATCTCAAAACACAAATCCCACTCCTTCCACGTCTTCTGCCCGGTCCGCACCTTCACCCAAAAGCAAACCTTCTCCTCCATCTACACCATCAAAAGCCCGTCCTCGGTGTATAGACCCAGTCCCTATAAACATAGATCCTTTTACACTCCCCTTCACACTCCCAGCCCTTCCCCTGTTAAACGAAGATCATCCCATACCCCTCTACATACTCCCAGTCCTTCCCCCGTCAAAAAATCTGAAATGCCGCCTCCCGCTCCCAAACGGGAGAGAAGGCCCTCCCAAACACAAAAAGAAAAGAAAAAGAAAAAACATATTTTCAACACGGGCGAAGATGTATGTAAAATTTCATCAGCGCAGGCAGAAAGAGCCCGTGACTATGGGAATAGGTTAAAGGACTTAAAATACCTCCTATCCATTAGGCAATATGCTGACTTGGATGTGGAGGTTCCGGAAAATTTCCCGCTTGCCCAAAGGGTCCTTACTGTTGTAAGAACAGGACCTGGAGCCAAGCAGGCCTGACAATGATAGAGGAGGCCATTAGTGCTTACAAAATGGCTTTGCCAATAGCCATTGTTGAAAATGAACAATTGAAACAGCTGGCTAATCTTTGTACTGGGAGGGTCCCCGTTTTAGTTCATCCCTCCCTCTATAGAGCACTAAAGTTAACATTCCCCTGGGATATCGGCGGGATCTCCCAAGACGGTTCCATCAAGACTGAGATGGGCCATGGGTCTATGGGAGAGGCGTTTGGTATCCTTACCCCGTCCATGTTCAAACCAGTAGTTCAACCCTAATCGGTCTTCACTATGGCTCTCTGGTTAGCTAGTATAAATGTCCGGGGCCTGAGGTCCGAGTCTCGCAGGGCGAGGCTCTCTCGTGACCTTCCGCGCCACGGGGTGGATGTGTTGTGCAAAAAGACCCGGTTTTCTTCTCATGATCGTGAGGACATACTGTCTAAGGGGTTCGCCCTTTGTGACGGTTACACACCTGGCCCAGGGTCGGATCCCTTGGTTACGGCGCCAACGGTGACGTCGCTCCTCCTGGTCGCTCCTCCTGGGTCCAAGCGTGCCGCTCCAACCCCTTGGTCAGATGATCACCAGCCTCGCCTTTTCCCGACTCGCTTCCAATACCTGCTCACTAAAGCAACTGTACTGATCTCCGGTCTGTCTACCCACGCTGTGTTTAGATCTTAGACAGACGGGACCAGCAGGGATTGGGGCCGATACAAGTTGAGTCCGACGGGGGTGGCAAAACACAAATAAAGAGAAAATAAACTCACGAGACAAAAAGATTGCTGATGAAAAAATGGGTAACAACCCTTTATATCTTAATGTCCGCTACATAAAAACAAAATTGTTCTCATTTCCCGACCCGCTCTGTGGACTATGGCACCAAGCTTCTATCACACAACCTAAAGATTTCGAATTGCCTACTCTTTAGAATTGTGTATGTCGGAGTGTGGTTTGGTTCGACACTGGGGCTAATTTCTATCGATCATTCGCAGTTGATTCTTCTCTCCGACTTGAGTTGTATTTCTTCTTCTTCGTCGACTTAGGCTGGAAGTTCTCTTGTCTTCGACTTGGGTTGTATTTCTTCTTCTTCGTCGACTTAGGCTGGAAGTTCTCTTGTCTTCGACTTGGGCTGGAAGGATCTCTTGCCGCAACTCAGCCGCAACTCTCTGTCGTCCGAGGTGATCTCTTCTCGCTGCCGTCCGGGGCTGAACTCTTCTGTCTTCGACTTGGGCTGGAAGGATTTCTTGTCTGAGGATTCTCTTGCCCGCAAAGGGGCGAGTGAATCGGGCCCGATGCCCGCGTTCAGGCTCTTTCCCTGCCCGCGGTCCAGCTGCAACTCCACTCCAACTCCAACTGATTTCTGTCGACTGGGGTCCTGCTTTTTATTGACGCCGCAACAAACTGGGGTGGGACTGTCGGCGTCAGGGGTTTTCTCGATAATTCCAAAAGTCGCATTATTTTGATTTCTCATTATCGCTATTGTTTTCACCCCTACTTCCTCATAGTGCTTTTGGTGGGAGGCGCATATCCATCTCTCTCGGTCTCTCGTATGTCAGGTGACCGCTTTCGACTAATGAGATTCTGATCGAGCATTTCTTTTCTTTTCTTTTCTGCAGATCACGTGACCGTTTCCGACCAATTGTTATTGATCGAACATCCTTTCTCCTCCTTTCGGGCGTGGTTACATCGTTCTTGTTTTTAAAAAAACAAAATCCAATTTTGCCTTTTCTGCACGTACGAAAAATGACCATCTTGGCCTTCTCTCACCTGGACTTTGTCAAACAGCCCGCCGCTAATTAGACTTGACTTCAGAAAAGGATCTTTTCCGCCTTCTTGGCGCCCCTCTGTGAGCCAAAAGCAATTGTCCCTTTTTACCTCTTTGTTTTTCCTGATAGTTAAAAATCTTAATTATCTACACTGAAAATGTCTCCACTTTAAAATAATAGTGGGGGGTTCTAATTTTTAACAGGTCAGAGCCTGTATACCGTTCCACCGGTCACTCCCCAACCCAAAAGACACTTTTTTCTCTGATTAAGATTGTTTCATTGTTCCCAAAATTTCTCTTTATCCAAATTGATAAGGTGTCTTTCTACGCAAAAAAGTAGGCTAGATGCTTTGACCGATATCTGGCTTCCATCAAGCGGCCCGTTTTGATATCATGTCTTTTTCCCTTTCTTTCTTCTTATTATTTCTAATTCTATTCTTCCAATTGTCTTTAAAAAAATTCGGTCAACATGCTAGCTAAGATATCTTTCTGACTCGTGTTTTTTGTTAATGACCGTTTTTTTGTATTTCTCGACCTCTCTTTCCCCTTCCTTCTTCTTCCCTTAGGATCGTCCAAGTACAATCTTAGTGAATTATTTTCAACTCAATTATTTTCCGTTTTAAAAAAATCAACAACCTGTTTAGTAAACCGAATAAAAAAATTAAATCATATTTCTATGAATATTTCTAATAATGCAAGGTGCCACAATCCTCCCCTAACCGATTTTTCATTTACCCGTAAATGACACCTAAACCAATTACATCATTTAACATGCACCATGCATTTGTCTCATGCAATTCTATTCTACTTTCTAACATGCAAGGGTAATGTTCTTTCCATTTTCTTTTTTCTACATGCAATGAAATGTTCTTTTCATTTTCTTTTTGTTCTACATGCAATGAAATGTTCTTTTCATTTTTTTTTGTTCTACAGGCAATGTAATGTTCTTTTCATTTTCTTCTGTTCTACATGCAATGAAATGTTCTTTTCATTTTCTTATGTTCTACATGCAATGAAATGTTCTTTTCATTTTCTTTTGTTCTACATGCAATGTAATGTTCTTTTCATTTTCTTCTGTTCTACATGCAATGAAATGTTCTTTTCATTTTCTTCTGTTCTACATGCAATGAAATGTTCTTCTCATTTTCTTTTGTTCTACATGCAATGAAATGTTCTTTTCATTTTCTTTTTGTTTTACATGCAAGGTAATGTGTGCGTGTGTTTGTAGGTGCAGATGTGTTCACTAGGGTTTGTTCTTCTTGGTCAATGTTTTTCCTCTCTGCCGTGGGAGGTTTTCCTGCCGCACGTGGTGGTCTCACGCCAGCCTCCTCCATTGGTCTTTCAGCAATTTCTTCGCCAGTCCTGTCTGAGCAAGGAACACTGCTCGGCATCTCCCTCTCGAGTTGTTGCATGCTCACTAGACTGTCGTTCGCTAATCTTCTCTTACTCTTAATCTTCCATATTATTACACCCCCGATGGCTACAACTAGGAATGTACCCATTACTATTGACCAACTTATCGCGATCTGCTCATCGTCTTCCCAAGCTACACCTTCGTCTCCCAACGCACTTAACTTATCTCTTAAGTGATCCATATCGATCTTTTCTATTGGCTTCATTAATACTGGCATCTTATTTAAGGTAACATTAGAGAATCTCTTCACTATCGGCTCCCATAATTCTGTACAATTGACTAAGCCTCTACCAATCATCTCTACGAGTGAATCTTTTCTTCATATCTTTCTTCCATCTGGTAATAGGGGGCAAGGAGATGGACACCCCAACCGCCGAACATCCCATGGGTAGCGTCACCAGGGATAACGGTGGCCTTATTCTTAATGTCCTTGTGGACTCTCCCCACATACCCTAGACAGGCTGATATGTTTCTGTGTGGCTACTGCCCACACCCTGTCTGAAACACTGATAGCTTGTGGTAATGCCGAGTTTGTTAATACCTCTACTTGGCAGATTCTTTTGATTCCTTCCCCCTCCTTCAAACAATTCTAGTATGCACAGTCTGCGGTTACCAGTTTTATAGATAGGGCTCAACGAGGTACAAGTCCCCAGGGTATCATCTCTACACCTTCTAGCTTCTTCAGCTGATAGCAACATAAATTTCGTTCTCCCCGAATTTAATGCTATGTAGTCTGCTTCCACCTTGTACCTTGCTATCATTCCTGAAAGGTAACAAATTCTTCACAATCACTTAGTCTCGCTCGACTCATCACTCAATCATTTCATAAATTTCCTCTTAGTTCGGCTCTTCCTCCTCTAACTAACCCCTAGCAGACAGAATGGTCTGGTCAGGTGTGCGTGGCGCCCACTCTAAAGGTCGTACTTCATGACACCACTGGTGGCCAATCAATAATGCCAATGATCTTCCGTTCCTCGTGAGGTGCAGCCCGCATCTCCATCCCCTCCCTCACATCTACCATAGTCAGCCAATAGGATCTTGGATGAGCCAGTGTCGTTATCTGTTGACACTAAATGCTTCTATTCTGCACAGCCCTATTGTTCTACTGAGATTTGGGGTTCTTCTCCTCCTGATCTCATCTTCCGAGGTGATTCCTGCTCAACCTCTAACCTTCTTTCTGTGTTTAATTCTCGTCCAGGAGGTTTTTTGTCCTCTTCTCCATCCCCTGATTCTTCTTTTTTCTGTTTAGAGTCTTCGCCTTGAATGTCTTCAATACCTCTCGACTCTATGTCTAAACTTCTCCTGTTCTTTATCCTTTCCTTAAGCTGGGAAAGGGTATTTGATCCTCCTCCTCCCACTCGCTGGGCCCTTCGTCCTGTTCAGGGTGCCTCTTTTTTAGAGCCTTCGACTGCTTGATTGGACCTCTTCGTCTTTTCTTCCTTTTCTTCGGACATGGGGTGTGATGGCGATCTCACGGGGTCTTCTCTGCACTGATTCAGTCGACGACTGAACATCGCTAATCCCCGCTGAGGGTTCCAACTCCGTCACTCGGACTGCTTCGTTTATCTGGTCAAGTCGACCTATCTCCTCATCTTCTTCGGAGTCTTCCTCCGTCTCCATTCCTTCCGGTTCAACCAGAGTTACCTTCCTTTTCCTTGTCTTCTTAGGCCTCGGCTCGCTCATTTCAGGTTAGCTATTTCAGCCTTCTTCAGATCATTAGCATGAACCCTCCTCGCTCGTCCTGCCACTTGATCCCATATTACATATGACACTGGGCCTGTCTGCTCTACTATCCGGTAGTACGGTTCCCATCTCTGGTCCAGTTTTCCTCTCTCTGGTGGATTTTATAGTAGACAGGGTCTCCAACCTTCAATTCTACCACCTTTCTTTCAGCATTCACCCTCTCATTTCTTTTCTTCTGGGCCCTCTTTATTCTTCTTCTGGCCTGTACGAATATCTTATGTTGCTGTTCCAGCAATAGTTGATGATGATCTTCTCCCATATACCTTCTTCGGGGCTTCAGTAGGTTATCTACAGGCAGGACCACGTCTCTGCCAAACAACAAAAATAAGGAGAAAATCTGGAGGTTTCGTTTATCGTAAACCTCACGGCCGCCAGAGCCTGCGTCAAATACAAGTCCCAATTTCCAGTGTTTTCTCTGACCAACTTGGCCTAAAACATCTCCCAAGGTTCTATGAAACCTTTCCACTTTAGCATTTCCCTGGGGGTGATATGGGGATGTTTTTATGTGCTCTACATTCAAACCTGTCAAAACCTCTCTCATGATGCTGTTCACATTCTCCGTGCCATTATCTGTTACCAATTGCACAGGGGCACCATACCTAGGGAAGATTTCGCTTATTATCAACCCGGCCACAGTTCTGGCCTTCTTGTCTGGTACTGCAAATGCTTCAGGCCAATTTGTTAGCCAATCGACAAAACTCACTATATAGTTGTTTCCTTGTGCAGTTTCCCCATATGGTCCTGATACATCCATACTCACTTTCTCGAAGGGGAAGTTTGGTACGTCTGTTTCCTCCAAAGGGTGCCATTTCCTGCCTTCTGCTCTGCGACTGGCACACTACACAACTTCGAACATAGTTAGTGACTTCTCCGTACAGTTTGGGCTAATAGTACTTTCTTCCTATGAGATCACATGTCCTATCAATTCCCATGTGACCCAACCTTTCGTGGCACTGTTCCAATATCTCTGGTCTTAAACTTTTGGGCACATACAACTTGGGTTTGACTTCTTCATTCCTTCCTGAGAGATAATACAGCCTTTCCTCTATTATGGCATACTTGGTGGTCTCTCCTGACTTCACCTTCTCTCTCAGAGCAGCTATTTCACTGTCTGCTTGCTCCTTCTCAATTCCTTCTGTCCAGTAAGGATCGGTTTATTATCTGGGCGTCCCCTTCTTCGTCCGATTCTAATATAGCGCGATCTTTTAGCTTATTAGAGTTAATTACTCCTATTCTATAGGCTTTATCATCTACTCCTGTTCTACCCTTACAGATCTTTCTTCCAGTTGTTTCGGTATTCTTGAGAGTAAATCTGCACGTGTTTTCCTTTCCTGCCAAATACTCTATCTTACAGTGGTAGCCACTTAACTTAAGTGCCCACTGTTGAATTTTTCTTATTATTTGTCCACCTGCCTGCAATAGGTACTGCAGAGGCTTGTGGTCTGTCTTTATAGTGAAGACTGCACCATTTAAATAGTAGTCCAGTTTTTGGAGAGCATACATGATAGCATATGCTTCCCTCTCTATTACTGGCCACCTCTGTTTGTGTCTCTGAGAGCTTATGGGAGGAAGTATATCGGTACTTCCTCTGGTATGCCTGGCACTGGTCCTTCCTTATCAGGACACGGCTGGGTAAGTACTGCTCCTACACACTGCTCACTGGCATCCGTGTATAATATCATGGGCGGGCTTGTTGAGGTCTGGATACGTCAGCAGTGGAACGGTTGTCAACTGTTCCTTTAGCGAATCAAATGCTCGTTGACAGTCCTCTGTCCATTTGAACCTAGCGTATTTCTTCGTCAGGGCCACTATGGTATGGCAATTCTTGAAAATGCCGGGACGAAGCGCCGGTAGTAGCCTATAGCTCCTATAAAACCTCTTACCTGCCTCACTGTCTTGGCTCTGGCATTTCCCTTTATGACCTTTACCTTATCCATGTCGGGTTTAATACCGTCTCCGTTTATGACGAAGCCTAAATACCTAGTTTCTTCCCTCAGAAACTGACACTTTGACAATTTCAATTTTAATCCGTGTTTCCTCAACCTTCCCAACACCTGTCTTAAATGAAAAAGTGTTGTTCCACTGTCTCCGAAAATATCAAGATATCGTCTAAATACGCCATGGCAAAGCTCTCGTATCCTCCTAACACTATTGACATTAGCTGTTGGAAGACTCCCGGGGCATTAGCTAAACCGAATGGCATCACTCTGAACTGAAACAGTCCCAGGTGACACGCGAATGCGGCCTTCTCCTTGTCAGTCTCATCCAGGGCTACTTGCCAATACCGGACCTCAAGTCCAACGTAGAGAAGTACTTTGCCTTCCCTAATAATGCCAAAATGTCGTCTATCAATGGCAATGGCACCGCCAACGGCTTCGATATAGAATTCAGCTTTCTAAAATCTACACAGAAACGGTGGCCGCCATCTTTCTTACCTACTATTACTATTGAAAGCTCAAGGAGAGATCGATCTTTCGATCATCCCAGCTTCCAACATTTCCTCTACTGCCTCTTTTACAAGGGGTCTTTTTATGTATAGGTGTTCGGTAGGGTTTTAATTTCACAGGGGGTGGTCTCCGGTGTCGATTTTCATTTCGACTGTGTGGGTCTGACCTAGTTCCTTATCTGACTGGGCTACCACATCTCGATTGTTCCTTAACAGACCCCCACTCTGGTTCTAAATTGATCCGGTGCTAATATATCCTCATCTAAGATTCCTTTTGTTTGCTCTACTAGCTTCCCTTCGTTCCTCCTCGAATCTCACCCTGATTCAGAGTTCGTAGGGGAAGTGCTCTCCCTATCTTCTCCCTCTCCTAACCTTTATAGTCTTTTGGGCCTGGTTCACCATCATTATGGGCACTAACTCGGCTGCCTCCACTACCGTTTCGCATAGGGTTACCTCGTTATCTTCTAGGGCCCTTTTCTTCTACAGGGACCAACTGCAGAGGTCCTCTCCGTACCTTTTTTTTTCTGACATTAGCCTACCCTTTCCCGACACTGCGGTCCTAGGAGGTAACTTTACATCTTCCTCCACCACTATGGTTATCTCTTCCTCGGTGGGCATCCCAATGGCGTTCTCTCGCCGTTCACCACCAACGCAGTAGGATTAAACCCGATCTGGGCCTTCTGGCTCCGGAGCCAATCTTCTCCCAAGATTGCCTCTGTACACAGGTCGGGGTTACGTAAAGTTTTGGGTGCTTTTCACCCTCCCAATCCTCACCGGGAGCCTCACCATCCCTTTTATCTCCAGGGGGCTCCATCTGCCTGCGTGATCTCTATGTCCGCTTCCCGTAACCTTCTCTTCCATTTCACCCCTGCCTGTATGTTTCCTCTCTCATCAATGACACAGATGTCCTGTGTCCACCAAAGCCCCTCATCTCTCTACCACTCTATCTCTGCTCTACAGGATAGTTCTCTCTCTTGCGTTAGCGAAGAGAACACCTGAGCTTTCTTCTTCCTGGGTCCCCACCTTTGGGTTAACCCAGCCATAGGCGCCGGTAATAAATCACCTTCATTTTTTTTTATGAGGTGGAGTTATGCGCCCCTGCACCTGTGTGACCCCGGCGGACCTCTCCCGGTCTCCTCGGCTGTTTCTAAAAATACAGTTTCTTTTCAGGTGTCCTGGCCTCCTGCAATACCAGCACCTTCTTGTTGGACAGCTTGCCGCAAAGTGGCCCGCCCGACCACATGTCCAACATTTTGCTCTTTCCCTTTTTAACTGGGTTGGCCTTTGTGTCTATCCTCGGGGGAACCCGTCCTCTATTCAAGCGGTTCGCCCACCCACTGGTCCAAGCTTTTATTTCTCTCCTTTTTAACTGGGCCACCCTCCCTCTTAATTCTGGGGTGGCCTGCTGGCTTTTTCCCTGGGCCGGTCTCTTGGGCTCAGCCTTCTTTGTTAATATCGGTGGGGCACCCTTCCTCAGCCCGCACCACTTGGCCAGGTGTCCTTTCTTACCACACCTGGTGCATCTGTCCTGATTGAAGTCTGGGGCAACCCCACTTCGTCGGACATTCCGTCGCCCTGTGGTCCCTCGTGCCCACAGGTCCAGCAGACCAGCCCGTATCGACCCGGCGTGGGCTTATAAAAGCCATGCCTGGTCGACCATGCCCTTCTATTGGGGTCCTCCTCCCATAATTCTGCCCGATCCACCACTTCCTTAACCCTCTGATTCCACACGGGGTTCTTCCGCCTACCCCCTTCTTCCAGCCTCTTGACTTGGTATCTGCTTCTTTCCACACCTCTTCACTTTATCCCACACCCCTGGCTCTCCCTGGCCAGCTCTATCGCTGCCGACAGTCTGAGCGGTCCTTCTTTCAATACGTCGTGACGAACACGCTCGTCGTTCAGCGCCTCTACATACAGGTCCGCCAGTTGAGCCTGCATAACCGCATTAACCCTGACCACTTCGGGGAATGCCAACGACGATAGCTTCCCTGCTCGGGCCCCTAATTCTTCTCCGGGTCTCATCCCGCAGCTGTGTCAGATTAAAAAGGGCCCTCATGGCCTCTATGGCCGTACCTTCGTCGGCGAATTCTTTGGTCAGTAGTCTTTTATTTCTTCCCAAGCCAAGCTTGAGGGGTTGGTTCTCCAAGACCCCCTCACGAACTCAGACGCTTTTCCCTTTGTGGCATCGTATGCCAAATACAGGGTTTCTTGGTCCGAGAGCTCGTAGATGGTTCGGCTCTTCTCGAGGATTGCCAGCCAGTTTTTAAACTCCTTCCCGCTGCCATCAAATACTGGGACCCTCGGTCCACCCAACAGCTTCCTTAGATCCACTGACAACCCTCGCCCTACTTCTTCTTCACCCCCCACTGCTCTATCCGAATCATAATCTGACATGTCTACAGAGAAAGACAGTCTATACAGCAACAATCGAGGTTGGGAAACAAAACAAGGTGTCCTACCTTACAGACGATTCTGTTCTTTCTTTTCCTTTGGTCCCGGGTCGTTCTGAGTTCTGTCTGAATTTTCAGCAACGGCGGTCGATCATGGTCTTCTCAGGGTTGAAATCCCTCGGTCACCACGGCACCATATGTGACGTGGCTGTCTCAGGGTTGATCCGTTGGACACGGCACCACTTGTGACGTGGTTGTCTCAGGGTTGATCCTGGTCACGGCACCACTTGTGACGGTTACACACCTGGCCCAGGGTCGGATCCCTTGGTTACGGCGCCAACGGTGACGTCGCTCCTCCTGGTCGCTCCTCCTGGGTCCAAGCGTGCCGCTCCAACCCCTTGGTCAGATGATCACCAGCCTCGCCTTTTTTCCGACTCGCTTCCAATACCTGGTCACCTAAAAGCAACTGTACCGATCTCGGTCTGTCTACCCACGCTGTGTTTAGATCTTAGACAGACGGGACCAGCAGGGATTGGGACCGATACAAGTTGAGTCCGACGGGGTGGCAAAAACACAAATAAAAGAGAAAATAAACTCACGAGACAAAAAGATTGCTGATGAAAAAAATGGGTAACAACCCTTTATATCTTAATGTCCGCTACATAAAACAAAATTGTTCTCATTTCCCGACCCGCTCTGTGGACTATGGCACGTAAGCTTCTATCACACAACCTAAAGATTTCGAATTGCCTACTCTTTAGAATTGTGTATGTCGGAGTGTGGTTTGGTTCGACACTGGGGCTAATTTCATCGATCATTCGCAGTTGATTCTTCTCTCCGACTTGAGTTGTATTTCTTCTTCTTCGTCGACTTAGGCTGGAAGTTCTCTTGTCTTCGACTTGGGTTGTATTTCTTCTTCTTCGTCGACTTAGGCTGGAAGTTCTCTTGTCTTCGACTTGGGCTGGAAGGATCTCTTGCCGCAACTCAGCCGCAACTCTCTGTCGTCCGAGGTGATCTCTTCTCGCTGCCGTCCGGGGCTGAACTCTTCTGTCTTCGACTTGGGCTGGAAGGATTTCTTGTCTGAGGATTCTCTTGCCCGCAAAAAAAGTGAATCAAAGGCCCGATGCCCGCGTTCAGGCTCTTTCCTGCCCGCGGTCCAGCTGCAACTCCCTCCAACTCCAACTGATTTCTGTCGACTGGGGTCCTGCTTTTATTGACGCCGCAACAAACTGGGGTGGGATCATCGGCGTCAGGGTTTTTCTCGATAATTCAAAAGTCGCATTATTTTCGATTTCTCATTATCGCTATTGTTTTCACCCCTACTTCCTCATAGTGCTTTTGGTGGGGAGGCGCATATCCATCTCTCGGTCTCTCGTATGTCAGGTGACCGCTTTCGACTAATGAGATTCTGATCGAGCATTTCTTTCTTTTCTTTTCTGCAGATCACGTGACCGTTTTCCGACCAATTGTTATTGATCGAACATCCTTTCTCCTCCTTTCGGGCGTGGTTACATCGTTCTTGTTTTTAAAAACAAAATCCAATTTTGCCTTTTCTGCACGTACGAAAAATGACCATCTTGGCCTTCTCTCACCTGGACTTTGTCAAACAGCCCGCCGCTAATTAGACTTGACTTCAGAAAGGATCTTTTCCGCCTTCTTGGCGCCCTCTGTGAGCCAAAAGCAATTGTCCCTCTTTTACCTCTCTTTGTTTTTCCTGATAGTTAAAAATCTTAATTATCTACACTGAAAATGTCTCCACTTTAAAATAATAGTGGGGGGTTCTAATTTTTAACAGGTCAGAGCCTGTATACCGTTCCACCGGTCACCCCCTCAACCCAAAAGACACTTTTTCTCTGATTAAGATTGTTTCATTGTTCTAAAAAATTTCTCTTTATCCAAATTGATAAGGTGTCTTTCTACGCAAAAGTAGGCTAGATGCTTTGACCGATATCTGGCTTCCATCAAGCGGCCCGTTTTGATATCATGTCTTTTTCCCTTTCTTTCTTCTTATTATTTCTAATTCTATTCTTCCAATTGTCTTTAAAAAATTCGGTCAACATGCTAGCTAAAGATATCTTTCTGACTCGTGTTTTGTTAATGACCGTTTTTTTGTATTTCTAATGACCTCTCTCTTTCCCCTTTCTTCTTCTTTCTTTTTAGGATCGTCCAAGTACAATCTTAGTGAATTATTTTCAACTCAATTATTTTCCGTTTTAAAAAAATCAACAACCTGTTTAGTAAAACCGAATAAGAAAAAAAATTAAATCATATTTCTATGAATATTTCTAATAATGCAAGGTGCCACACTTTATTCAGCATGTTTTGATGGTCGTTCGAGGGTGTGAGCAGGTCTTTGAAGGCAAGTTTTCTTGTACCCTTGTCTTCGCGGATCCGGCGGGCAGGATTTGCGTGCTGGATGTTACCGCCAAAGCGATAAGGCTCTACGTCTCATTGGGGTCTATGCGCCCAATATCCATGCCGAGCGGCCTGCTTTGTTTTGGCAGATCGCGCCGTACTTAACGACATCTCGTCGGGTAGTTTTAGCGGGGGATTGGAATGCCGTCCTTGACCCCGATATAGATCGTATAGGGCAAAAACAAGGTACTAACAACCCGGACGTGAAACCATTTCGGGGCTTTATCGATGAGTTTGATCTCGTCGATAAGTACCGAAATGAACACCCTCGGGAGTTAGCATGGACTTGGACTAATAGTGGCAACTCGGCTCCTGGGACGCTTGCGAGCTACCTGGACCGAGTCTTAGTTAGGAGAGTCGATGTAGGGGCTCTTAGGGTGTCCAAGTTTCCATTATATAGTTTATACGGATCATAGGCTTGTCCGGGTCCGTGTAAACTTAGATGTCTAAGGTTAGGTTGGCTAGCTACTGGAAATTGAACTGTTCATTTTTGGTGATCAGGGTTCGGGACCAGCTGTTACTAATGATACAAAGGGAATTGACGGGGGCGGTTGTGGGAAACGCCTGGTGGGGGCAAATTAAAATCCAAAATTAGAACGTTTGCTGCCGATTTTAGTCGTCGACTCAATCTAGATAGATTAGCGGCGCAAACGGTTTTAGAAGAAAAAAGGTCGATCGGGCCGTTAAATCCGTGTTAGTCGGGACATAGTCTTAGCTAAGGCAGAGTTGTCCTCCTTGCTTATCAAGAAGGATCAAGCTCTGGTAGTTAGGGCTAGGCTAAAAGAATGTCTTCTGAGGCGACGAATATGGCCGCTGAATTTGCGCAGAAGAAAATCGGAACGCGGCTAAGCGATATATAGCGTGCGTCACATTGCCGGATAAGCGGACCGTGACTACAAACGCGGGCATATGCGAGGCCTTTCGGGTTTACTTTCAGGATCTTTTCACCAGGGAGACCGGTCTGAGCTCTGCTCAGTTCGACGCCCTATTTGGCTGACTTTCCCTGCCTCGAGGCAGCTGAAGCGGCTAGGTGCGAGGGTCCCATTACAGAGTCGGAAATCTGGGAAGCGCTGAAGCAGGTTGGCCTGGATAAGTCTCCGGGACTAGATGGTCTTCCCTACGAAGTGTACTTGAGGCTGTCGCCCGTTTTTGTTCCTTTGTTGCAACCGATTTTCAACCACTGGATGAAGCAGGGTCTTTTTTTTAACCTCGACGCTTCACCAGGGTGTGATCAAGTTGCTGCGTAAAGAACGGTGGGGATGGGTTAGGGAACTTTCGCCCTTTAACGATGTTAAATACGGACTTAAAGATTTTGGCGAAGATCTTAGCCAACCGTTTGCAGCTTGTCCTGTCTAGTCTGATTGGCCTTGAACAGACTTGTGCTGTGAAGGGTAGGACTATTCAGGATAACCTTCATATGGTACGCTTGATCTTAGAACAAGTCGACAGTGAAGCCGCGCTGATCAATTTAGATCAGTCCAAGGCCTTCGATAGGGTTGACCATCGGTTTCTGGAGGCTGTCCTGTCGGCGGCCGGTTTCGAGCCGACTTTCGCTCCTGGATCCGACTTTGTATATGACCCCGGTGCGCTGGTGGAAGTGAATGGGGTAAGGTCGGACCTTTCGTATTGTCTCGCTCCATTCGTCAAGGTTGTCCGCTATCGCCCTTGTTTTTACGTTCTTGCGTTGGGAACCCCTTCGCAAGTTAAAGGCGAATCCGGTCCAGCGCGGAATTACCCTGCCTGGGGCCACCACCTCAGCCAGGTATTCTGCCTATGCTGACGACGTTTCGGCTCTTGTGATCAACCGCGATAAGTCTGTGGGCTTGCGGTTGGGTGCGTGGAAGGAGTTTCTTCCCGGACCTTTCCTCTGGACGGATGGGGCCGATCAAGATGCGGTGTCTGGGTCGGTCCTGATTCCAGTTGAAAATGAATTGGTCGGAGGTACAAGGGAAGGCCGAGATCGCAGGTAATCTGTGGTCTCGGAGGAGACTTTCCTGAAGGGAAGGGCGGAAGTATGTGTTTCACATCTATCCGATCCTCCCTCTACCGACTCTCTGTGCTTCCACCCCTGTATGCCCGACTAATGTCATTAGTCCGACCTTGTTGTTCTCTTCTTGTGGAGAGGCAAGGCCCCTATGGTATCTCTCGAGGTCTGTTGCCTCCATCCCCTCTGAGGGCGGTCTGGGAATGCTTAGTATTGAGATTCGTCAATATATGCTTCTGCATTACCTTTCTAGACCGAATGTCGGGTCGAATGAGGAGGGTGCCTTGGAAAGAAGACGTCCAGAAACATTTCCTGTCCCTGGAGAAGGTATACACTGGGCGAAGAAGAGGCGGCCGTACACCACGTGCCGAGTGCGCCTTCTATCGTGAATGTCGTCGCCTGGAAGCTCGTCTTTACGGGTTTCGGTGGCTCCTCCAACGCCCAGGCGTTGTCTCGCAAGGCATTGTATCAACTGTTAGTTAGGGGCGTACAGATTCAATTGGCGAGCTCCAGTCTTTACGAAGCAGGAGGTCGCCTGATATGGCCTTGGGCGCCCGGGTTGAAATGCCTCAATAACGATGAGGCATCACCACCTGGCTGGTGATTCGTGAAGCCTCTGGGTCGGCAAGAGACTTTGTTCAGCAGGCTTGAGAAATATCAAAACTGTCGTCGCTGTACGGGGAAGATGAGACCATTTGTCACGCCTTCTTCCGTGCAAGACGGTAGTGCCGTTGTGCAAGTTTGTTGAAGGGGCCCCCATGGTTCGTATGCTGCAGGGAAAGTTTTTTGTCCCTGGAAGCCAGTTCTGTTTGTAGCAATGTGGTGCTGCCGTAGATGACGAAGGCTGAACACTATGTGTTCTGCTGCTCACTAGGGGTTATGAGAGTCGGGATTTGGATGACGCGTCAGAAGGGATTCCATGAGGGCGAGAAGTTCACTTTTTCCCAACTGATCTTGTTCTTTACATCAGCTTAAAGTCAAGATCAGGATTTGGAAAAAGGTGGCGGGCTCACCTCATCAGAATTCAACAAAAGGTGGGTGAATCTTGCGCGTATGTGCTGAGTAAAAGGGCTGACCTTGAGTGGCATTTTGATGCCGGTTAGGCATTAGGATTGTTTTCCTGGGTTCAATATAGGCAACCCATCCTGAAACTAGGTTAGCTTAGTTCTGGTTTTTTTGATTTTTAGTTTTCCTTCTTTTCAGTAAACTTAGCTGGGGTGTGTTTCTGCACATTGGTCCCTTTTTTTTATTTCTGTCCCCATTTTCTTCCTTGTTTAACTCCCATCCCTCCCTCGTTTAGGTGGTCAGTGATATCAGTTTCTTCTGTGGGGCGCCCTTTCGTTGTGTGTGTGTGTTTTTCGTATTTGTTGTTGTGTATGAATGAGTGTGTGCCTGTGGGAATGTTTTTGGAGGAAATGAGTGTGTCCTTTCATTTACATAAGTCCCGCATCGATTTTGTCCGGTTAACTGATATTTCTGCCACATTCAAAAGTTTGTGGGGGGTTTTATTTAACACTATTTTTTGTTTCTGTTTTCTTGTAAATATTTTTGTGTCATTTTTGCATATATTCATTGGGATTCATTTTTAAAAATTGTTGTTTTTGCCTCTCTCGATAATATTTTGTACATAAGGGGAGAATTTAGGATTTCTATTGAGTCAAAGAGGCATTTTGGTACGTAAGAAAGGAACGGATAATGTGTTGTTTTGGTGAAAGGAATATTGTTTCATGATAGGTCAGTGGGTTGTGGCTAGCAAGTTTTATACTAAGACAAGTGATGACAGTCCTTACCCAAACCCCTTTTCAGCCTTTGTGCCACATTTGTTATTAGTACAATAAAATAATGTGTCGACTGGTTCACGGAAGTGCGTGTCATTTTTAGACTGTTTTGAAGACCGTCTGCCCTCTTTGATATTTGTCCTTACGCTTTGAACGTCATTTTTGTCAAGTTTGTTTTTTTATTACTGTCTCTTTTTTTGTGTTCTTACGAAATTGTTTTTTGAAAAAAGATTTTGATTTTTTCTTTTCCATTTTTACCCTCCTCTTTTTTAATATATTTATCTACTTTAATTTCTTTCTTATTCCTTTTATTTAGATTTCAATTTTGTTTTCATTTTCTTAATTTTTCCTTTTTTTAAAATCTTTCTAAATCCCCCTTTTCAGTTAAGTTTAAAAAATGAAGACAGACTAACCATAGTATGCCAACCTAGCGCTATGTCGTAAACTCTTCAAAGCTTAACACAAAAGGCAGGACGTTATATGAGACTTTTTGTCATTGCTTTGGTACGAAGAACCAGCTCCCAAATTTGTAGAGTTTTTGTGATACACCCTTTGTCTTCGGTGACTTTAATAGGAAAACGACTTTAATTGCCTGATGTTTGCCGGTATACAGACGTGGTACAGCTAGTTCCCTAGACAAACCTATCAATAGGCTTCTCTAACGAATCTTTTTCAAACCTCATCTCCCTCTCTTCTCGAGCTTCACATTACTGCTATATATATATATATATATATATATATATATATATATATATATATATATATATGGAAGGCTAATGCGTGAAGAAAAGAATGGATCTACTTATGATCAAAAGCATACTAGCTCATCTGTGAAGTATGGTGTTGGCAGTGTCTTGGCTTAGGCTTGCATGGCTACTTCTGGAACAGGCTATTTTTATATTTATTGATGATGTAACAGTATTTGATGGTAGCAACAGAATAAATTCAGAAGTCCACAGAAACATTTTTCTGCCAATCTAAGAGAGAAATGCATCCAAACTAATCAGGAGGAAGTTTATCATGCAGCGGTACAAAAAAACATACTGCCAACACAACAAAAAGGACATCATCAGGGTAAAAAAGTGAATAGTTTTAGACTTTAACCCAATAGAGCATGCATTTCATCTCCTGAAGAGGGGAAAAAAACCTCCCGAAAAAAAACAAGAAATGAAAAGAGCTGCGTTAAATGCTTTGAAAAGCATCAGAAAGGAAAAAATGCAACAGTTTGGTGATGTCAATGCGTCGCATACTTGGGCAGTTATTGCAACCAAATATTGAATGTTATCTATATATTTATTTTTACTTCTCTCACCTAAAAATGGGGAGATCTGATACAAAAAGGTCATCATGTCTTAAGCTGTTTAAGCACATCTAAATGGAAATACCAGGAGAAATAAAAGCTTTAAAATATATATATTTTAAGACAGGTTTCGTTAAATAATTTAGACATGTCCTGTATACTTATTCTCAATAGGATCCTTTCATATTTGCGGATAAGATTTTTTGAGTGGTTATTAAAGGCAAGAGAAACACCGTGTTAATTATTTAACCAAACCTGTTTTAATAAAAATAGTACTTAGTTTTTTTTGCCGACGAATTTCGACAACCGACTCTATCATGGCAACTGATGAAAACCAAAAGAGAAATTGTTGTGTAGTTGAAGATTTTAAAAGACGCTCCTGCGAAATACTCTTTTTGGATATTAGCAACTATTTTCTTTTTTTTTTAGACTCTGTGTGTGTCCTTGTTTTCCATGACGACAATGTATCAATTTCTCCAGAATATATCCATATCAACATGACTTACTTTTGACGCCACGTGTACCTCTGCAGTGATTGTGGGCATGCAGAATGCTCATGAGAGTAAATTATCACGATCACTTTGACATAATGCGCATGCATCGGTAATATATATATATATATATATATATATATATAAATCTTAAATATATATATATATATATATATATATATATATATATATATATATATATATACATAATCATTATGTGTGTGTGTGTGTAAATATATCATCATTATATATATAATTATCAGTATATAAAGATGAATTTGTTATATTTATATAGGATAGTTCTGGGTCAGTTTTCAAGTAAGATGTAATATATTTCACACTCTATTTTCAATGGCACGACGGAAATTTTCCCTGATATATGTAGAATATTTCACTGATTTTTTTTGTCTATTATTCGAAAGGGAAATTGTCCAGATACTATATAGCATGATATATAAATATTGTATACATTGTATATATAAATCAGTTTTCTAATTATCTCTTTTTTATTATATATATATATATATATATATTTAAAGATATTTTGTAGGTACAAAATTTAATGATCGAAATAAAAAGTATAAAATTTAATATTACAAGACATATTAAAAAAATTAAATAGTAAAAAAAACAAACTCAACAACAGGGGGAGTAATATTTTTTCGCTCTCCCGCTCATCAAACTTCCATAGGAGATTCAAAAAACAGAAAGGTACAAATCAGAATAGATGGGAAAAATACATATATGGAATATATACCTGTATATATGCAAGAAGGAACTAGAGGCAGATGAGCGAGTCCCAGCAAACATTCACGTTGTTTGCACAAAGATTTTTGGAGACGGGATGATGTAAAGCGCCTCCAGAACCTTCAGACGAGAAATATAGGTGGACCGGGAAATTATTAGAAAGTCGACACTATGATTAGGCACAATCTCTACTAAAAATGATGGGAGCATGTGGCGGAACTGTAGATGGGACAGATGGTCATTTTACCAAAAAGGAGTGGTTTCTGATTTTAGTAAAAATTGCTTTAAATAATGTCTAAGCGCTGAGGTTATACGCGTTGGGACTCTTTTCTCCACTAACCGAAGATCAATATTATCAAAACCACCTCCTCCACAGAGCATTAAATATTTGATCTACTTTTCTGAAACGAGAAATTATTTATTATAATACCCTATGTAATTTGGGTTATCCTCTTGATACTGTTAATTCAGTTATCATCCGTTAAGTTGAAGAGTTGAGAATTGGCATCGCAGCTCTAATGATGATAAAAAATACCCTGTTTTTTAATTACCCTGGATTGGTAGAAAAGTTTGACAAACTATAAAGCAAATTTCGGATTAAGGTTCTTGTTTTTAGTTTTTTCTGCTGAAGTTCGGATTATTTTCACAAACTTAGCCTATGCGTGTATTCTCCCTCACCACCATATTATATTCAATTGTTTTTAAATACGTTTGTAGTTGCGGAGCCAACTACAGGGAGAACAACTCTTGCTAGACATTAGAATAAGCAGCACGTTCCAAATAAAATCAGAAACCACACCTTGCCTTTCAATGGACTCGTCCCGAACAGGGAAAGTTCCGCCAAATGCGAACATCTTTAAATAGTAGAGATTGTGCTGCCAAATTCGAGTGTCGACTGGTCCCTTTTTTTTTGTTTGGCCTTCTTCTGACCGGTTGAGTTGGGTGTGTGCGTTACGAAATGTTTTCTTGGTTTGACGAGTTTGGCCCGCAAGAAGTGATCAAGTGAATTTGCGACATCTGTTTGCAGGAACCCTTCTGGATTGACGGACTTTTTCTCAAAGTTATTGTTTTAAGTTTTTTTTTTTATTTTTCCATTTCTTTTGTTGGTTTTATTTTTTTTTTGGGCTGCGGCCCTCATATTTTTTTTTTTTTAGTCCGGTTTGACTAAGTTTTACCGGACGACTGCTTTTTATTTCTGTTTATTTCTGTTTAGTTTTTGTTTTAATTTAGTACAAAGAAAAAAAAAAGAAAAGAAAACTTTTTGGTTTTTATTTTATTTTATACCTATTTCTTATTTATTTAATTACGACCTTGGTCGCATTCTTTTTTTTTGGTTTGACTAGTTTGTTTTTTTTCTTTTTTTTAATTTATTTTCTTTATCGGCTTCCGGCCGAAAAAAACCTTTATTTTTTATTTTTCTTTTCTTTTCTTTTTTTTTGTACTTTTTTGAATTTTGGAAAAAAAAAAAAAAAAAAAGGAGTTTTTTTTCGGCTGCCTTCGGGCGCCATTTTTATTTTATTTTATTTTTATTTTTTTTAATTTTTTTTTTTAAAATAGTCTTACCTGTTTATTTTCTTTCTGTTTATCTAGTTTGTCATTTATTTTACAGTTTTAGTTTACTTTTAAATTTTTGTTTCCGGTTTATCATTTTCTTTTTATTTATTTTTTTTTTTTTTTTATTTTTCCCCAGCTCCTCTCCCGTGATTGTGGAAAATTTATTTATATATGGTCTCCAGTTTTAGGAATCTGACGAAAAAGTCGGTCGGTTGGACAAAAGAATAAACTCTTTGGGAAGGCTGCTAACGCCGACCCGCCTAAGAAAAACGGAAAAAAACGGCTGATGGTAGCCCAAAATCTGCTCAGTCCAGTATCTCCAAGAAAGGAGATAATTCTAAAAATGACGACGTTGCCAAAATTTGCCAAAAGTAAGACGTCCGGAGGATTTGCCCTCCTGCTGCGAAGTCCCCCTTGGTTTTCAATTTTTGAACATGGTGGATTTCTGGATAAGGCGAAAGGCATACGCCCATCTTGTTAATAAAGATGGGTTCGTTATTCATGGTCCAGGAACTCGATGTGTTCGCAAAAGAGACGGGACCGTTTTTGTGGTGGACAGAAAACTGCCAAGATTTGTCGCTCACAAAGACACTTTGATTAAATCACTTTTGTCCTTTCTTTAAAACCCCAAAGAGTAATAAAAGGGTACTAGGTTCTTCATGTGGGACATTCTGCTGCCCACACCAGAAGATCAGTTTTTGGCCATGGCTAAAAAAAATTAATTACAAAAAGATTTGATTATAAGAACCGAATACGAAGGCCGCAGAGCGGGTGGCCGTTTTAGGTTCTCCTCAATTTTCGGGAGAGCTCCTGGCTGCATTTTTATGCAGTACGGCCAAATACAGGGCTCTCTCTGACAATTTGAACGGGGATGGACTTTCGATATAATGCTCGACCCAGAACGCCTTCAAGTCCGTCCCCAACTGTTTGGTATTTGGCGACCGGAAAATGCCAGTAATATTGAACAGTAGGGAGACCAACTTGCTGGAGGTGTGAAGACTGGTCACCTTTCCTCCTGCCCAGGGAAGAAAAGGCCCCTGGAGGTCCGGTCGCAGGTGACCAAAATCCCCCCCTTGGCCGAAAAAGGTAAAATCCGCGGCGCCTGTAGTGGGCCCTAGCTGCGAGGCGGACCGATGAGGAAAATCCCTCAGTTGGGCCTAGACCCCCATTAAAACGACGCCTTCCAGAAGTGTGGATAAGGATAAGGATGAGGGAATGGCGCCTCGTAGTTAGGGGCAAGGGGGAGCCAAAAGCGGTTCCTCAGTCCCAGCATGAGCCCAAGGACAAAGTCACTGTTCTGCCCCATTCCCTCTACCAGCTCTGAGGGCGACGCCTCGGCGTCTTATCGAAAAATGCAAGTGAAACGCAAAAGCAAATGAGCCAAGCTGGCAAAAAATATTAGACCTAAAAAGCTTAAAAAGAAAACTGGAGGCCAAGCGGGATAAAGACAAAAATCGCCGGGGCACCGGGCCCCCTATCCTCTGCCCCGTCTTCCCCTTCTTCATCAAAAAATACATCTAGAGATCCCTCCGCCCAAATCTGTGTCTAACTCTCCAGCAAAATCACTTTATTCGTCAAACCTTCACCGGTAAGGACTCCTACTAGTTGGACTCCTTCAACTACACCTAATGTCACCCATTTCAACACCCATGCAATCACCTCCAAAGAAAAGGGTTAGAAGACCGGATTCAAAGAAATACTTACCGAAAAAAAAAAAAAAAGCTCAAACCGCCTTATTTCCCAGGGGAAGACGTCGCCGCGTATCCCGGGACCAGGCAGAAGAGTCTTCAGCCAGACTCGCAACAGGGAAGGACTTAAAAGTTCTATGGAACTTTCAAAAATTAATGGGGTGGATGTAGAAGAACCTAAAAATTTCCCTTCTTGGCGGGAAGAATACTGACAGTAATCAGAAACTGGCCTGGGTACGCGGGAGATCTGGGGCATGGTAGAGGAGGCCCAGTCGTCTCTAAAATGGTGCCCTGGCTGCCTACTTACTTTACCCTGGAAACGGATGAAGGAAATCAAAAACTCAAAGGAGGGTCCCCGTTTTCGTTCACCCATCCCTTTATAGAGCTCTTAAACTGACGTACCCATCGGACATCGGCGGCTTGTCTCAGATGATACTGTCGAAAATGAGATGGCGTCTGGATCCATGGGACGAGCTGTGGGTATCTCTCTCCCCGACCATGTTCTATCCTGAAGGACAACACTAATCGGCTTCACAATGGCACTTTGGTTAGCTAGTTTAAATGTCCGAGGCCTGAGGTCCGAGTCGCAGGGCGAGGCTCTCTCGCGGACCTTCAGCGCCTCGGGGTGAATATATGTTGTATACAAGAGACCCGCTTTTTTCTTCTCATGATTTTGAGGATATACTGTCTAAGGGTTCGCCCTTTATTCAGCATGTTTTGATGGTCGTTCGAGGGTGTCTCTTGGCTGGTGAGCAAGTCTTTGAAGGCTGCATGTACCCTTGTCTTCGCGGATCCGGCGGGCAGGCTTTGCGTGCTGGATGTTACCATAAGGATAAGGTTCTTCGTCTCATTGGGGTTTTGCGCCCATTATCCATTCGAGCGGCCTGCTTTGTTTCGGCAGATCGCGCCGTTCTTGACGACGACATCTCGTCAGGTAGTTTTAGCGGGGATTGGAATGCCGTCCTTGACCCCGATATAGATCGTATAGGGCAAAAACAAGGTACTAACAACCCGGATGTGAAACCATTTCGGGACTTTATCGATGGGTTTGATCTCGTCGATAAGTTCCGGAATGAACACCCTCGGGAGGTAGCATGGACTTGGACTAATAGTGGCAGCTCGGCTCCTGGCTCGCTTTGCGAGCTACCTGGACCGAGTCTTAGTTAGGAGAGTCGATGTAGGACTCTTAGGGGTGTCCAAGTTTCCATTATATAGTTTATACCGGATCATAGGCTTGTCCGGGTTCGTGTAAACTTAGATAAACTTAAGGTTAGATTGGCTGGTTACTGGAAATTGAACTGTTCACTTTTCGGTGATCAGGTTTCCGGGACCAGCTGTTACTAATGATACAAAGGGAATTGACGGGAGCGGTTGTGGGGAAATGCCTGGTGGGGCAATTTAAAATCTAAAATTCGAACGTTTGCTGTCGATTTTAGTCGTCGACTCAATCTAGATAGATTAGCGGCGCAAACTGCTTTAGAAGATAAAGTCGATCGGGCGGTGAAATCCCGTGTTAGTGGGGACATAGCTCAGCTAAGGCAGAGTTTACTCCTTGCTTCTCAAGAAGGATCAAGCTCTGGTAGTTAGGGCCAGGTTAAAAGAATGTCTTCTGAGGCTACGAATATGGCCGCTGAACTGCGTGTACAGGAGAATCGAAACGCGGCTCAGGCGACATATAGCGTGCGTCACATTATCGGATAAGCGGACCGTGACTACAAACGCGGGCATATGTGAGGTCTTTCGGGATTACTTCAGGATTTTCACCAGGGAGCCCGGTCTGAGCTCTGCTCAGTTCAACGCCTATTTGGCTGACTTTCCCTGCCTCACGGCAGCTGAAGTGGCTAGGTGCGAGGTCCCCATAACAGAGTCGAAATCTGGGAAGCGCTGAAGCAGGTTGGCTTGGATAAGTCTCCGGATTAGATGGTCTTCCCTACGAAGTTTACTTGAGGTTGTCGCACGTTTTTGTTCCTTTGCTGCAGCTGATTTTCAACCACTGGATGAGGCGGGGGTCTTTACCTCAACGCTTCACCAGGGGTGTGATCGTTGCTGCGTAAGGACAAGGACGGTGGGGATGGGTTGGGGAACTTTCGCCCCTTTAACGATGTTAAATACGGACTTAAGATTTTGGCGAAGATCTTAGCCAACCGTTTGCAGCTTGTCCTGTCTAGTCTGATTGGCCCTGAACAGACTTGTGCTGTGAAGGGTAGGACTATTCAGGATAACCTTCATATGGTACGCTTGATCTTAGAACAAGTCGACGATGAAGCCGCGCTGATCAATTTAGATCAGTCCAAGGCCTTCGATAGGGTTGACCATCGATTTCTGGAGGCTGTCCTTTCGGCGGCCGGTTTCGGAGCCGACTTTCGCTCCCCTGGATCCGACTCTTGTATGCGACCCCGGTGCGCTGGTGGAAGTGAATGGGGTAAAGATCGAAGCCTTTCGTATTGTCTCGCTCCATTCGTCAGGGTTGTCCGCTCTCGCCTCTGCTTTACGTTCTTGCGTTGGAACCTTTCCATCGCAAGTTAAAAGCGAATCCGGTCCCTACGCGGTATTTCGCTGCCTGGTGCTTCCACCTCAGCCAGGTATTCTGCCTATGCTGACGACGTTTCGGTTCTTGTGTCGAGCAGATCCGAGATTGACGAAGTCAGCATGCAGATCAGTGGGTATGAGATGGTGACGGGGCCAAGATCAACCGCGATAAGTCTGTGGGATTGCGGTTGGGTGCGTGGAAGGGAGTTTCTCTTCTCGGACCTTTCCTCTGGACAGATGGGCCGATCAAGATACTCGGCGTCTGGTTCGGTCCCTGATCTCAGTTGAAATGAATTGGTCGGAGGTGCAAGGGCGGGCCGACGCCGCGGGTAATCTGTGGTCTCGGAGGAGACTTTCCCTGAAGGGAAGGCGGAAGTATGTGTTTTCACATCTATCCGATCCTCCTCTACCGACTCTCTGTGCTTCCACTCCCGTATGCCCGACTAATGTCATTAGTCGGACCTTGTTCTCTTTCTTTGTGGAGAGGCAAGGCCCTATGGTATCTCGCGAGGTCTGTTGCCTCCATCCCTCTGAGGGCGGTCTGGGTATGCTTAGCATTGAGATTCGTCAATATATGCTTCGCATTACCTTTCTAGACCGAATGTGTCGCGGTTTGGATGAGGTGGGCACCTTTTGAAAGAAGATGTCGAAAACATTTCCCGTCCCTGAGAAGTGTGCACTCGTGCGAGGAGGAGGACCGTACCTCGTGCCGGGTGTTCCTTCTACCGCGAATGTCGTCGCTTTGAAACTCCTCTTGCGGACGTCGGATGGCCTCTCCGACGCCCAAGCGTTGTCTCGTAAGGCATTATATCGAGTGTTAGTGGGGGGTCCGTTCGAGATGGTCTGATCGACGAGCTCGGTCTTACAAGCAGGAGGCTCGCTCGATATGGCCTTGGGCGCCTGGAGTTGAAATGTCTCAATAATGATGAGGCATCACTCACCTGGCTGATGATTCGTGGGTCCCTCTGGGTCGGCAAAAGACTTTTTGTTCAGCAGGCTTGGAGAAATATCAAACTGTCGTCGCTGTACTGGGAAGGTCGAGACCATTGGTCGCCTTTTTTCAGTGCAAGACGGTAGTGCCGTTAATACCAAGTTTGTTGAAGGCCTCATGGTTCGCATGCTGCAGGGAAAGTTTTTTGTCCTGGAAGCCAGTTCTGTTTGTAGCAATGTGGTGTCACCAATTGACGAAGGCTGAACACTATGTGTTCTGTTGCTTACTAGGGTTATGCGAGAGTCGTGATTTGGACGACGCGACAGAAGGGATTCTATGAAGGCGAAAAGTTCACCTCTTCCCAACCGATCTTGTGCTTTAAGCATCAGCTTAAAGTCAAGATTAGGACGGAAAGGCGCGGCTCCCATCATCAGAATTTGGCAAAAGGTGGGTGAATCTTGCGCGAATGTGTAGAGTGAAAGGGGGCTGACCTAGAGTGGCATTTGGATGTCGGTTAGGTACAGAATTTTGTCCTAACAGGGTTGAACATGGGCAATCCCATCCAGATATTAGGCTAGTCTAGGTTTTCGACTTTGAATTTTTAGTTTTCTTTTTTTCCCCGTTTAACTTAGCTAGGGTATGCATGCTCATTGGTCCCTTTTATTTCTGTCCCTATTTTCTTTTGTTTAATTCTCCATCTCCTCCCTCGTTAGGTGGTTAGTGATGTCAGTTCTCTGGTGGATGCGAGGCGCCTTTCGTTTTCGTGTGTGTGCTTTCATATTTGTTGTTGTGTATGAATGAGTGAGTGTTTGTGAGAATGCTTGAGGTTTTTGAATGTGTCCTTATTTTTTCTTAGTCCCGCATCGATTCGTCCGGTTAACTGATATTTCTGCCACATTCAAAGTTTGTGGGGGTTTTAATACTAACACTAATTTTGTTTAGTTTATTGTAAATATATTTCGTCATATTGTATAAACTCATTGGGATTTTTAGAAATTGTTATTTTATGACCCTCCCCCATGAACATTATCTGTATATAAGGGGACTATTTAGGACTTCATAGAGAATTTGGAGGTATTATGGTGAACGTAGTAAGAAAGGAAGGAGTAAATGTGTTGTTTTGGTGATTGGAATATTGTTATGTTTGGGTCAGTGTCTAATTTAAGACTGAAGAAGACCGTCATTCCCATTCCCCTTTTTAGGCCTCGTGCCACATTTTGTATTTTAATACAAATAAATATTGTGTCGACTGGTTCACGGAAGTGCGTGTCATTTTAGACTGCTTTTGAAGACCGTCTGCCCTCTTTGATATTTGTCCTTACGCTTTGAACGTCACTTTTGTCGTTTTTTTTTTTTATTACTGTCTTTTTTGTGTTCTTACGAAATTGTTTTTTGAAAAAAAGATTTTGATTTTTTCTTTTCCATTTTTACCCTCTCTTTTTTAATATATTTATCTACATTTTAATTTCTTCTTATTCCTTTTTATTTTAGATTTCAATTTTTGTTTTTCATTTTCTCTAATTTCTCCTTTTTATATCTCCGTTTTTGGTTGTTCTTAACCCGTGTCTGTGTTTTCGTTTTGACTTACCGTTAAATAATTCTTTTATTCTTTCCTTTTTTAATATCATTTAAGTTTTCCGTTTTTTTTGTATTGTATATTTGTTTATTTAATTGTTCTAACCTTTATTTGCTGTCTATTTGTCCATATATTTGTCCTTGTGCCAACGTTGTGTATTGTATAATTTTCTTTTGTTTATTTGTTTTTGGTGTCAGCTATTTTTTGTAATTTGTAGCTAGCTCTGCCTAGTTTTCATACTTTCGTGTTTTTTGTTTTTTCTTTTGTCTAAGTTTTCGTTTGGAGTTTTTTCCATTTTTAATTTATTGTTTCGCCGTTAGGCGTACTTTTAATTCTTTTATATAATATTATTGTACGTGATTTTATTTTGCTTGTTTGCATCACTTTCGGGTGAGCTTTTGTGTTTTTGTGTGTTATCTTTATTTTTTATTAATCCCACCCTTTTCCCCATCCCCTTCCTTTTAATATAAAAATTTATTATGGATAAGAAGGAAAAAAAAAGCACCTTCGTTTTTAGCCATTAAAAAACCCAAACTTATCTGACTACAGAAAGTCGATAAGAAAACATTTATTTAACCCCAAAAAAAGATCCACCGGATAAAGACAATCCTAATGAATACCCAGCCCTAGAATCAAGTTCCCCTAGCGAGGATGAAATCGCTGGGAAAAAGGATCAGTACCAACTAAAGTACGGAGGCCAATAATGGCAGTAAAAAAAGTGAAAATTCTACGGAGGCCAATAATGGCAGTAAAAAAGTGAAAATTCTATGAAGCCAATAATGGCCAAAAGACCAAAAGTGACATGATAGCCAAAATGGCTCTCAAGAAAAAGACTGAGGCTGGGAATCGCCCTTGTTGGTCGTCCCCACCAAAATGCATTATCAAACTTGCGATTTCTTGGGCGTGCTGAGTTACGCTCACCTTGTCGTGAAAGGTGGACTCTTGGAAGACCCCAAAATTGAAGAAGATTGAAAAAAGAATTGTGTCCGTTTTTTGTCGTGGATAGGCGTTCGCGAAAAATCTGTCGCTCGACGAAAAACATAGTGTTGAAGTCACTAGTGTCCCTGGGGTTTAAGCCCCTTAGAATTGTTAAGGGAGCCAAATTCTTCATGTGGGACGTACTGCTACCCACGCCAGAAGACTGCGTAGCCGCGGCGAGCCGTGGAACTGATCACTAAGGATTTGATCCTTAGAACTGAGTACGAAGGCCGCAGAAGGACCAACGTGACCGTATACGAGGCCCCTCCTCAGGATATCGGGGAACACCTCGCCGCATTCATGTCCCAGTATGGCGAAATTCTGGGCGCCTCCTGTGATAACCTGAACGGGGGTGGAGCTTCGATATCATTTTAGACGAAAAGCCTTCCGCTCCATCCCCAAAGGTCTGGATGTCGGGAGTTTGAAATTACCGGTCATTGTGACTGGCGAAGACCGGTATGCTGGAGTGTGGAGAGACTGGTCACCTTTCCTCCTCCTGCCCAGAGAAGAAGGCCTCTGGTAGTCAAGCTCCTGTTGACCAAAATCCCCCTCTGATCGCATCTCCAATTTCCGCCTCGCCTGTAATGGGCGTGCCAGCTTCGGGACCAGGTTGGTTAATCCTCCGGTTGGTATTCCATCAAAGACCACATTCCCCCAAAGAGCCTTCTGCCCGCTGCTAGTGCAGTTGTGGAGGGGGGGGGAATGGCTGAGTGGCTGGTAAGGCCAGAGGAAGCGCCAGACAGCGGGTCCTCAGTCCCCTGAAGCCACAAGGAAAAAGGCACGTACAGCCCCCCTCCTCTGGCAACGTTGAGGGCGACGCTCCGGCCTCTCAACTGAATTCAAAGAAAAACAAAAAAATACGACCCTGGTTATGAAAAAACGGAAAAGATAAAAAGAGCTTAAAAGAAAACTAGATATCCAGTCTAAATCTCAAAACACAAATCCCTCCTCCCACGTCTTCTGCCCGGTCCGCACCTTCACCCAAAAGCAAACCTTCTCCTCCATCTACACCATCAAAAGCCCGTCCTCGGTGTATAGACCCAGTCCTATAAACATAGATCCTTTTACACTCCCCCTTCACACTCCCAGCCCTTCCCTGTTAAACGAAGATCATCCCCATACCCCTCTACATACTCCCAGTCCCCCCCCAAAAAATCTGAAATGCCGCCTCCCGCTCCCAAACGGGAGAGAAGGCCCTCCCAAACACAAAAAAAGAAAAGAAAAAGAAAAACATATTTTCAACACGGGCGAAGATGTATGTAAAATTTCATCAGCGCAGGCAGAAAGAGCCCGTGACTATGGGAATAGGTTAAAGGACTTAAAAATACCTCCTATCCATTGGGCAATATGCTGACTTGGATGTGGAGGTTCGGAAAATTCCCGCTTGCCCAAAGGTCCTTACTGTTGTAAGAACAGGACCTGGAGCCAAGCAGGCCTGACAATGATAGGAGGCCATTAGTGTTTACAAAATGGCTTTGCCAATAGCCATTGTTGAAAATGAACAATTGAAACAGCTGGCTAATCTTTGTACTGGGAGGGTCCCCGTTTTGGTTCATCCTCCCTCTATAGAGCACTAAAGTTAACATTCCCCTGGGATATCGGCGGGATCTCCCAAGACGGTTCCATCAAGACTGAGATGGGCCATGGGTCTATGGGAGAGGCGTTTGGTATCCTTACCCGTCCATGTTCAAACCAGTAGTTCAACCTAATCGGTCTTCACCATGGCTCTCTGGTTGGCTAGTATAAATGTCCGGGGCCTGAGGTCCGAGTCTCGCAGGGCGAGGCTCTCTCGTGACCTTCCGCGCCACGGGGTGGATGTGTGTTGTGTGCAAAAGACCCGGTTTTCTTCTCATGATCGTGAGGACATACTGTCTAAGGGGTTCGCCCTTTGTGACGGTTACACACCTGGCCCAGGGTCGGATCCCTTGGTTACGGCGTTTAACGGTGACGTCGCTCCTCCTGGTCGCTCCTCCTGGGTCCAAGCGTGCCGCTCCAACCCCTTGGTCAGATGATCACCAGCCTCGCCTTTCCCGACTCGCTTCCAATACCTGCTCACTAAAGCAACTGTACCGATCTCCGGTCTGTCTACCCACGCTGTGTTTAGATCTTAGACAGACGGGACCAGCAGGGGATTGGGGCCGATACAAGTTGAGTCCGACGGGGTGGCAAAAAACACAAATAAAGAGAAAATAAACTCACGAGACAAAAAGATTGCTGATGAAAAAAATGGTAACAACCCTTTATATCTTAATGTCCGCTACATAAAAAACAAAATTGTTCTCATTTCCCGACCCGCTCTGTGGACTATGGCACCAAGTTTCTATCACACAACCTAAAAGATTTTGAATTGCCTACTCTTTAGAATTGTGTATGTCGGAGTGTGGTTTGGTTCGACACTGGGGCTAATTTCTATCGATCATTCGCAGTTGATTCTTTCTCCGACTTGAGTTGTATTTCTTCTTCTTCGTCGACTTAGGCTGGAAGTTCTCTTGTCTTCGACTTGGGTTGTATTTCTTCTTCTTCGTCGACTTAGGCTGGAAGTTCTCTTTGTCTTCGACTTGGGCTGGAAGGATCTCTTGCCGCAACTCAGCCGCAACTCTCTGTCGTCCGAGGTGATCTCTTCTCGCTGCCGTCGGGGCTGAACTCTTCTGTCTTCGACTTGGGCTGGAAGGATTTCTTGTCTGAGGATTCTCTTGCCCGCAAAGGGGCAGTGAATCGGGCCCGATGCCCGCGTTCAGGCTCTTTCTGCCCGCGGTCCAGCTGCAACTCCCTCCAACTCCAACTGATTTCTGTCGACTGGGGTCCTGCTTTTATTGACGCCGCAACAAACTGGGGTGGGACTGTCGGCGTCAGGGGTTTTCTCGATAATTCAAAAAGTCGCATTATTTTTGATTTCTCATTATCGCTATTGTTTTTCACCCTACTTCCTCATAGTGCTTTTGGTGGGGAGGCGCATATCCATCTCTCGGTCTCTCGTATGTCAGGTGACCGCTTTCGACTAATGAGATTCTGATCGAGCATTTCTTTCTTTTCTTTTCTGCAGATCACGTGACCGTTTCCGACCAATTGTTATTGATCGAACATCCTTTCTCCTCCTTTCGGGCGTGGTTACATCGTTCTTGTTTTAAAAAACAAAATCTAATTTTGCCTTTTCTGCACGTACGAAAATGACCATCTTGGCCTTCTCTCACCTGGACTTTGTCAAACAGCCCGCCGCTAATTAGACTTGACTTCAGAAAGGATCTTTTCCGCCTTCTTGGCGCCCTCTGTGAGCCAAAAGCAATTGTCCCTCTTTTTACCTCTTTGTTTTTCCTGATAGTTAAAAATCTTAATTATCTACACTGAAAATGTCTCCCACTTTAAAATAATAGTGGGGGTTCTAATTTTAACAGGTCAGAGCCTGTATACCGTTCCACCGGTCCTCCCCTCAACCCAAAAGACACTTTTTCTCTGATTAAGATTGTTTCATTGTTCCCAAAATTTCTCTTTATCCAAATTGATAAGGTGTCTTTCTACGCAAAAGTAGGCTAGATGCTTTGACCGATATCTGGCTTCCATCAAGCGGCCCGTTTTGATATCATGTCTTTTTTCCCTTTCTTTCTTCTTATTATTTCTAATTCTATTCTTCCAATTGTCTTTAAAAAAATTCGGTCAACATGCTAGCTAAGATATCTTTCTGACTCGTGTTTTGTTAATGACCGTTTTTTATTTCTCGACCTCTCTTTCCCCTTCCTTCTTCTTCCCTTAGGATCGTCCAAGTACAATCTTAGTGAATTATTTTCAACTCAATTATTTTCCGTTTTAAAAAAAATCAACAACCTGTTTAGTAAACCGAATAAGAAAAAAAATTAAATCATATTTCTATGAATATTTCTAATAATGCAAGGTGCCACAATCCTCCCTAACCGATTTTTTCATTTACCCGTAAATGACACCTAAACCAATTACATCATTTAACATGCACCATGCATTTGTCTCATGCAATTCTATTCTACTTTCTAACATGCAAGGGTAATGTTCTTTCCATTTTCTTTTTTCTACATGCAATGAAATGTTCTTTTTCATTTTCTTTTTGTTCTACATGCAATGAAATGTTCTTTTTTCATTTTCTTTTGTTCTACAGGCAATGTAATGTTCTTTTCATTTTCTTCTGTTCTACATGCAATGAAATGTTCTTTTCATTTTCTTATGTTCTACATGCAATGAAATGTTCTTTTCATTTTCTTTTGTTCTACATGCAATGTAATGTTCATTTTCATTTTCTTCTGTTCTACATGCAATGAAATGTTCTTTTCATTTTCTTCTGTTCTACATGCAATGAAATGTTCTTCTCATTTTTCTTTTGTTCTACATGCAATGAAATGTTCTTTTCATTTTCTTTTGTTTTACATGCAAGGTAATGTGTGCGTGTGTTTGTAGGTGCAGATGTGTTCACTAGGGTTTGTTCTTCTTGGTCAATGTTTTTCCTCTCTGCCGTGGGAGGTTTTCCCGCCGCACGTGGTCTCCGCCAGCCTCCTCCATTGGTCTTTCAGCAATTTCTTCGCCAGTCCTGTCTGAGCAAGGAACACTGCTCGGCATCTCCCTCTCGAGTTGTTGCATGCTCACTAGACTGTCGTTCGCTAATCTTCTCTTACTCTTAATCTTCCATATTATTACACCCCCGATGGCTACAACTAGGAATGTACCCATTACTATTGACCAACTTATCGCGATCTGCTCATCGTCTTCCCAAGCTACCTTCGTCTCTCCCAACGCACTTAACTTATCTCTTAAGTGATCCATATCGATCTTTTCTATTGGCTTCATTAATACTGGCATCTTATTTAAGGTAACATTAGAATCTCTTCACTATCGGCTCCCATAATTCTGTACAATTGACTAAGCCTCTACCAATCATCTCTACGAGTGAATCTTTTTCTTCATATCTTTCTTCCATCTGGTAATAGGGGCAAGGAGATGGACACCCCAACCGCCGAACATCCATGGGTAGCGTCACCAGGGATAACGGTGGCCTTATTCTTAATGTCCTTGTGGACTCTCCCCACATACCTAGACAGGCTGATATGTTTCTGTGTGGCTACTGCCCACACCCCGTCTGAAACACTGATAGCTTGTGGTAATGCCGAGTTGTTAATACCTCTACTTGGCAGATTCTTTTGATTCCTTCCCCCCTCCCTTCAAACAATTCTAGTATGCACAGTCTGCGGTTACCAGTTTTATAGATAGGGCTCAACGAGGTACAAGTCCCCAGGGTATCATCTCTACACCTTCTAGCTTCTTCAGCTGATAGCAACATAAATTTCGTTCTCCCCAGATTTAATGCTATGTAGTCTGCTTCCACCTTGTACCTTGCTATCATTCCTGAAAGGTAACAAATTCTTCACAATCACTTAGTCTCGCTCGACTCATCACTCAATCATTTCATAAATTTCCTCTTAGTTCGGCTCTTCCCTCCTCTAACTAACCCCTAGCAGACAGAATGGTCTGGTCAGGTGTGCGTGGCGCCCCTCTAAAGGTCGTACTTCATGACACCACTGGTGGCCAATCAATAATGCCAATGATCTTCCGTTCCTCGTGAGGTGCAGCCCGCATCTCCATCCCTCCACTCACATCTACCATAGTCAGCCAATGGGATCTTGGATGAGCCAGTGTCGTTATCTGTTGACACTAAATGCTTCTATTCTGCACAGCCCTATTGTTCTACTGAGATTTGGGGTTCTTCTCCCTCCTGATCTCATCTTCCGAGGTGATTCCTGCTCAACCTCTAACCTTCTTTCTGTGTTTAATTCTCGTCCAGGGAGGTTTTTGTCCTCTTCTCCATCCCCTGATTCTTCTTTCTGTTTAGAGTCTTCGCCTTGAATGTCTTCAATACCTCTCGACTCTATGTCTAAACTTCTCCTGTTCTTTATCCTTTCCTTAAGCTGGGAAAGGGTATTTGATCCTCCTCCTCCCACTCCGCTGGGCCCTTCGTCCTGTTCAGGGTGCCTCTTTTTAGAGCCTTCGACTGCTTGATTGGACCTCTTCGTCTTTTTTCTTCCTTTTCTTCGGACATGGGGGTGTGATGGCGATCTCACGGGGTCTTCTCTGCACTGATTCAGTCGACGACTGAACATCGCTAATCCCGCTGAGGGTTCCAACTCCGTCACTCGGACTGCTTCGTTTATCTGGTCAAGTCGACCTATCTCCTCATCTTCCTCGGAGTCTTCCTCCGTCTCCATTTCTTCCGGTTCAACCAGAGTTACCTTCCTTTTCCTTGTCTTCTTAGGCCTCGGCTCGCTCATTTCCAGGTTAGCTATTTCAGCCTTCTTCAGATCATTAGCATGAACCCTCCTCGCTCGTCCTGCCACTTGATCCCATATTACATATGACACTGGGCCTGTCTGCTCTACTATCCGGTAGTACGGTTCCCATCTCTGGTCCAGTTTCCCTCTCTCTGGTGGATTTTATAGTAGACAGGGTCTCCAACCTTCAATTCTACCACCTTTCTTTCAGCATTCACCCTCTCATTTCTTTTCTTCTGGGCCTCTTTATTCTTCTTCTGGCCTGTACGAATATCTTATGTTGCTGTTCCAGCAATAGTTGATGATGATCTTCTCCCATATACCTTCTTCAGGGGCTTCAGTAGGTTATCTACAGGCAGGACCACGTCTCTGCCAAACAACAAAAATAAGGAAAAATCTGGAGGTTTCGTTTATCGTAAACCCACGGCCGCCAGAGCCTGCGTCAAATACAAGTCCCAATTTCAGTGTTTTTCTCTGACCAACTTGGCAAAACATCTCCCAAGGTTCTATGAAACCTTTCCACTTTAGCATTTCGGGGGGGGTGATATGGGGATGTTTTTATGTGCTCTACATTCAAACCTGTCAAAACCTCTCTCATGATGCTGTTCATTCTCCGTGCCATTATCTGTTACCAATTGCACAGGGCACCATACCTAGGGAAGATTTCGCTTATTATCAACCCGGCCACAGTTCTGGCCTTCTTGTCTGGTACTGCAAATGCTTCAGGCCAATTTGTTAGCCAATCGACAAAACTCACTATATAGTTGTTTCCTTGTGCAGTTTCCCCATATGGTCCTGATACATCCATACTCACTTTCTCGAAGGGAAGTTTGGTACGTCTGTTTCCTCCAAGGGTGCCATTTCCTGCCTTCTGCTCTGCGACTGGCACACTACACAACTTCGAACATAGTTAGTGACTTCTCCGTACAGTTTGGGCCAATAGTACTTTCTTCCTATGAGATCACATGTCCTATCAATTCCCATGTGACCCAACCTTTCGTGGCACTGTTCCAATATCTCTGGTCTTAAACTTTTGGGCACATACAACTTGGGTTTGACTTCTTCATTCCTTCCTGAGAGATAATACAGCCTTTCCTCTATTATGGCATACTTGGTGGTCTCTCCTGACTTCACCTTCTCTCTCAGAGCAGCTATTTCACTGTCTGCTTGCTCCTTCTCAATTCCTTCTGTCCAGTAAGGATCGGTTATTATCTGGGCGTCCCCTTCTTCGTCCGATTCTAATATAGCGCGATCTTTTTAGCTTATTAGAGTTAATTACTCCTATTCTATAGGCTTTATCATCTACTCCCTGTTCTACCCTTACAGATCTTTCTTCCAGTTGTTTCGGTATTCTTGAGAGTAAATCTGCGCACGTGTTTTCCTTTCCTGCCAAATACTCTATCTTACAGTGGTAGCCACTTAACAAAGTGCCCACTGTTGAATTTTCTTATTATTTGTCCCTCCGCCTGCAATAGGTACTGCAGAGGCTTGTGGTCTGTCTTTATAGTGAAGACCGCACCATTTAAATAGTAGTCCAGTTTTTTTGGAGCATACATGATAGCATATGCTTCCTCTCTATTACTGGCCACCTCTGTTGTGTCTCTGAGAGCTTATGGGAGAGGAAGTATATCGGTACTTCCTCTGGTATGCCTGGCACTGGTCCTTCCTTATCAGGACACGGCTGGGTAAGTACTGCTCCTACACACTGCTCACTGGCATCCGTGTATAATATCATGGGCTTGCTGAGGTCTGGATACGTCAGCAGTGGAACGGTTGTCAACTGTTCCTTTAGCGAATCAAATGCTCGTTGACAGTCCTCTGTCCATTTGAACCTAGCGTATTTCTTCGTCAGGGCCACTAGCGGTATGGCAATTCTTGAAAATGCCGGGACGAAGCGCCGGTAGTAGCCTATAGCTCCTATAAAACCTCTTACCTGCCTCACTGTCTTAGGCTCTGGCATTTCCCTTATGACCTTTACCTTATCCATGTCGGGTTTAATACCGTCTCCGTTTATGACGAAGCCTAAATACCTAGTTTCTTCCCTCAGAAACTGACACTTTGACAATTTCAATTTTAATCCGTGTTTCCTCAACCTTCCCAACACCTGTCTTAAATGAAAAAGTGTTGTTCCACTGTCTCCGAAAATATCAAGATATCGTCTAAATACGCCATGGCAAAGCTCTCGTATCCTCCTAACACTATTGACATTAGCTGTTGGAAGACTCCCGGGGCATTAGCTAAACCGAATGGCATCACTCTGAACTGAAACAGTCCCAGGTGACACGCGAATGCGGCCTTCTCCTTGTCAGTCTCATCCAGGGCTACTTGCCAATACCCGGACCTCAAGTCCAACGTAGAGAAGTACTTTGCCTTCCCTAATAATGCCAAAATGTCGTCTATCAATGGCAATGGCACCGCCAACGGCTTCGATATAGAATTCAGCTTTCTAAAATCTACACAGAAACGGTGGCCGCCATCTTTCTTACCTACTATTACTATTGAAAGCTCCAAGGAGAGATCGATCTTTCGATCATCCCAGCTTCAACATTTCCTCTACTGCCTCTTCTACAAGGGGTCTTTTATGTATAGGTGTTCGGTAGGGTTTTAATTTCACAGGGGGGTGGTCTCGGTGTCGATTTTCATTTCGACTGTGTGGGTCTGACCTAGTTCCTTATCTGACTGGGCTACCACATCTCGATTGTTCCTTAACAGACCCCCCACTCTGGTTCTAAATTGATCCGGTGCTAATATATCCTCATCTAAGATTCCTTTTGTTTGCTCTACTAGCTTCCTTCGTTCCTCCTCGAATCTCACCTGATTCAGAGTTCGTAGGGGAAGTGCTCTCCCTATCTTCTCCCCTCTCCTAACCTTTATAGTCTTTTTGGGCCTGGTTCACCATCATTATGGGCACCAACTCGGCTGCCTCCACTACCGTTTCGCATAGGGTTACCTCGTTATCTTCTAGGCCCTTTTCTTCTTCAGGGACCAACTGCAGAGGTCCTCTCCGTACCTTTTTCTGACATTAGCCTACCCTTTCCCCGACACTGCGGTCCTAGGAGGTAACTTTACATCTTCCTCCACCACTATGGTTATCTCTTCCTCAGGTGGGCATCCCAATGGCGTTCTCTCGCCGTTCACCACCAACGCAGTAGGATTAAACCCGATCTGGGCCTTCTGGCCGGAGCCAATCTTCTCCCAAGATTGCCTCTGTACACAGGTCAGGGGGGGTTACGTAAAAGTTTTGGGTGCTTTTCACCCTCTCAATCCTCACCGGGAGCCTCACCATCCCTTTTATCTCCAGGGGGCTCCATCTGCCTGCGTGATCTCTATGTCCGCTTCCCGTAACCTTCTCTTCCATTTCACCCGCCTGTATGTTTCCTCTCTCATCAATGACACAGATGCTCCTGTGTCCACCAAAACCCCCATCTCTCTACCACCTATCTCTGCTCTACAGGATAGTTCTCTCTCTTGCGTTAGCGAAGAGAACACCTGAGCTTTTCTTCTTCCTGGGTCCCCACCTTTGGGTTAACCCAGCCATAGGCGCCGGTAGTAATAAATCACCTTCATTTTTTTTATGAGGTGGAGTTATGCGCCCCCTGCACCTGTGCGACCCCGGCCGGACTCTCGGTCTCCTCGGCCGTTTCTAAAAATACAGTTTCTTTTCAGGTGTCCTGGCCTCCTGCAATACCAGCACCTTCTTGTTGGACAGCTTGCCGCAAAGTGGCCCGCCCGACCACATGTCCAACATTTTGCTCTTCTTTCCTTTTTTAACTGGGTTGGCTTGTGTCTATCCTCGGGGGAACCCGTCCTCTATTCAAGCGGTTCGCCCACCCACTGGTCCAAGCTTTTATTTTCTCCTTTTTAACTGGGCCACCCTCCCTCTTAATTCTGGGGTGGCCCGCTGGCTTTTCCTGGGCCGGTCTCTTGGGCTCAGCCTTCTTTGTTAATATCGGTGGGGCACCCTTCCTCAGCCTGCACCACTTGGCCAGGTGTCCTTTCTTACCACACCTGGTGCATCTGTCCTGATTGAAGTCTGGGGCAACCCCACTTCGTCGGACATTCCGTCGCCCTGTGGTCCTCGTACCCACAGGTCCAGCAGACCAGCCCGTATCGACCCGGCGTGGGCTTATAAAAGCCATGCCTGGTCGACCATGCCCTTCTATTGGGGTCCTCCTCCCCATAATTCTGCCCGATCCACCACTTCCTTAACCCTCTGATTCCACACGGGGGGTTCTTCCGCCTACCCCCTTCTTCCAGCCTCTTGACTTGGTATCTGCTTCTTTCCACACCTCTTCACTTTATCCCACACCCCTGGCTCTCCCTGGCCAGCTCTATCGCTGCCGACAGTCTGAGCGGTCCTTCTTTCAATACGTCGTGACGAACACGCTCGTCGTTCAGCGCCTCTACATACAGGTCCGCCAGTTGAGCCTGCATAACCGCATTAACCCTGACCACTTCGGGGAATGCCAACGACGATAGCTTCCCCTGCTCGGGCCCTAATTCTCCAGGGGTCTCATCCCGCAGCTGTAATGTCAGATTAAAAAGGGCCCTCATGGCCTCTATGGCCCGTACCTTCGTCGGCGAATTCTTTGGTCAGTAGTCTTTTTATTTCTTCCAAACCAAGCGGGGTTGGTTCTCCAAAGCCCCCTCACGAACTCAGACGCTTTTCCTTTGTGGCATCGTATGCCAAATACAGGGTTTCTTGGTCCGAGAGCTCGTAGATGGTTCGGCTCTTCTCGAGGATTGCCAGCCAGTTTTTAAACTCCTTCCCGCTGCCATCAAATACTGGGACCCTCGGTCCACCCAACAGCTTCCTTAGATCCACTGACAACCCTCGCCCTACTTCTTCTTCACCCCCACTGCTCTATCCGAATCATAATCTGACATGTCTACAGAGAAAGACAGTCTATACAGCAACAATCGAGGTTGGGAAACAAAACAAGGTGTCCTACCTTACAGACGATTCTGTTCTTTCTTTTCCTTTGGTCCCGGGTCGTTCTGAGTTCTGTCTGAATTTTTCAGCAACGGCGGTCGATCATGGTCTTCTCAGGGTTGAAATCCCTCGGTCACCACGGCACCATATGTGACGTGGCTGTCTCAAGGGTTGATCCGTTGGACACGGCACCACTTGTGACGTGGTTGTCTCAGGGTTGATCCTGGTCACGGCACCACTTGTGACGGTTACACACCTGGCCCAGGGTCGGATCCCTTTGGTTACGGCGCCAACGGTGACGTCGCTCCTCCTGGTCGCTCCTCCTGGGTCCAAGCGTGCCGCTCCAACCCCTTGGTCAGATGATCACCAGCCTCGCCTTTTCCGACTCGCTTCCAATACCTGGTCACTAAAGCAACTGTACCGATCTCCGGTCTGTCTACCCACGCTGTGTTTAGATCTTAGACAGACGGGACCAGCAGGGATTGGGACCGATACAAGTTGAGTCCGACGGGGGTGGCAAAACACAAATAAAAGAGAAAATAAACTCACGAGACAAAAGATTGCTGATGAAAAAAAATGGGTAACAACCCTTTATATCTTAATGTCCGCTACATAAAAACAAAATTGTTCTCATTTCCCGACCCGCTCTGTGGACTATGGCATTAAGTTTTCTATCACACAACCTAAAGATTTCGAATTGCCTACTCTTTAGAATTGTGTATGTCGGAGTGTGGTTTGGTTCGACACTGGGGCTAATTTCTATCGATCATTCGCAGTTGATTCTTCTCTCCGACTTGAGTTGTATTTCTTCTTCTTCGTCGACTTAGGCTGGAAGTTCTCTTGTCTTCGACTTGGGTTGTATTTCTTCTTCTTCGTCGACTTAGGCTGGAAGTTCTCTTGTCTTCGACTTGGGCTGGAAGGATCTCTTGCCGCAACTCAGCCGCAACTCTCTGTCGTCCGAGGTGATCTCTTCTCGCTGCCGTCCGGGGCTGAACTCTTCTGTCTTCGACTTGGGCTGGAAGGATTTCTTGTCTGAGGATTCTCTTGCCCGCAAAGGGGCGAGTGAATCGGGCCCGATGCCCGCGTTCAGGCTCTTTCCCTGCCCGCGGTCCAGCTGCAACTCCACTCCAACTCCAACTGATTTCTGTCGACTGGGGTCCTGCTTTTATTGACGCCGCAACAAACTGGGGTGGGACTGTCGGCGTCAGGGGTTTTCTCGATAATTCCAAAAGTCGCATTATTTTTGATTTCTCATTATCGCTATTGTTTTCACCCCTACTTCCTCATAGTGCTTTTGGTGGGGAGGCGCATATCCATCTCTCTCGGTCTCTCGTATGTCAGGTGACCGCTTTCGACTAATGAGATTCTGATCGAGCATTTCTTTCTTTTCTTTTCTGCAGATCACGTGACCGTTTCCGACCAATTGTTATTGATCGAACATCCTTTCTCCTCCTTTCGGGCGTGGTTACATCGTTCTTGTTTTTAAAAAAACAAAATCCAATTTTGCCTTTTCTGCACGTACGAAAAATGACCATCTTGGCCTTCTCTCACCTGGACTTTGTCAAACAGCCCGCCGCTAATTAGACTTGACTTCAGAAAGGATCTTTTCCGCCTTCTTGGCGCCCTCTGTGAGCCAAAAGCAATTGTCCCTCTTTTTACCTCTTTGTTTTTCCTGATAGTTAAAAATCTTAATTATCTACACTGAAAATGTCTCCACTTTAAAATAATAGTGGGGGTTCTAATTTTTAACAGGTCAGAGCCTGTATACCGTTCCACCGGTCACTCCCCTCAACCCAAAAGACACTTTTTCTCTGATTAAGATTGTTTCATTGTTCCCAAAATTTCTCTTTATCCAAATTGATAAGGTGTCTTTCTACGCAAAAGTAGGCTAGATGCTTTGACCGATATCTGGCTTCCATCAAGCGGCCCGTTTTGATATCATGTCTTTTTTCCCTTTCTTTCTTCTTATTATTTCTAATTCTATTCTTCCAATTGTCTTTAAAAAATTCGGTCAACATGCTAGCTAAGATATCTTTCTGACTCGTGTTTTTGTTAATGACCGTTTTTTTTTTGTATTTCTCGACCTCTCTCTCTTTCCCTTCCTTCTTCTTCCCTTAGGATCGTCCAAGTACAATCTTAGTGAATTATTTTCAACTCAATTATTTTCCGTTTTAAAAAAAATCAACAACCTGTTTAGTAAACCGAATAAGAAAAAATTAAATCATATTTCTATGAATATTTCTAATAATGCAAGGTGCCACACTTTATTCAGCATGTTTTGATGGTCGTTCGAGGGGTGTGAGCAGGTCTTTGAAGGCTTCTTGTACCCTTGTCTTCGCGGATCCGGCGGGCAGGATTTGCGTGCTGGATGTTACCATAAAGGATAAGGCTCTACGTCTCATTGGGGTCTATGCGCCCAATATCCATGCCGAGCGGCCTGCTTTGTTTTGGCAGATCGCGCCGTACTTAACGACATCTCGTCGGGTAGTTTTAGCGGGGGATTGGAATGCCGTCCTTGACCCCGATATAGATCGTATAGGGCAAAAACAAGGTACTAACAACCCGGACGTGAAACCATTTCGGGGCTTTATCGATGAGTTTGATCTCGTCGATAAGTACCGAAATGAACACCCTCGGGAGTTAGCATGGACTTGGACTAATAGTGGCAACTCGGCTCCTGGGACGCTTGCGAGCTACCTGGACCGAGTCTTAGTTAGGAGAGTCGATGTAGGGCTCTTAGGGTGTCCAAGTTTCCATTATATAGTTTATACGGATCATAGGCTTGTCCGGGTCCGTGTAAACTTAGATAAGCCTAAGGTTAGGTTGGCTAGCTACTGGAAATTGAACTGTTCCCTTTTTGGTGATCAGGGTTTCCGGGACCAGCTGTTACTAATGATACAAAGGGAATTGACGGGGGCGGTTGTGGGAAACGCCTGGTGGGGCAAATTAAAATCCAAAATTAGAACGTTTGCTGCCGATTTTAGTCGTCGACTCAATCTAGATAGATTAGCGGCGCAAACGGTTTTAGAAGAAAAGGTCGATCGGGCCGTTAAATCCCGTGTTAGTCGGGACATAGTCTTAGCTAAGGCAGAGTTGTCCTCCTTGCTTATCAAGAAGGATCAAGCTCTGGTAGTTAGGGCTAGGCTAAAAAGAATGTCTTCTGAGGCGACGAATATGGCCGCTGAATTTGCGTGCAGAAGAAAATCGGAACGCGGCTAAGCGACATATAGCGTGCGTCACATTGCCGGATAAGCGGACCGTGACTACAAACGCGGGCATATGCGAGGCCTTTCGGGTTTACTTTCAGGATCTTTTCACCAGGGAGACCGGTCTGAGCTCTGCTCAGTTCGACGCCTATTTGGCTGACTTTCCCTGCCTCGAGGCAGCTGAAGCGGCTAGGTGCGAGGGTCCCATTACAGAGTCGGAAATCTGGGAAGCGCTGAAGCAGGTTGGCCTGGATAAGTCTCCGGGACTAGATGGTCTTCCCTACGAAGTGTACTTGAGGCTGTCGCCCGTTTTTGTTCCTTTGCTGCAACTGATTTTCAACCACTGGATGAAGCTGGGGTCTTTACCTCGACGCTTCACCAGGGGTGTGATCAAGTTGCTGCGTAAAGAACGGTGGGGATGGGTTAGGGAACTTTCGCCCTTTAACGATGTTAAATACGGACTTAAAGATTTTGGCGAAGATCTTAGCCAACCGTTTGCAGCTTGTCCTGTCTAGTCTGATTGGCCTTGAACAGACTTGTGCTGTGAAGGGTAGGACTATTCAGGATAACCTTCATATGGTACGCTTGATCTTAGAACAAGTCGACAGTGAAGCCGCGCTGATCAATTTAGATCAGTCCAAGGCCTTCGATAGGGTTGACCATCGGTTTCTGGAGGCTGTCCTGTCGGCGGCCAGTTTCGGAGCCGACTTTCGCTCCTGGATCCGACTTTTGTATATGACCCCCGGTGCGCTGGTGGAAGTGAATGGGGTAAGGTCGGAGCCTTTCGTATTGTCTCGCTCCATTCGTCAAGGTTGTCCGCTATCGCCCTTGCTTTACGTTCTTGCGTTGGAACAATTCCTTCGCAAGTTAAAGGCGAATCCGGTCCAGCGCGGAATTACCCTGCCTGGGGCCACCACCTCAGCCAGGTATTCTGCCTATGCTGACGACGTTTCGGCTCTTGTGATCAACCGCGATAAGTCTGTGGGCTTGCGGTTGGGTGCGTGGAAGGGAGTTTCTCTTCCCGGACCTTTCCTCTGGACGGATGGGCCGATCAAGATACTCGGTGTCTGGGTCGGTCCTGATCTCCAGTTGGAAATGAATTGGTCGGAGGTACAAGGGAAGGCCGAGATCGCAGGTAATCTGTGGTCTCGGAGGAGACTTTCCCTGAAGGGAAGGGCGGAAGTATGTGTTTCACACATCTATCCGATCCTCCTCTACCGACTCTCTGTGCTTCCACTCCCGTATGCCCGACTAATGTCATTAGTCCGGACCTTGTTCTCTTTCTTGTGGAGAGGCAAGGCCCCTATGGTATCTCGCGAGGTCTGTTGCCTCCATCCCTCTGAGGGCTGTCTGGGAATGCTTAGCATTGAGATTCGTCAATATATGCTTCGCATTACCTTTCTAGACCGAATGTGTCGTGGGTCGAATGAGGAGGGTGCCTTTTGGAAAGAAGACGTCCAGAAACATTTCCCGTCCCTGAGAAGTGTACACTCGGGCGAAGAAGAGGCCGGCCGTACACCACGTGCCGAGTGCGCCTTCTATCGTGAATGTCGTCGCGCTCTGAAGCTCGTCTTACGGGTTTCGGGTGGCCTCTCCAACGCCCAGGCGTTGTCTCGCAAGGCATTGTATCAACTGTTAGTTAGGGGGGGGCGTACAAGATCTAATTGGCGAGCTCCGTCTTACGAAGCAGGAGGCTCGCTCGATATGGCCTTGGGCGCCCGGGTTGAAATGCCTCAATAACGATGAGGCATCACTCACCTGGCTGGTGATTCGTGAAGCCCTCTGGGTCGGCAAGAGACTTTGTTCAGCAGGCTTGGAGAAATATCCAAACTGTCGTCGCTGTACGGGGGAAGATGAGACCATTTGTCACGCCTTCTTTCCGTGCAAGACGGTAGTGCCGTTGTGCAAGTTTGTTGAAGGCCTCATGGTTCGCATGCTGCAGGGAAAGTTTTTTGTCCTGGAAGCCAGTTCTGTTTGTAGCAATGTGGTGCTGCAGATGACGAAGGCTGAACACTATGTGTTCTGTTGCTCACTAGGGGTTATGAGAGTCGTGATTTGGATGACGCGTCAGAAGGGATTCCATGAGGGCGAGAAGTTCACTTCTTCCCAACTGATCTTGTTCTTTAAGCATCAGCTTAAAGTCAAGATCAGGACGGAAAGGCGGCGGCTCACCTCATCAGAATTCAACAAAAGGTGGGTGAATCTTGCGCGTATGTGCCGAGTAAAAGGGCTGACCTTGAGTGGCATTTTGATGCCGGTTAGGCATTAGGATATTGTTTTCCTGGGTTCAACATAGGCAACCCATCCCGAAACTAGGTTAGCTTAGTTCTGGTTTTTTGATTTTTAGTTTTCCTTCTTTTCAGTAAACTTAGCTAGGGTGTGTTTCTGCACATTGGTCCCTTTTATTTCTGTCCCCATTTTTCTTCCTTTAGTTTAACTCCCCATCCCCTCCCTCGTTTAGGTGGTCAGTGATGTCAGTTCTCTGGTGGATGTGGGGCGCCTTTCGTTTCGTGTGTGTGTTTTTTCGTATTTGTTGTTGTGTATGAATGAGTGTGTGCCTGTGGGAATGCTTGGGAGGAATGAGTGTGTCCTTCATTTACATAAGTCCCGCATCGATTTTGTCCGGTTAACTGATATTTCTGCCACATTCAAAAGTTTGTGGGGGGTTTTATTACTAACACTATTTTTGTTTGTTTTCTTGTAAATATTTTTGTGTCATTTTGCATATATTCATTGGGATTCATTTTTAAAATTGTTGTTTTATGCCCCCCCCCCGATAATATTTGTACATAAGGGGAGAATTTAGGATTTTCATTGAGTCAAAGAGGCATTTTGGTGTACGTAGTAAGAAAGGAACGGATAAATGTGTTGTTTTGGTGAAAGGAATATTGTTTTGTATGATAGGGTCAGTGGTTGTGGCTAGCTAAGTTTTATACTAAGACAAGTGATGACAGTCCTTTACCCCAACCCCCTTTTCAGCCTTGTGCCACATTTGTACATAGTACAATAAATAATGTGTCGACTGGTTCACGGAAGTGCGTGTCATTTTTAGACTGCTTTTTGAAGACCGTCTGCCCTCTTGATATTTGTCCCTTACGCTTTGAACGTCATTTTTGTCAAGTTTGTTTTTTTTATTACTGTCTCTTTTTGTGTTCTTACGAAATTGTTTTTTGAAAAAAGATTTTGATTTTTCTTTTCCATTTTACCCTCCTCTTTTTTAATATATTTATCTACTTTTAATTTCTTCTTATTCCTTTTATTTTAGATTTCAATTTTTGTTTTTCATTTCTCTAATTTCTCCTTTTTTATATCTCCGTTTTGGTTGTTCCGTAACCCGTGTCTGTGTTTTCGTTTTGACTTACCGTTAAATAATTCTTTTATTCTTTCCTTTTTAATATCATTTATGTTTTCCGTTTTTTTGTATTGTATATTTGTTTATTTAATTGTTCTAACCTTTATTTGCTGTCCATTTGTCCATATATTTGTCCTTGTGCTAACGTTTTGTATTGTATAATTTTCTTTTGTTTATTTGTTTTTGGTGTCGGCCATTTTGTAATTTGTAGCTAGCTCTGCCTAGTTTTCATACTTTCGTATTTTCTTTGTTTTTTTTTTTGTCTAAGCGTTTTTTTCGTTTGGAGTTTTTTCCTTTTTTAATTTATTGTTTCGCCGTTAGGCGTACTTTTAATTCTTTATATAATATTTATTGAACATGTTTTTATTTTGCTTGTTTGTATCACTTTCGGGTGAGCTTTGTGTTTTTGCGTGTTATCTTTATTTTTATTATTCCCCACCCCTTTTCCCCATCGCCTTCCCTTTTAATATAAAAATTTATTATGGATAAGAAGAAAAAAAAGCACCTTCGTTTTTAGCCATTAAAAAAAACCCAAACTTATCTGACTACAGAAAGTCGATAAGAAAACATTTATTTAACCCCACAAAAAAAGATCCGCCGGATAAAGACAATCCTAATGATTACCCAGCCCTAGAATCAAGTTCCCCTAGAGAGGATGAAATCGCTGGGAAAAAGGATCAATTACCAACTAAAAGTACGGAGGCCAATAATGGCAGTAAAAAAAGTGAAAATTCTACGGAGGCCAATAATGGCAGTAAAAAAAGTGAAAATTCTACGGAGGCCAATAATGGCAGTAAAAAAAGTGAAAATTCTACGGAAGCCAATAATGGCCAAAAAGACCAAAGTGACATGATAGCCAAAAATGGCTCTCAAGAAAAGACTGAGGCCGGGGAATCGCCCTCTTGTTGGTCGTCCCCACCAAAATGCATTATCAATCTTGCGGATTTCTTGGAGCGTGCTAAGAGTTACGCTCACCTTGTCGTGAAAGGTGGACTCTTGGAAGACCCCCAAGAATTGAAGAAGATTGAAAAAAGAATTGTGTCCGTTTTTGTCGTGGATAGGCGTTCGCGAAAAATCTGTCGCTCGACGAAAAACATAGTGTTGAACATACTGCTACCCACGCCAGAAGACTGATCTCTAAGGATTTGATCCTTAGAACTGAGTATGAAGGCCGCAGAAGGACCAACGTGGCCGTATACGAGGTCCCTCCTCAGGGTATCGGGGAGACCTCGCCGCATTCATGTCCCGGTATGGCGAAATTCTGGGCGCCTCCTGTGATAACCTGAACGGGGGGTGGAGCTTCGATATCATGTTAGACGAAAAAGCCTTCCGCTCCATCCCCAACTGTCTGGATGTCGGGAGTTTGAAATTACCGGTCATTGTGACTGGCCGAAGACCGGTATGCTGGAGGTGTGGAGAGACTGGTCACCTTTCCTCCTCCTGCCCAGAGAAGAAGGCCTCTGGTAGTCAAGCTCCTGTTGATCAAAATCCCCCTCTGATCTCGTCTCCAATTTCCGCCTCGCCTGTAATGGGCGTGCCAGCTTCCGGGACCGGGTCGGTTAATCCTCCGGTTGGTATTCCATCAAAGACCACATTCCCCAAAGTGCCTTCGCCCGCTGCTAGTGCAGTTGTGGAGAAGGGGGAGGGGGAATGGCTGGTGGCTGGTAAGGCCAGAGGGAAGCACCAGACAGCGGGTCCTCAGTCCCCTGAAGCCCCAAGGAAAAAAGGCACGTACAGCCCCACTCCCTCTGGCAGCGTTGAGAGCGACGCTCCGGCCTCTCAACTCGAATTAAAAAAAAAACAAAAAAAATACGACCCTGGTTATGAAAAAACGGAAAAGATAAAAAAGCTTAAAAAGAAACTAGATATCCAGTCTAAATCTCAAAACACAAATCCCACTCCTTCCACGTCTTCTGCCCGGTCCGCACCTTCACCTAAAAGCAAACCTTCCCCTCCATCTACACCGTCAAAAGCCCGTCCTCGGAGTATAGATCCCAGTCCCTATAAACATAGATCCTTTTACACTCCCCTTCACACTCCCAGCCCTTCCCCTGTTAAACGAAGATCATCCTATACCCCTCTACATACTCCCAGTCCTTCCCCTGTCAAAAAAATCTGAAATGCCTCCTCCCGCTCCCAAACGGGAGAGAAGCCCCTCCCAAACACAAAAAGAAAAGAAAAAGAAAAAACATATTTTCAACACGGGCGAAGATGTATGTAAAATTTCATCAGCGCAGGCAGAAAGAGCCCGTGACTATGGGAATAGGTTAAAGTACTTAAAATACCTCCTATCCATTAGGCAATATGCTGACTTGGATGTGGAGGTTCCGGAAAATTTCCCGCTTGCCCAAAGGGTCCTTATTGTTGTAAGAACAGGACCTGGAGCCAAGCTGGCCTGGACAATGATAGAGGAGGCCATTAGTGCTTACAAAATGGCTTTGCCAATAGCCATTGTTGAAAATGAACAATTGAAACAGCTGTCTAATCTTTGTACTGGGAGGGTCCCCGTTTTAGTTCATCCCTCCCTCTATAGAGCACTAAAGTTAACATTCCCCTGGGATATCGGCGGGATCTCCCAAGACGGTTCTATCAAGACTGAGATGGGCCATGGGTCTATGGGAGAGGCGTTTGGTATCCTTACCCCGTCCATGTTCAAACCAATAGTTCAACCCTAATCGGTCTTCACTATGGCTCTCTGGTTAGCTAGTATAAATGTCCGGGGCCTGAGGTCCGAGTCTCGCAGGGCGAGGCTCTCTCGTGACCTTCCGCGCCTCGGGGTGGATGTGTGTTGTGTGCAAAAGACCCGGTTTTCTTCTCATGATCGTGAGGACATACTGTCTAAGGGGTTCGCCCTTTATTCAGCATGTTTTGATGGTCGTTCGAGGGGTGTCTCTTGGCTAGTGAGCAGGTCTTTGAAGGCTGCTTGTACCCTTATCTTCGCGGATCCGGCGAGCAGGCTTTGCGTGCTGGATGTTACCATAAAGGATAAGGCTCTACGTCTCATTGGGGTCTATGCGCCCAATATCCATGCCGAGCGGCCTGCTTTGTTTCGACAGATCGCGTCGTGCTTGACGATATCTCGTCGGGTAGTTTTAGCGGGGGATTGGAATGCCGTCCTTGACCCCTTTATATAGATCGTATAGGGCAAAAACAAGGTACTAACAACCCGGACGTGAAACCATTTCGGGGCTTTATCGATGAGTTTGATCTCGTCGATAAGTACCGGAATGAACACCCTCGGGAGATAGCATGGACTTGGACTAATAGTGGCAACTCGCCTCTTGGGATGCTAGCGAGCTACCTGGACCGAGTCTTAGTTAGGAGAGTCGATGTAGGGCTCTTAGGGTGTCCAAGTTTCCATTATATAGTTTATACGGATCATAGGCTTGTCCGGGTTCGTGTAAACTTAGATAAGCCTAAGGTTAGGTTGGCTGGCTACTGGAAATTGAACTGTTCCCTTTTTGGTGATCAGGGTTTCCGGGACCAGCTGTTACTAATGATACAAAGGGAATTGACGGGGGAAACGCCTGGTGGGGCAAATTAAAATCCAAAATTAGAACGTTTGCTGCCGATTTTAGTCGTCGACTCAATCTAGATAGATTAGCTGCGCAAACGGCTTTAGAAGAAAAAGTAGATCGGGCCTTTAAATCCCGTGTTAGTGGGAACATAGTCTTAGCTAAGGCAGAGTTGTCCTCCTTGCTTCTCAAGAAGGATCAAGCTCTGGTAGTTAGGGCTAGGCTAAAAAGAATGTCTTCTGAGGCGACGAACATGGCCGCTGAACTGCGTGCAGAGGACAATAGGAACGCGTCTAGACGACATATAGCGGGCGTCACATTGCCGGATAAGCGGACCGTGACTACGAACGCGGGCATATGCGAGGTCTTTCGGGATTACATTCAGGATCTTTTCACCGGGGAGCCCGGTCTGAGCTCTGCTCAGTTCGACGCCTATTTGGCTGACTTTCCCTGCCTTGAGGCAGCTGAAGCGGCTAGGTGCGAGGGTCCCATAACAGAGTCGGAAATCTGGGAAGCGCTGAAGCAGGTTGGCCTGGATAAGTCTCCGGGACTAGATGGTCTTCCCTACGAAGTGTACTTGAGGGCTGTCGCCCGTTTTTGTTCCTTTGCTGGAACTGATTTTCCAACCACTGGATGAAGCAGGGGTCTTTACCTCGACGCTTCACCGGGGTGTGATCAAGTTGCTGCGTAAGGACAAGAACGGTGGGGATGGGTTAGGGAACTTTCGCCCTTTAACGATGTTAAATACTGACTTAAAGATTTTGGCGATTTTTGTACGCTTGATCTTAGAACAAGTGACAGTGAAGCCGCGCTGATCAATTTGGATCAGTCCAAGGCCTTCGATAGGGTTGACCATCGATTTCTGGAGGCTGTCCTTTCGGCGGCGGCCGGTTTCGGAGCCGACTTTCGCTCCTGGATCCGACTCTTGTATGCGACCCCCGGTGCGCTGGTGGAAGTGAATGGGGTAAGATCGAAGCCTTTCGTATTGTCTCGCTCCATTCGTCAAGGTTGTCCGCTCTCGCCTATGCTTTAAGTTCCGGATTCGCCTTTAACTTGCGTTGGAACCATTCCTTCGCAAGTTAAAGGCGAATCCGGTCCTACGCGGAATTTCGCTGCCTGGTGCTTCCACCTCGGCCAGGTATTCAGCCTATGCTGACGACGTTTCGGTTCTTGTGTCGAGCAGAGCCGAGATTAACGAAGTCAGCAAGGAGATCAGTGGGTATGAGATGGTGACAGGAGCCAAGATCAACCGCGATAAGTCTGTTGGCTTGCGGTTGGGTGCGTGGAAGGGAGTTTCTCTTCCCGGACCTTTCCTCTGGACGGATGGGCCGATCAAGATACTCGGCGTCTGGTTCGGTCCTGATCTCCAGTTGGAAATGAATTTGTCGGAGGTACAAGGGAAGGCCGAGGTCGCGGTTAATCTGTGGTCTCGGAGGAACCTTTCCCTGAAGGGAAGGGCGGAAGTATGTGTTTCCCACATATATCCAATTCTCCTGTACCGACTCTCTGTGCTTCCACTCCCGTATGCCCGATTAATGTCAGGCGTTGTCTCGTAAGGCATTGTATCAAGTATTAGTTAGGGGGGCCGCACAAGATGATCTAATTGGCGAGCTCGGTCTTACGAAGCAGGAGGCTCGCTCGATATGGCCTTGGGCGCCTGGGTTGAAATGCCTCAATGACGATGAGGCATCACTCACCTGGCTGGTGATTCGTGAAGCCCTCTGGGTCGGCAAGAGACTCTGTTCAGCAGGCTTGGAGAAATATCAAACTGTCGTCGCTGTACTGGGAAGTCGAGACCATTGGTCACGCCTTTTTTCAGTGCAAGACGGTAGTGCCGTTAATGCAAGTTTGTTGAAGGCCTCATGGTTCGCATGTTGCAGGGAAAGTTTTTTGTCCTTGAAGCTAGCTCTGTTTGTAGCAATGTGGTGCCGCAATTGACGAAGGCTGAACACTATGTGTTCTATTGCTTACTAGGGGTTATGAGAGTCGTGATTTGGACGACGTGTCAGAAGAGATTCCATGAGGGCGAGAAGTTTACCAACTGATCTTGTACTTTAAGCATCAGCTTAAAGTCAAGATTAGGACGGAAAGGCGGCGGCTCACCTCATCGGAATACAGCAAAAGGTGGGTGAATCTTGCGCGTTTGTGCCGTGTAAAAGGGGCATTTTGATGTCGGTTAGGCATCAGGATATTGTTTTCCTGGGTTGAACATGGGCAACCCATCCCGAAATTAGGTTAGAGTAGGATTTTGTATTTTTTCATTTAGTTTTTTCTTTCCTGTTCTGATAAACTTAGCTAGGGCGTGTTTGCTCATTGGTCCCCTTTTATTTCTGTCCCCACTTTTCTTCCTTTAGTTTAACTCTCCGTCCCCTCCCTCGTTTAGGTGGTCAGTGATGTCAGTTCTCTGGTGGATGCGGGGCGCCTTTCGTTTCGTGCGAGTGCTTTCGTATTTGTTGTTGTGTATGGATGAGTGAGTGCTTGTGTGAGTGCTTGACGGTTTGAATGTGTCCTTATTTTCATAGTCCCGCATCGATTTCGTCCGGTTAACTGATATTTCTGCCATATTCAAAGTTTGTGGGGTTTTTTAATACTAACACTAATTTTGTTTAGTTTCTTGTAAATATATTTCGACATATTGTATATACTCATTGGGGATTTTTTTTAAAATTGTTGTTTTTATGCCCCCCCCCCCCCGACAATATTTGTACATAAGTGGTGTATTTTGGATTTTCATTGAGTCAAAGAGGCATTTTGGTGGATGTAGTAAGAAAGGTATGTATAAATGTGTTGTTTTGGTGATAGGAATATTGTTTAGTATGATAGGCTCAGTGGTTGTGGCTAGCTAAGTTTTATTTTAAGACAAGTGATGACCGTCCTTTCCCCCAGCCCCTTTTTCGGCCTCGTGCCACATTTGTACATAGTACAATAAATAATGTGTCGACTGGTTCACCGTGTTGGCCCGGTCACACTCCATATTTCATCTGAAGGTTCTGGAGGCGCTTTACATCGGGTCCCGCAAGCCTTCTTTGTGCAAACAACGTGAGTGTTTTCTGGGACTCGCTGTCATCTGCCTCTAGTTCCTTCTTGCATATATACAGGTATATATATGTACATATATGTATTTTTTTTCCCACCTATTCTGATTGTACCTTTCTGTTTTTTGAATCTCCCGTGGAAGCCTGATGGGCGGGAGCGAAACCGGTTGCTTCCCCCCCTTGTTGTTGAGTTTTTTTTTATTATTTAATATTATTTTAATATTTCTTGTAATATTAAATTTTACACTTTTATTTCGATCATATATATATATATATATATATATATATATATATATATATATATATAAGCATGTTCACTGTTTTCGCGGGAAAACAGCATATAGCGTAATGAAAAATGCCACAAACTTAAGTAAAATAAAGTTTTATCGTCAAAATGCTTATGTTATTATTAGGATGAAAGACCAAAGTATTTTTTAATTATTTTTTGAAATTTTTTAATCCTTTCTAACACGTTCGAAATTTTGGTTAAATTCTTCTTTTGTTTACGGCATCGCGGCGTCACAGAAAATAACATTTTTTTTTGCAATTTTTTTCTGTTGAAAACATATTGATTTGGAAATTCTTGTAAAAATCAAGTAATTGTCCGATTTTAATGACATTTTCAGGACTTATTCACAAAGGAATGAAATTATTTTTTAAATATTTTTTTTAGAAAATTTTGGTGAAAAATATAATTTGTTATTAATAATATGTTACCCCACATTTACTTAATTTAATGAAATTTCGCCCAAAACCTTTATTGTTCCTGAATTTTTTTTTGTTAAAAGTAGGAGTCTTCGAAGATGGTAAATAACCTACTTTTTTTTTTTCAAATTTGAGCTATCTAACTGAAAATCTGCTCTGAATTGAAAAATAATGAATCCAATAAAACTATGATATTACTTAATTAGAAAACCATTGCTTTTGTAAATAAGTAATATTAAGGACATTATTGTCTGAAGAAATAATTTTTTTCTGATGAATAATTAATTTTTACAAGAATTTTTTCGTTTTTTAAGAAATTTTAATTATAATAATTTATAATAGTTTAAAATCGTGTAAAGCTCTGTATTAGGAGGGTTCCTCGAAGTGATGTAGTAATTAAGTGGAAAAAAAAATTACGAGTCCAAAATTGCTAAGTTTAATAAATTTAGTTGGGCTAGTTTTTTAAAAATAATTTTTTATGTTGTATTTTTTACTTAATACATTCCTTATTTCCATGTATGATATACAGAAATTGCCATTATTATAACAAGGTCACGTGATCTAAGGGGTGTTGTCCTTTACGTGGCCTTTTCATAACATTTTCGTTTCTTACAGGTTGTATTTTCCGTTCAGCTTTAAAAGTGTAAACTTTAAATTTTAAAGTAATTTTTCTTTTTTTCATTTACTATTTCACTAAATAATTTTATTTTATGTATTGTATTTCCATTAGTGTGTGTCATACTCAAATAGAATATTTTTTTTAAAAAACTCAGACTTAAAAATTATGTCATTTATGGTCATCAGTAGTAGCTGTCATCGGTTCGTCATTCAACAATCCATCAATAGTTTGATCAGATGAACAGGACCGCTCGTCAATAATTGGTTGTATATTATTTTTTTATGCTATAAGTAAGAAAGGTTTCTTTCAAATAAGATTACTTTAACTTTAAATTTTTTAATTTTACTAAAATAACGTGTCAGAAATTTTTAAAAATATTTTCAAAATCGATAAATTTGTGTTTGTTTACAAATTTCTTAAAATTAAGAAAATGGCCGATTTTAAGAAAGTTTAAAAATTTGAATTTAAATTTGACAATCAAATGTATATAGTTTCTATCTGAAATACACCAGAATTGTTTAATTAATGGAAATCATAAATTTAATGATTAAACTTTTTTTTAAAGAAAATAAAATCTTCAAGAATGTTTTTTCGTTGTAAAAAATTCATTTTAAACTTAAATATAGAAAATTTATGCCGAAATATTGGAGATACCATATATATATATATATATATATATATATATATATATATATATATATATATATATATATAAATAATGGTCACAAGTCCAAGTGGTTAGAACGTTTGTTTTCTGAGAACCGGGTTCGAATCTCACCATGGTGGAGTTGTCAATAAGCTGACTTCATGTCTCATATATCGGTCTGGAGGAGCCGCTTCCACCGTGCAGAACCTATGGAATGTGCGTGAAAACCATACCACGGGTAGAGCCAAGTGAAATTAGGTAGACGGTTGTGTTAGCAAGTTAATTATGACCGAGGGTTTGAGCGGGCTAGCCTTGTTCGTTGTTGATCACGATAGATAACGCATCTCTCCCAGAAACCCTAGTAGAGATTATATATATATATATAAATATATATATATATATATATATATATACACATTATATATGCATAAACATTATATGTATAGATATCTGTGTATATATATCTGTGTACTTATGTGTGTATGTGTGTTTATAGATGTTTGTATATTTATTATTGTATTTATTTATATATGTGAGTGACGAAATTATATATATATATATATATATATATATATATATATATATATATATATCTGTGTATATATATATATCTGTGTACTTATGTGTGTATGTGTATTTATAGATGTTTGTATATTTATTATTGTATTTATTTATATATGTGAGTTTTTGATGATATTTAAACAACTCTTTTCTGGGATTTTCTTCCATTCTTCAATGGTTAGATGTTCCAATTCCTGAAGGTTTTTTAGTGACCGAAAATTCTAACTTTCAATTCTTGCCATAGATTTTAAATAGGATTCAAGTCAGGACTAATTAAAGGCTATGGCAGAACTGTAATCTTCTTTTTCTGAATCCACGCAGTCATTGATTTAGATGTATGTATAGGATCATCATTTTGCTGAAAAATAAATCGCCGACCTACATGAAGATTTTGCGTAGATTTTCATCCAGAATTTTGATATAGTCTGCAGATTTCATTATTGGTCTTATTGCAATTAATTGTCCAGTCCCCCTTGAGCTAATACAACCCCAAAACATCATCGAACCATCTTCATGTTTTAATGTTGCCACGGTGTTCATTGGGAGGAATGCCTCAACTTTCTTCTGCCAAATCTTCTGCACATCATTATCTCCAAAAAGCTCAATTTTTGTTTAATCTCTCAATAGTACTTGTTTTCAAAAGCAACTTTCTTTGTTCAAGAACGCTTGGGAAAAATTAAAACGAGCAACAATGTTACATGGTTCGTGAAGAAGGGTTTGTTGTGGTCAGTTTCCATACAACCCATTTCTATTTAAACAAGGTTGTATTGTGCTGAGTACTTGCCAATCTGTTTAAACTTCTTTATAACGCACTATACCCTAGATATAAGGATAGCTAACCGGTTTGAAATAGGTCTGTAACTATTTCCCGACTTGTGGAATAATAATAATTTTCTTTCTCAAATCAACATTAAGCTGCTTTGCATTGTCTATCGCCTTGTTAACGTAGGAATAACAATGGTAACAAGGCTTCACCGAAATAAATAATAATAAAAATAATTATGTAAATGACTTATACTTACATGAATCAATCAATTTAAAACAAATTTCTACTGTACGAATAATTTTGTCTTTTCCAATTTGGTATAAATAACGTCAAATTTTTTGTATTTAACCTATTGTTCTGAAAATTGAGTTTTATATTCTTTTTTTGTGTTTATTATGGGCATTAGACTCTGACAAATTGATAAACATATTCAAAATTGATGGGTGTACGAATAATTTCGTCGTTTATCTGTATATGTGTGTGTATCGTTTATTTATACATGTTTGTGATGTGTGTGTGCATATATATGTATATATATATATATACATTTAAATATGGACAATATATATATATATATATATATATATATATATATATACACACATTATACACACACAGACAAATATATATATATACATACATAATGACATTATATATATATATATAAACACAGATTATATATATATATATATATATATATATATATATATATATATATATATATATATATATATATGTACATATCTATATTATGTATATATGAACACACACATAAATATATATTTTAAGACATTTTTATGTTTATACATCTTTTTATAGATACAAATATTTAAGTAAATGCTCTGTTTATAATAAACAGTATTAAACAACATTTACCGGCCTGAATGTCCGAGAAATTTTCATAGAAAATATTCGTCCTCCGACGGAGCGGTACAAGGAACCGATCATTTTACCTGTATCTTAAGCGGTAGATCGTATATAGGAATTCGCTTATCGTGACTGGCAGTAGTTCGGGGTCTGATCGGCGGTGATAGAATCTAACCAGTTTGGTTTTAGAGTCATTGAATATAACCAGCCAGTTATTTCCCCATTGGGAAGTCAATGTTAAATCGGAAGATAGATCAGTTGCTAATCTCTGATCGTTAAGAATTTTAGAGGTGCGCTCGTATATTGTCGAATCGTCGGCATAGACATTTACAATTTATCGGAGGTTTATTCTTAGATATATTCTTATGTTCAATCAGAAAGTGGGTTGGTCCGAGAAGCGAACCATGGGGTACGCCTGCGTTGACCGCCAGGATCTCGGAGGAGGCGTGACCGTTAATAACTACCTTCAGAGACCTACCTATTAGGAAGGATTTTATAATTGAGAAAACATTTCCAGTGATTCCATAGCTGGAGAGCTTGTGTAGCAAACTTTGTACCACACCTTATCGAAGACCTTCGTGATATCTAACAGTATGGCCCTTGTGGCATGTGTGTTGTTAAGGGCTTCACTATTTCTGTATGTAATGGTAGTTAGAATGTCAGTAGTGGACCGGGCTGATCGAAACCGATATTGCTCATCGCACAAGAGGTTGTTCTTATCCACGTGGGGGGTCGGTTGCCCATACATTTGCTACCTTCCATATGTCTGGGAAAGATTTCTTCTCCAAGCAGCGGTTAAATAACTTTGATAAGATTGGGAATAATTCTGGTTTGATATTCTTAAGGACGACTACTGGAATTTTGTTTGCGTCAGTGGCTTTATTGGGGCTTAGACTTTTTGATAAGTTCAGAGACTTCTCTTGCTGAAATCACTATATTACTGAGATTGTGATCAGTGAAACATAGGAAATTGGGGAAGGGGTGGATTTTGTCATTTAACGTTGAGTTCAAGGCAAAGATCGAAACGAAGAGCTTCGTCTTGAATGTCGAGGATGATATGACCTCGGGAGCTGCTTACCTCTGTTTATAATTTGGTTGAGATTCAGTTTGTTTATTTTCAGCCTTGACCTGGACGTTGCCTTTTCTAGGATTCTCTTACAGTGATTGCGGGTGATTCTGAAAGAAGTAAGGGCCAGACTACACCGTCTCTTGAATTTGAAGTAGTGGTTCAGGTGAGTTTGGGAGAGGAGCTTCCGTCATGTAGGACCAAAAGCTTTCACAGCCTGCCTCCGCATAGTGAAAAACTGTTCTATGGAACGGTAAATCAGAGGATGTTATTGGTTTGGAGTTAATCTGGAATACTGAATAGTGAATGATCTGATGTGCCAATGGAGGCTAAAACTTTTGCTGAGCATTTGTCAGGACAGGATGTTAGAAAAATGTCGAGGAGGTCCGCCTGCTGTCCCGTCGCATACGGCACTCGGGAGGATTCTTCAATGACCTGGGTTAGTTCATATGCAACGGAGTTTCTGCAGTATCTGCCTCCCCCATCAGCTATGTTAAAGTGGTGAATATTGAATTCATCTCATATGTGAATGTTGGAAGAGTGTAATTCGGTGAGGATATTGTCAATCCTCTTTGATATTCGATCGAAGATTATCGACCCTTCATCCTGATGACGATACAGGGCAAAGATGAATGTGTTACTATGGATAAGTGCCTCGCGTGAACATATATACGGGAGATCAGGGTCCTCGTTTTTTTTAGGTGGGGGGGGGGCGCTGTCATAGTGAAACCCGGCCTTGATGTAGATACCGAGCCCACGACCGTGACGATTTAGGTGATCGTATTTTGTTATAAAGGGTGATTATCCCGGGATTGTGATCTCCTGTAATATGATTGCGGCATTGATATCTGTTTCAGACAATTGAAAATTTTAAGGAGTACCGAAAATTCACAAATCCAGTGAAATAAAAGCAGCTAACCAGACACAAAAGTCCCAAACCCCAGTGACCTTACGTTCAGATCCATTGTAGTAGGACCAGCCTATCCAACTAGCAGAATCAGTAACCTAATAGACACCATACTACAGCCATTTACTAAACAGATTAAGTGCTACATCAGAGACGATATCCACTTCCTTAGCTCTATACTTCAAAAAGTAGATCTAGGAACACTCATGGCAACGTTTGACATTAGTAATCTATATAGCAACATGCCCAAATAAAAAACTAAAACACCTCATATTACCTCATCCAAATTTATCCAACATACAGTACAAAGGGTTAGAAAATGCAACAAGAAAATATGTGGCGTTTGTGATATCATTATAGAAGTAAACTCTAACAATTTTGAAACCCCTAAAACAACATTCACAATAAAGAAAAACTTAAACTGCAACTCTAAAAATGTGATTTATCGACTCAAAAATGCACAAAATACAACAAATCCTCTATAGGTATCACCGAAACACTAAACAATAGTGTTTCCCTCCATAAAAGCAAAATTAAATTACTAAACACAGGAAACTCTTTGTGACATAACACATCCACAAATGCAACAATCCTCTTACCTGCAAGTACAAGAAAAAACTTCATAGACATATTTTAACGAGCACTAAACAAATCATAACCCCACACACATAACCACATACTGTACACAAAGCAAAACACACTATTCGTATCACACACAAACACACTGTACAGACTTATTTATCTATAATAATATAATACATAGTATATATGTATGGAGAACGAATATATATACACACATACTTGCAAAAACAAACATACTAGACCACACACACGATCACATATACAAGAAGCCTACACACCATACAAAGTATATATATATATATATATATATATATATATATATATATAGAGGACATTACAACATAAGAACAAAGACCATATTCTCTGACCAATCCTAACGGTTTTATTACCCCTTAAGTCAGCCGAAGAAGAATTTGGATAACTACCACAGACAAAAGACAATGGTTAAACATAAGAAAACACAAGAAAGAATTAATTCCTTTAAATAATATGTAGAAATAACCATTCTTTACCTGAAGAAGGTCACAATACTCGAAACACCTGCAGCAAAAATGTTTGTCTCTGTCTGTCTGTCTCTCTTTTTCTCTCTCTCTCTCTCTCTATATATATATATATATACACATACACAATATACGCCAAAATTATTGGAAAGGCAAGGCTAATTCCTTTGTTTTTGTTGTTGCCTGAAGACAATTTTTTTTTAAGATCAAAAGATGAATATGAGAATAAGACTTCAGAATTTCTGCTTTTATTTCCTCCTGGTATTTACATTTTGCCGTATTAAACAACTTAGGACATACCACCTTTTGTATCAGACAACCCCATATTTAGGTGAGCAAAATATCAGAGAGTTTTCAAGTAAATAATATGTAATATTTGGTTGCATCAATCCTGCGACACATTGATATCATTAAACTTTTGCATTCTTCATTTATGATAATTTTCCAGACTTTTAACGCAGCTTCTTTCACTTCTTTTTCATTTCAGATGGTTTATTCTTTTAGTATCCTCTTCAGGAGATCGAATGCATGCTCTTTTGGGTGAAGGTCTGGCGATTTACTTGGCCAGTTTAAAACTGTTAACTATTTCCTCTGAATGCATGATAATCTTCCCGATTATTTTGGATTCATTTCTCTGTAGAAAATATGTTTCTGTATACTTCTGATTCACTCTGCTACTAACATCTGTAGTTACATCATAAATAAATATGAATAAGGCTGTTCCAGAAGCAGCCCATGCATACCCAAGCCAAGACACTGCCTCTATCATGCTTCACATATGAGTATGTATGATTTGGATCATAAGCAGACCCTTTCTTTACACATCGGCCTTTCCATCACTTTGGTAGAGATTAATATTGGTTTCATCAGTCTATAAAACTTTCTTCCAGAATTTTTTCGCTAAATCTCTGTACTTTCTTGTAAATTCCAATATGGTCTTCCTATTCTTACTGCTTATGAGTGGCTTGAATCTTGTATGCTCACTATATTTCTGCTTTCAAAGACTTCTTCGAACGGTATATTGTGAAACCTTCACTCCTGCACTGTGGAGGTTGTTGGTGATGGCACTAACTGTTGCTTCTTTTGTTTTCCTCGGACGTCCTCTTCTATGTTTGTTGCTCAGTTCACCTGTATTTTGTTTCTAACGACATTATCTGTAGAATTGTTGTTTTGTCTATGTCCAATGACTGTCCAATGGCTCTGATCGATTTTCTTTTTTTCTCAGCTTCAAAGTGGCTTGTTTTCCTACCCGAGACTGCTTTTTCTCTCATGAGGGGCTTTTTACAGGAAATGCACCCTTTAAAGGAAATACAGTCTTTAATAAAGTCTAAAATAAAGAGTAATCATTCAGAACTATTTAATGCTTAAACAATCAATCTAAAAGGCAACACCTGGACAACAGCAAATACCTGTCAGTCAAGTGTTCAGTAGTTTTGTTCACTGGAAAAATGGGTGGATTAAGCCAAAAGATTGTATATACTAAGTTGGTGAAAACCGGGAAATAAAAACTGAAATTGTGAAGTCTAGTTTCATATTCATCTTTTGATCTTAAACGCAAATGACTTCAGTGAACAACAAAAACAAAGGAATTGGCCTTGACATTCCAATACTTTTGGAGGGACTTTCTCTCTCTCTCTCTCTCTCTCTCTCTCTCTATCTATCTATCTATCTATATATATATATATATATATATGTGTGTGTGTGTGTGTGTGTGTGTCTATATATATATATCATGTGCACTAAAAACAAACAGCAGTATATATATACTGCTGTTTGTTCTTCTCTGCGCACTGCATATATATATGTAATTGCGTATATATATATATATATATATATATATATATATATATATATATATATATATATATATATATTCTTATTTATATGTATATATATATTTTTTTTATATATACATATGTGTATATATATATATGTTGTGTATGAAATAATGAAATAATTGTGTATATATATGTATGTATAATTGTTTGGATATATATATATATATATATATATATGTTTGCGTGTAATCCAATTCTTCACACCCCTCCAAAAGTATTGGGACGTCAAGGCCATATGTATACATATAATTGTGTGTATATCAATATATATATATATATATATATATATATATATATATATATATCATTGTGTGGATGTGAAAATATATATTTAGGGTGCGATGGCTAAATCGTCGTCTAAATTACGCATATATTAAATAGACACTGACAGCCCATTTTAACAGATATATGTACCAAAATTACACAAAAAAATTTGAAATACTAAAAAGTAAAATTATTCAATAAAGTTGGCTTCAAACACATCCTCAAGACAACTTCGAAACCTCCTGAAACTCTTCTGAACTGTCTCCTTGTTAAAGTTCGTGAATGCTACCATAATACTTGCCTTTAGTTCATCTTTGGTGTTACAAGGAGTTTTGTTGGTCTCACGTTCAACTGCACCCTACACATGGGGTTGCAGTCTGGCAAACTACTTGGCCAGATGTAAGGAGTGATATGGTCGCAGAAATCGTCTGACAGCCATGACTGGGTTCTCCTGCTTGTGTGGCAGTGTGCAGAATCATGTTAGCTAGACATATTTTCTACTCGTAGTCACCCTCCTAACCTAGGGCAGCTTTACCTTCTCAAGGCACTTGATGTAGGCCTTCGTGTTGTCTCTGATGCCTTCTCAAACACATTCAAGATTTCTTTTCTTATCAGAATGATCAGAGTGAGTTTTCCGAGTTGCTGTACCTTTGGAATCACCATTAGACTAATCCAATTCTTCACACCCAAACGCTCTGAAATGTTCATATTGGAGCTTCCGGTGCAAATGCCAAGCAATGCAGCATGTCTTCTCCACATTTCTGATGGAGTGAAATGCGGCATGGCGCTCTTTTTCTCACAGATGGTGCTCAACTGATTCTAATATATTGTGCAGTTGATAAAATTAAAAAAAAAAACAAAAACGTATATGCGCGAAACCGAAAATAAACTTAATAACAAAAAAGGAAGGATTTGCGAACATATGGACTTTTGTTCTTGTTTTGGTGTGAGAAACCCGCCCCCATAGCTTGTAAAAGTATTTTTGATATACCCTGTACACACACACGCACTCTCTCTCTCTCTCACACACACACACACACACACATATATATATATATATGCAAATATATATACATACAATGGTATATATATATATATATATATATATATATATTGTTCGGAATTCGCAATGCATAAAGATATGAACCCCAGGTTCAAAGGTGAAAAAAAAAAGGAAAAGCTGGGTTCGCTCATATAGGAACACACGAACAAGTAACGGTGAACAGTAAGCACATGATTGACATTTGTAAATAGGTTTTATATAAGAAACTACAAAATACAAAATAAAAAATGTATGTCGTGACAGACGTACAAAAGAAAATTTAACTGATATTGGAAGCCAGTTTAAACGTGTTTCACGAATTTGGAGTTGGATGGTTCGTAATGGCAACAGACAAAGTAACCGTCGAACGTCCACAAAAGTTGGTTGTTTTTTGCTTTTTTTTCTGCAATATGAAATGTAGAATTTTGGAATAATGTTTGTATTCCGTTTCCCCATGTTTAATTGGATTGCAGCAAACTATGATTTCTTTGTGTCTATTTGGATACAATATTCCTTTATTATTTTCCCATTAAATAGTCAAATAGACCCATAGATCTTCGGGACGAAATTTCCTTATTCCCTACACAACAAGTAATAGAATAGACTTGTATGTGTGTTTCTCATCCCTTACGATCGAATGATGAGAGTTTATTTTTCTCGAACAGTTGTCGTTGGAGGAAACTAAAATTACAATACCAAAATACGACTTGGTGATGTATGTCAAGTGAGCGTAGTTGACCGATTCTTACTCCTTTTCTCAGGAGGTCGTTCCGTTTATTGTCAAGTAATCCCAAATTCCCATCCTACTATTTCTTTGGAGGTCATTCTGTTTGTTGTCAAGCACTCTAAATTACCCTCCTGATTAGGAGGTCATTCTGTTTGTTGTCAAGCACTCTAAATTACCCTCCTGATTAGGAGGTCATTCTGTTTGTTGTCAAGCACTCTAAATTACCCTCCTGATTAGGAGGTCATTCTGTTGTTGTCAAGCACTCTAAATTACCCTCCTGATTAGGAGGTCATTCTGTTGTTGTCAAGCACTCGAAATTACCTCCTGATTAGGAGGTCATTCTGTTTGTTGTCAAGCACTCTAAATTACCCTCCTGATTAGGAGGTCATTCTGTTTGTTGTCAAGCACTCGAAATTACCCTCCTGATTAGGAGGTCATTCTGTTTGTTGTCAAGCACTCGAAATTACCCTCCTGATTAGGAGGTCATTCTGTTTGTTGTCAAGCACTCTAAATTACCCTCCTGATTAGGAGGTCATTCTGTTTGTTGTCAAGCACTCAAGAAATTACCCTCCTGATTAGGAGGTCATTCTGTTGTTGTCAAGCACTCTAAATTACCCTCCTGATTAGGAGGTCATTCTGTTTGTTGTCAAGCACTCTAAATTACCCTCCTGATTAGGAGGTCATTCTGTTTGTTGTCAAGCACTCTAAATTACCCTCCTGATTAGGAGGTCATTCTGTTGTTGTCAAGCACTCGAAATTACCCTCCTGATTAGGAGGTCATTCTGTTTGTTGTCAAGCACTCGAAATTACCCTCCTGATTAGGAGGTCATTCTGTTGTTGTCAAGCACTCTAAATTACCCTCCTGATTAGGAGGTCATTCTGTTGTTGTCAAGCACTCTAAATTACCCTCCTGATTAGGAGGTCATTCTGTTGTTGTCAAGCACTCTAAATTACCCTCCTGATTAGGAGGTCATTCTGTTGTTGTCAAGCACTCGAAATTACCCTCCTGATTAGGGAGGTCATTCTGTTTGTTGTCAAGCACTCTAAATTACCCTCCTGATTAGGAGGTCATTCTGTTTGTTGTCAAGCACTCTAAATTACCCTCCTGATTAGGAGGTCATTCTGTTTGTTGTCAAGCACTCGAAATTACCCTCCTGATTAGGAGGTCATTCTGTTTGTTGTCAAGCACTGAAATTACCCTCCTGATTAGGAGGTCATTCTGTTTGTTGTCAAGCACTGAAATTACCCTCCTGATTAGGAGGTCATTCTGTTGTTGTCAAGCACTCTAAATTACCCTCCTGATTAGGAGGTCATTCTGTTTGTTGTCAAGCACTCGAAATTACCCTCCTGATTAGGAGGTCATTCTGTTTGTTGTCAAGCACTCGAAATTACCCTCCTGATTGGGGAGGTCATTCTGTTGTTGTCAAGCACTGAAATTACCCTCCTGATTAGGAGGTCATTCTGTTTGTTGTCAAGCACTGAAATTACCCTCCTGATTAGGAGGTCATTCTGTTTGTTGTCAAGCACTCGAAATTACCTCCTGATTAGGAGGTCATTCTGTTTGTTGTCAAGCACTCTAAATTACCCTCCTGATTAGGAGGTCATTCTGTTGTTGTCAAGCACTCTAAATTACCCTCCTGATTAGGAGGTCATTCTGTTTGTTGTCAAGCACTCTAAATTACCCTCCTGATTAGGAGGTCATTCTGTTGTTGTCAAGCACTGAAAATTACCCTCCTGATTAGGAGGTCATTCTGTTTGTTGTCAAGCACTCGAAATTACCCTCCTGATTAGGAGGTCATTCTGTTTGTTGTCAAGCACTCTAAATTACCCTCCTGATTAGGAGGTCATTCTGTTTGTTGTCAAGCACTCTAAATTACCCTCCTGATTAGGAGGTCATTCTGTTTGTTGTCAAGCACTCTAAATTACCCTCCTGATTAGGAGGTCATTCTGTTTGTTGTCAAGCACTCGAAATTACCCTCCTGATTAGGAGGTCATTCTGAAACTCGTCTCAGTCCAGGTAAAACAAAAAACAAACCAAAGTCGCCTCAAAGTGTTGACTTCTATGTTCACTTTTATATTTACACACGCTCTATCTCTGATATTGAGCACATTATACCATAAACATAGCACATCTTAAGACTATAGAGATGCTTAATGTGGGATAAAAAGAATTGGTGTTGGGGGTTTATTATTGTTTATCTTAGCGAGATTTGGCATGAAGGTTCATGGCTAACTGCTTTCTTAAAATCAAACACGGATTAAATACTATTACATGGATCCCACACATCTACTGAAACACATGTACACATACACCATATTTCCATATATCAACTTATATATACATATCTACATCTAGATATATGTGGGTCTGTGTAAATTTAATCTCAGTCCATAATTATATAAACATATCCATGTCAAAATATTTTTCTTTCCACCGCTCTGTCTTCATACATGTGTGTGTGTACACCAATAATTGTATACGCACATCTCTGTTAGTATATATAAACACATTTACATCTAAGAATTAGACATTATATCTAAGAATTTTTTCTCTCTATGTCTCTCAGAAATGGTAAGTGTTCAGTTTATTTTTAGGTTCATTTAAAATGCCTTCCTGCAAAGGAATAACCTTTGTCTCTCAGGGAATGTCATCATAGGTCAAGGAAATTTAATACTAATAGAAGTGCAGGTATTGATATACACTGGATTTTTCTCTATCTCTCTTTCTCTATTCTACCTACTGATTATTCCAAAATGTAAAAGAAATATGCTTACTCGCTTCATTAGAAATCGTGTATATATATATATATATATATATATATATATATATATATATATATATATATATATATATATATATATATGTTAGATTTTGTACCATTTAAGCATACAGAAATTTCCCAGTGAATGTTAGTGAGTATCGTAATAAGAAATATTGTCGGATGGAAAAAATATCCTTTAAAACATAAGTTAGGAGATATAGAAAGCGAAAAGTTGCAACTAGTGATGCGCAACGCTGAGCATAGAACTGGTCTTTGGCTTCGGGTGTGGCCTCGAGATTTGTTGTATTAGGGCAGGTTGATGTTTCACTTCTTTTTAAACCATCAACATTGCACTCAACGTGAATGCTGCGAGTTGATATGATAAGTACTGACACCAAAAACTTAACCAATGTTTGAGCATTTGAGTTTAAAAATCATCTGAAAAATATACAGAAATACCTAATTCCCGTAGGTTTTTGCTTACAAACTGACTTCAAACTGTTATTATTTCAAGAATAAAACCAGATAACTTTGTTATTTTTAGAATTAGATACATCGAATGGAAAATATATTCAAATCAAGATTCTAATTATGAATCACCACAAGTAAAATATGTGAAAACAAAAAATTGTAGATGATTACAAAAAAGGCTAATCAATGAATAAGATTTTACCCCATTTTATAGGCTATAACTAATAAAAACAAAATCCGAAAGTATATATAACACCATAATACTGCTGGACAAAAATTATACGATAAAATGGTTTAAATTTAAATTATTTATTGAAAATCACACTAAAACTACTTTACTGCATAATATATTACATCAAAATATAGCTAAATTGTTCAGATAATTTCCCTTTGAAGTAAATGATGGTCTTATTTGATGGTTCAGTGATTTAGTAATAATGTGTTTGTACCTTGCTTCTTGTCCATATTCAATCTGTGAAGCTTTAGTAGTAAATGTTACTGCTTTTGCTACACTTAGCATGAGAACCTCTTGCAGTTCATTATTTGTAAAAACTTCTGCAAACGCAGGATCACAAATTCCATTTTATAAGAAATTTGATCAGAGTGTCGCTTCACAGTTGAATGTAAATTTTTTTTATCGCTGTAAATTTTTAATGCAACATACTGTATTTCAGTCGAGCGTTGATTTATTCTATGGATCATGTTGAAGATATGCAGTTGTGGGTTATGGAATTTATTATTCCTTTTAATTTGAAACTGACAAACCACATATATTTTAATTATAAATTTTATAAGACTGTACAATGTATCATAGAGGTCTGGTGGATATGCACTTGGTCCATAATCTGGTCTATAAACAAATTAACCTGGTGGTTAAAGTTAGCCATCTTGATTGATTTAGAGACCCAATTTTCCAGGCAGCAAATCTAGAGTTCACGTTCCCTGGAGAAATTCCTGCAGCATATTTTAAGAGCAGTCTTTGGTCACCACTTAAATCTTCCATTACCCTTGCAGCAAGATAGAAATCATCTAGGGTTCTATTGATAGTATTAAATTCTACCTGGGTCAACTCCTGGAAATCTTTTTGTTTCCCTAGAGGACCAGTAAACGTAGTAGCGCTTCTGCATTTTCTTCAATGGACTTAAAACAGTAAATTCATTTTGATGAAGTGAACACCCAATGATGTGCAACTTTCTTTTAAGTTTTTTCTCCAGAAGTGTAACAAGCCTACATCACAACCAGTATTTGTACTGGCATTATCTACATTATTTAATACACTGCCTTACGCTATAGAATTTTTCTAAAATAGTAGCAACATTCTCTGTTAGAACAATATCAGTTGCATCAATGTGAAATAACTCTGTGGGTGAGCTATTTATTTTCCATGTTCATCTCTGGTGAAAGTCTAATAGCTTTTTTAATATTTTTCTGTTTTCCTCTGTAATCTCGTTCTATTGGAAAGTGTCCTTATCAATTCTGTAATTAAAACCAATGAAAATGATATTTTCATGATTCTGAATGTTGTTCTGATGTTTGCTTACTTTTACACTAGCTTTTGCCCTGTATGTTTTATACTTATCAATGTTAATATCCATTTAGTTAAATCTTGGATGAAGAAAGCACATATCTTGTAGGTTTAATAAAAAGGTATTAGTAAACCATGACCTAAGGTTGGAAGATACATCACTCTTAATATAAGTTCCATGGCATATCTAGAGACTGTAAGTTCGTTTAGAATGTCTCCCTCTCTCAAAACTGTCATCAGTTGTTTCTTCACTGAAAGACAAAAATATCCGATGTAGAAGTAACATGTGTAGAATCCTGTTATTGCTATCTTTCGATCTGCTTGTCTAATCTCTCTGCATCAGTTACACTTTTTGATATTTTTTCACAGCATCGTTGTCAACAATTCCAAGTTGGAAATTACCTTTTGGTCAGTTTTCTCTCTCTCTGAGAGAGAATATTTCCTTTTTTTCAATGGGATCATGAAATTTCAAAATGTGTATAAGCTTAAAAACAGATTTAGCATATATGATAAACATGAAGGAAATATCACAATATTATTTACTAGAGATGAGGAGATTATCAGAAGTAAATTGATATTTTTCAATTAAATTTGAAAATCAGGACATGAATTAGTTCAGATTAAACAAAAAAGAAGAAAATCAAGCATAGAATTAACATTACATTCTTGTGAGGAGGGCAAGTGAAAACATTATCATAATTTAATAAAATTTCAAAGGCAAATTTGAAATAAGAAAAATAGAATGAAACAGTATTACTTACCTAAATTGATTATTCAATGTAAATAAACAGACACAATAAACGCCAGTCACTTCGAAAATACAAAATTATGTAAATTAAACAAAGTGTTTACTTTCTTTTTCAAATTTCCGTTGTATAAATATACAAAAGAACCAATTAATTTTACAGTGACAAACGAAAAACTTAGAAAATACCATAAAAGCATCGAAAGAAAGTTCCAAAATACTGTTGATTTTAAAATGAAGAATTATTTTATGCTTTATAAATTTTATATAAAAAAAAGATACTATATTCATCGCTGGCCACAACTTAAATAAATATTGTATTTAATCTTTTTTGCCTTTATAAAGTAATTTTTTTTATTATTATTCATAATTCAGATTTAATTTTCATTGATTTATTGAGAACATGTAAATGTTGCAATAGGAAAATATTTTTATCAAATAACATTTACACATTTGTTCTCCATAAGGGTACGGAAGTTTTAACAGCGTTTAATCTTTCGCTGATCACTGGAATGAAATTCTAACACTCCAATTTTGAACTTAAACTTAGTCTTTAAACTCATTTCCTCAAAAAAAAAAAAAAGTTAAGGAATGAAAAAATATTTTGTGTTCTTATTTATGTCAAACCTCAACTATCAAATTGAGTGCAATAACACAGTCCCAAAATCGAACTACTCTATTGGTGCTTAGATGCACACTATGTTTATAAGACCTTCAGATGTAGAGAGGTGAAGGATGAGAATTCCGCGTACTGCCTGCTATAGGTTCAATCATACGGAACAAGTTGTTTCCAACAGCGAATTCAAAATCCATGTTCCCTGCATTCATTGACATTTTTCCTCTGCCAAAAGTAGATGTAGTGTTTCTCTTTTAGAAATCGACTGTCGCATTTCCTGCTGAACTGCCACGTCAGTTTTCAGTCTGTTTAGCTCGTAATCGCTCACCGTGGTCTTGCGAGCAACGTTTATTTCTTGAAGGTCGTCAGCTTGCGATACAATGAGTCTTCGTTCTTTTTCCCTTTTGCTGTTTGATTAATCTTCTTGTTAAGCTATACGCTTTAGAATTCAATAAAGCAAGCAGACCATGGCGGATCAACACCTTACTATTCGGTTTAAGGCGAGTGGTTATTGACTAATGGAGAGCATTACTTTTAGGTCCGGCTTGGCAGTAGAAGTTGCCGGAAGGTTTGTCAGTGTTGACAAACTATCACCACCGGGGCTCCACTCCAGATTTACTGGATTTACATCCATCGAATTTTCCGTGTTTGGATATTAAATCAAGACAACACAGGTTTAAAATCAGGGTTTACCTTCCCCTAGATGAACTACCATCTCGGATTAACGAGCGCCATCTGCTCGATAAAAATAAAATGCGCTAATTTTCTTTATGTAGAGAAAGACGTTACACTGGGCCAATACTACTCTCTAAGCAAGAACAGCATGTACTTAAAAAAAAAAAAAAAGAACCAGTGAGCATCATTGGATACTCTCAGGCCTCAGGTCTTACATCAGTTTTCCTTGGATACCATAACCAAGGCTAAGTTGTTCAACACTCCAAGTGAACTTTATAACTGAAAACTTTATTGTCGGTATCTGCTTTAGTTTTTGCGGAAATTTTGCAGCATAATTATTAAAGTTATATATATTATAAATATAATGTGTGTTTTATTTCCTATGATATATCTTGGGATAAATAATGGAGTGGTTTCCTGTTACCTTCTCCACGGTAGTTTATAGAGTCACTGCCTCTAGTTAGCTGGCCGTTTACAGGTCGGGGACACTAGAATCAAGCAGGTGCGGAAATTTAAATATCTGGGAAGTGTTCTGAAAGAGGGCAGTAAGTGCGACACTGAGATCCGAAAACTTATTGGGATGGCCAAAGACGCATTCCAAAAGCTAGACAGAGTATTACGAGACCGAAGGACTTTGTTGGTAACAAAGAAAAGAGTTCTGAACTGCTACGTGATATTCGCCTTCCTTTACGACAGCAAATGTTGGACGGTCTGCTCAAAGATGAAGAAGAGACTCGAGGCACCAGCTAAGGATACCATGGAGCGAACATGTGAGCAGCGATAAGGTTTTGGAGAGGATGCAAACAGAGGAAACTTATACTTAACATCAGGAAGAGGTAGCTAAAATGTCTTGGACACGTAATGAGAAAGGAAGGATTAGAAAATCTAACACTCACAGGGCGAATAATGGGAAAGCGGGATAAGGGAAAGTAACGTGTGACATACCTAGCAAATGGATGACAAAACGGTCTGAGAGAAGTAGCAAAAAGACAGCACTTATTGAGAACTACAAGGGATAGGAGGATGTGGAGATCCATAATCACATATGTTTTTAAAGGACACGTCACATAAATGAAGATATTATAATCTGTGGATTAACATGTCTTTATATATATTGATGTACGCATGTATGTATTTGTCTATTTAATATCTAGATATTCGGGTGTAAATAAAGAGACAATGAGTCTTTAGATTGTGGTGCTTACAGAAATATCGACATTTGTTCAGTAACTATATTTTTGTATATTTATATGAGTACATGCAGTTGTTCAATAGTGGACGATGTGATTTAACATATGTAGGTGAGATTATTTATTTCGTAAAAAATACAAAATTGTGGTGAGTGGGGGTTTCATTTTATGCATACCACGTTACATCTATAAACACTTCCAAGAAAAGTATAGTTACATATGTGTTAGTATTTTAATAAATTGGCATTCTTCTCAATTCATATGATCAACGATTACTATATATGTTTACATGCATGCACATAAGTTTTGAGAAGAACACACACGCACACTTATATTTCTATGTACATTCGTTCAAAGGTATAAACATGTATACCAACATTTATAAATGTATATATTACATTTTTTCGGAAATAAAGAGTTATTTTCTGTTTACGCCAAATGAAAGTATATGAAAATAATGAAAGACTGAAATAATTTGGTACATGATTATCTTATTTTTTTAATTCTGATTTTTTAAAATCAAAATCAAAAGAAAAAGTCATAATTAATATTTGATTTTAAACATAGACTGGAAAATTAAAATAAAATAATATGCGTTCAAAATTATTTCGGTCTGTATTTTCAAAGAAAAAATATTCCATCACCTGACCTAGAGTTATTAGTTGAATTTTTAACTGAAGTTTCTGTTACAATAAATAATATTCACCATTTACAAGGAAGACGATTATATTAAAATAAATATTTGTTGAGTAAAATAAATGTCTTTTTAATCTGCTGACATATTGATATACCTACTGTACGTGTGTATGTTTTGGGTTGGAACAATTTTTTTTACCGTTTTTGAGTAGGTTTTAAAGATGTGATTTTATTTCATACGTACCTAAAATTCATGACATATATACATAAAAGGTTACATTTCAACGTGTCTTTCCATACGATTCGTGCGTAGATTGTGAATTTTAAGTATTTTCTATGTTAAATTTGAAAATGGAGGAAAGTGAAATGCATTTTCGTCATTTCATGATCTTTTATTTTCGATATAGAAAAACGATACTCAAAAAGCAGCAAAAATATTTATGGAGATGATTTCATAACTGATGGTACTATTCAAAAATAGTTCGCTTCATACAGAAGTGAATTTTTTGATCTGGAAAAGCGAAAACGTTCCGGCAGGATTTCAGTCATTGATGATAACTAAAACAAAATCCAGGTCGCACACCACAGGACATCGCAGATATGCTCTACATATCTTATAGGTTCGTTGTAAGGTATTAAAATCACTTGAATACGTGAATCACTACAAAGCACAATCCGATGAAATACTAATTAGTTGGAAGAAATTCATCTATATTATTATTATTAGGTTGTTTAGAGATACTTTGTTTCAATAAATTCATTTTGTTTTTTGTGAAAAATCCGTGGCGCAGAGTAATATTTTGGATAATATTCAATGGCGTCATTGAATTTGACTCAAAGGATTACGATTGTCTGGACCAGCTTGCGTTTGAGTGAACTGATAAGTTTTCTTTTTTTCACTCTTTAGTCTCAAAAACTTTTAAATTTTTCAGTTTTTCCTTTCTTACTTTCTGATTTTTGTGCACATTTATTTGTTCACTTTTTCATTTCTGTTTATTTCCGTTTTTTGACCCTACCCTCGTTTTTATTTACCGTTTTCCTATTTGGTTGAATTGCTTATTGTTTTTGGTTTGCCACGTTCTTGTTCCATTTTACTTTATTTGCTCTTGACTGTTTTGTTTTTCGTTAAACAATTTAAAAAAAAGGTAATTTGTTCGACTGTGGTGGGTTTTTACACCACCATGGTCGACAAAAACAATGACAATGCAGAAACACCGTTACCTAAACCAGCTAAAAGGGCCTGGACGGAAGATAGGCCGGAAAAAAAACATGACACTTTTTATGTGAAGCAACGCAAGAAGTATGAAGAATTGTTTAAAGATAACGAGTTCTTGACAATTCCGGGGGTGCTGAATGCTGTCAGCCCACGCACCATATCTCTGCTGATTTCCGATGTTAAAACCCGGAAATTAATTGGGGTCAGCAGGGAAAGCACGGAGGAAGCCCTCAAAGCATTACAAATTAGTCCGAGGGTGCTAGCCAGAAGAACGAACGCTTTGTGGGACATTTTGCTAACGTCAGAGCAACAAGCCAAGGATTGAGCGAGGAGTATATTGACCACAAAGACCCTGCGACTGCAGACCGAGTATATGGGCACTCGTAGGACAAAGGTCACCGTCCATGGGGTGCCAGTGGACATTCCAGATTATAGAATGGAGGCCTTCTTCGCTAAATTTGGAGAAGTTAATGAAGTGAAGGCCCTCAGGAGCAAAACCGGAATAAAGACGGGAGATATAGAGATCCATATCACTATTAATAGGAAAACAAAGAATCAACAGCAAAAGCAAGGAGCCTCTCTGCTTCCCCTTCCCGTGCTCCTTCCTCCTCTCCCTCTAATTCTTCCCTTCTAGCTCTATATCCACTCCCCCTCACACATCCACTTCTTCCCCTCCTCACCTATCAAAAAGAAACTTTTTCCAGGACCGGAAGAAATTTGCAAGGTAGATCGAGATGAAGCAAAAAAGGGCCTGTCCAAACAAAAAAGGGCCCCTTTAGGGCTTCTATTAAAAATGGATAGCATCGAGGGAAAGTCAGTGGAGGATCCCCGGAATTTCCCTTACGCCCCTGGAGTTATTACCCTAGTGAGAGATACCGGGGGATACCTCAAGGTCTGGAGTCACCACTTTGAGGCCAAGGAGGCCTATCCAAAATTAAGGATTCTTGAATTAGACAATGTCGATTTAAAAAAGCTGAGACATTTCTGTTCTGGGAGGGTCCCTGTTTGCTCCATCCCTCCATAGGGCAGTTAAGCTAACGTACCCTACGGACGTCGGCGGTGTTGTCCTGGATGGTCGGATGACGACGGAGTTGGGAACAGGGAGCCTGGGGCAATCCGTCGGGGTCCTGCAGATTTCTGGCCTGTATGTGAGTAGGTTTTTTCTTTTCTTTCTTTTATTTTTCAAGCCTAGAAGATGTCTGTTAAGATAGCCAGTTTGAATACGAATGGCTTGAGGGATCGGGGTAAGGATGCTCGCCTGCTCCGTGATCTCTTGTCGTTCGGCGTGGATGTCGCCGCGATTCAAGAGACCCACTTTGTCGTCTATTCAGTATATGGGAACCGACTGGCCAGAGGAGTCTCTTTTCTGGTTAGTCGTACTCTTGATGCGAAGGTGGACCTTATGCATATCGACGCTGAGGTCCGGTTGATCGTGGCCGATATTGCCGTGAAAAGTAGTTTGTTCCGGGTCGTTGCGGTTTATGCGCCCAACGACCGGGAGAAGCGGGTCTCGTCTTTTCGGCAGTTGGGGCCGTTCCTGGTGGATTCAATGCGCCTAGATTTAATGGGGGACTGGAATGCCATCCTGGACCCCAAGTTAGATAAGGGGGAGCTAGCGGGAGGAGGGCCTGGTTGATCTGATCGAAGAGTTTGGTCTCGTTGATAGATACCGGGTCGATCACCCCGGGGAGAAAATGTGGACGTGGGCTCAAAATTGGCCTTCTGACCGGGTGGTTAGATACCTGAATAGAATGTTGGTTAGAGGAGCCGATGTAGACTTGTTAGATTCTCCAACATTCCACTACGTAGGCTATTCGGATCACAAACTCGTTTGTGCCCGGGTGGCGTTAGAGCGTAGGCCTAGAATGGCTGGTTACTGGAAGTTCAATCTGTCTTTACTGGACAGATGGGACTTCCAGGAACAGGTAACTAGCTTAGTGCAGCGGGAGCTAGTGGGGGCGGTTATAAGTGGTGGGAGAGACTTAAGGATAAGATTAGGTCCTTCACCACTGATTTCAGCAAATGACTCGCCCTAGATAGAGCTGAAAAGGTGAAGACGCTTAAGGCTATTTTTCCCGGGCGGTGGCTGCGGGGAATCCCCTAGAGATAACTTTAGCTAGGGAGGCCCTGGAGCGTTTGAGTAGCGAGCGCTACATGGGCACATAGGTTAAGCAAGATGTCTTCCGAAGTTGTGAACATGGGCGCAGATTTATGCAAGGAAGACATCCGTCGAGGTTCCGATCGTTACATTCGTGAAGTCAAAACCCCGGAGGAGCATACTCTTCGCGCCACTGACGACATGTGCGAGGCGTTTCGGCGGCATTTCGAGAGCCGGTTTACCAAGGAGCCTGGTCTCCGTGATGAGGAGTTTCGTAGCTATATGGCTGACTTTCCTCGGCTTTCGCCGAATGAAGCAGCTACCTGCAAGGTGAGATCACGGAGGGCGAAGTCTACGCGGCATTGAAGAAGGTCGGCAGAGGCAAGTCGCCCGGTCTGGATGGTTTGCCCTATGAATTGTACTTGAGGCTGTCGTACATCTTTGTCCCGATTTTGACTGTGGTGTTCAACAACTGGTTCCGGCAGGGGTCCATCCTCAACCGGCTCACTAGGGGTGTGATCACGCTGTTGACAAAGGGCAAGGGTGTTGGGCGGGATTTAGATGATTATAGGCCCATAACTCTGCTAAACTAGGAGTTAAAGATCCTGCATGAGCGTCTGGAGTCAGTTGCCGAGTCTCTGTTGGGACCCGAGCAGATTTGTGCTGTGAGGGGCCGAACAATTCAGAGCAACCTGCGTCTGATCCGCTGGATCATAGAGGGTGTAAAAGACGATGAGGCCGCGCTGATCAATTTAGATCAGTCCAAGGCATTTGATAGGGTTGACCATCGCGATCTTGCTGCTGTCCTTCGGGCCGCCAGTTTCGAACCTGACTTCTGCTGCTGCATGAGCCTCCTGTATCGCTTCTCCAGGGCTGTGGTACAGGTGGACGGGAAGCTGTCGGGCGCCTTTGCGCTGTCAGGGTTGTCCACTGTCGGTTCGTCAGGGTTGTCCACTGTCGCCCCTATTCTATGCTTTGGCGTTGGAGTCTCTCCTTCGCCGGCTGAGAGACAGGGCGTGCAGTCCAGCCGTACGTGGTATCGCTGTTCCTGGAGGGGCTCGAGCCAGGGTTTTCGCGTACGCCGATGAGGTATCTGCTTTCGTGTCGTCCCGCGGCGACTTTGAGTCGGTACTGAAGGCGCTTGATCGGTACAAAAAAGTGACAGGGGCCAAGATTAAATGCGACAAGTCGTCCGGATTGCGGTTAGGTGCCTGGAAGGAGGTCGATCCTCCGGGGCCCTTCGGTTGAATGGACGGGTTTGGATCCGACCTCCAGCTGGAGAAAAATTGGTCTGAAGTACGAGCAAAGGTCGACGCGGCCGGTCAGACTTGGCGTCGACGGAAGTTGTCTGTGAAGGGCAGGGCGGAGGCGTGTGCCACTTACGTTTTCGCGATTGTCCTTTATCTATTTTCCATACTTCTTCTCTGTAAAGACCATAGGAAGCCGCTTGAGCGCTCGCTATCATCCATTTTAAGGAGGGGACACGGGCATCAGGTCGACAGACGAGTCTGTGCAAAACGTCCGTGTCATGGGGGGCTGGGAATACCACACTTGGTGAGCCACAAACTTGCCTCGAGGTTGGCTTTCCTACACCGCGCATTGACAGGAGATTTGATTATGGCGGTGATTGTTACGATGCGTTCCCTTTCCTTACTATCAGTCCCCCATCTCGCGGGTTGAGCGCCATCGTAAACCCCGGGATCAATCGGATTTCCTTTGCGAGTGTCGGTCGGCCTTGTTGGCTGTTCCTCGGTTCAGTGACCTTTCGCAACCTAGGAAGGTCTCCTATCGTCATTTAGTGGAGGGGGTCGCGAAGGATTCTCTACGCGAGCAGCTCGACTTGTCGGAGGAGGAGTTTCGCTCTTTCTGGTCTTGGTCGACAGCGGCGGATTATCTCAGTAGCTCTGAATTTTCGCTTACCTGGCGATTGGCTCGGGATCGGCTTCCTTTCAATGTGAAGGTCTTCATATGGGGCTTTATGGAATTTGCCAGACTATGAACGGTGTGCCCTTGGTTTAGAGGAAACGGCTTCGCACGCCTTTTACCATTGTCCCCGGGTCCACCCCTTATGGGACCATGTCGGCGAGTTGACGGTTCGTCTCGCTCCCGAAAAGCTCGTGCTCATGGATCGCGCATACGTGTGTGACAATGTGTCGTCCCTGTATTCTGAGGTGAAACGAATGGTGTTTCTGATGCTGCTGGCCACGGCCCGAATGGTGATTTGGACGACGCGAATGGAGGAAGTCTTGCGAGGCAACCGTCTTTCTTATCAGGATCTAATCCGATTCTTTGAGCATCAGCTCAAGATGAAGATTAGAACTGACAGAAAACGCTTGCATTCGACAGTCTTCAGTGAAAGGCGGGTGAAAGAGGCGAGCTTGGTTCGTTTGAACGGGGCTAGCCTTGATTTTCTCTTCTATGTCAACCTACGTCACATCGGGGTGGTTTCGTGTGGAGCCCTAGCCTTGGTTAGGTTAGACAAGCTTTTGTGTACCTAGTTAATGTGAGTAAGAGTTGTTCTTTGCCTGTTCCCGGCTGCCTCTTTGGTTATGATCCAAGTTGAGATTCCCAACCTCCCCAGTTTGTTTCGGCCCCTTTTTATCTCGACTGGGTCAGCTTTTTATTTCCCATGTCCGTATATTTTTTTCCTTTCCAAATCCCTTAGCGAGAAAGCCTTTTGATTTTGTCCAAGGGGCAGAATACAGCGGCCTCTCTTTTTTGAGGGTTGGGCGGGCCCTACTAAAATCAATTATGTTTAGTTTACTTTGTGTTTATATTTAGTTTGTTTTGGGGTTCATTCCCTCCCCTCTCATTCTATTCATCCATAAATTTTTAAGTATATGTTTAATATATATATATAGTATTTGATTTTTATGGCATGGGGCACGTTTTTTAGGTTTCCCTTGAGAGGATGCGGTATTATGATGTATGGAGGGTTGAATGGTGACGGACGGAGTTCTTATAGTGAATGTGGAAATGGTAATGAGTGAATGGATCGTGAATCAGATTAGGTAGGTATAAGATAGTTAGTGATGACAAGCCTCAACCCCTCCCCATTTTGGCCTTGTGCCACAATTGTATTTTATATACAATAAATAATAATACGTGAATCACTACAACGTTTGGGTTTTTGACGATTTAACGGAAAAATAAAGGAACGCAATTCTATCTGAGATTCTCTAACGCAACAAAACGACCCATTTTTTAAAAGAATGACCTTAGAATGGACCTTTTTTCTTATTACTTTAAATGTCATTGTATGCACTTGTTTTATTTGAAAAGCTATATATTATTTATTTTCGTCTACCGGTTTGCATGTTCGGGAAATCTTATTAAAGAAAAATTTCGCTCTCCGGCAGGAATCGAACTTGCGGCTTTTTAAAAAAAGATAAAAAAAAAGCAGAAAGAAATAATGAACAGAATATAACAAGGAAGGAAGTTGAAACTAATAAGCAAAAAAAGAGAAAAAAAAGAGAAAAAAAAGAAGAGGAAACAGGAAGCAAACGAATGAAAATGGAAATAAGGTTACAGAGTAAAGAAAAAAAAATGAAAAAGATTAAATGTTACTATTTTTCTTCATATCCGTCTGCCATAGAAATCATCGGAATCCTTTGGAATTTTGATATCTTCTCAAAAGCTGCAATTGTCATGACATAGAAACATTGCAGAAAGGACGATGGTGGTAATATTAAATTGTTGTTCAGTAATCCCCTGAGGTTGCTGCATACCTAATCCTGATTTTGTTTAAAAGTTTATTATTTCTAGGCATCAGATAACAAAACTCATTCGTGAGACCGAGGTTTCCACTACTACTACTACTACTACTACTACAATTCTTGTTACTAAGAAAATAGCAACGCTTTCTCATTATGAATACAGTTCGATAAAAATGCTGGAAGAAAAATACGGAATTTATAGATATTTCTTCCAAATTTGTACGTCTCTCTCTATTTAGTTACTTTTCTTTCTGTTTTTACTTTTTTTCACGTCCTTTGATCTCTTTTTTCTCTCTTTTTTCTCTCTCACAATCCTGTCCTTTCACTCTCTTCCCACTTTTTTCTTCATAATCAAATGCTAATCTACAAGAACAACAAAAAGTCAAAGAACAATGCACCTCACTTTCGATTTAAAGTGACAATTCTCAAACACTTGATCCAGGAAATTGTTGAATCACCCAATTATTACCGCCGTCGATCCCCGTGATATTCAAGATATTACTAAACGATATATCAAAGTATTTCATTCAAAATGGCAAAAACAGTAATAACAGCAACAAAATGAATTGAGCTAAAAATTCTTTGCATTATCAGCATTTGTCGAAATTTCCTATCATATTCGTATATATTTTGGGAAAAGATTTCCTAACAGATTACTGATAGAATTTTGATATTTATTTCCATTTTATTAGAGGAAGGCTGTCAATAAAGTTCTCTTTATTGTTGTCATTTTTTTCACATTGTTATTTCCTATTTTCCACTTTATTGCAATGCATCATTGAAATTCACTCACATATGATTCCACTTATCCTACCATGTGTCCATTATCTTTCTAAAATCTTGCTTCTTACACGAATATACTTTCTATTACTGTTATGACATATGTCTAATTTAAAACTATATTTCTTAATTATAACAATATATTCATTACATCTATGCCTACTTGTAATGGAACTATCATGTTCCTTCAGATTGTACCAAATTTCTCTACTAGTTGCTATACATTTTTCTGAACGTTTATATAATAATATAATAAACTTAAATGAATTGGCGTCTCTTTTCCTTAGTAAATATTGATCATATTTGTGTTTTAATAGGAAGTTAAAATCATTTAATTGCTCCAAATACATTCAGTCTCTTCTAAAAATATGTTTTTTCAAAAACATTACGCAATGGGGATAGAGAGTAAGTACATTTTAAGTTCATAAACGTATCTGTTTTGGAAGTGACAGAGAAATAGAAAAAATCAAGATTTTTCCATGTTTACCTTTTTTTTTTTTTTTTTTTTTTTTAACATACAACGTGTGTTAGCACGTGCGATACCCTGTCTTCATCAGCCGCCGACCAGGGGTGATCTCACGGTTTCGGTGGTTTACCTTTATTATATTACGACATTGCCTGCTCATTTCACGGTGTAAATAGAACGCTCTCCTCGTAAAACGCTTCCAAATTAATGTTAAATGTTATTTTGAAATTGACGCCATGATTTCGTCAGTTCCATCTTTATCATAGAAAGCAAATCTCATCTAGAAAATCCTCTAGATGGCCAAACCAGTAATTTTAATTAGGAAATATTTTCAAATGAAAAAAATCAAACGCGGAAAATAAACAGGGATACATTAACATGGAATTTTCACATATAGCGCAAATCATTTAAAAAATATTGATGATTCTAAACATCTTCATCTTTGACACTTTCTTATTCATTTTTGTTCTGTTTCTCTCTCTATCTCTCTCCTCCTCCTCCTCTCTCTCTCTGTAGTATTATACTGGAGAAAGCTATTTTCCATATAGAAAATACTTAGATAGAAAATTCTGCCCTGGAAGTTTTGCTTGCTACCGACTTGGTCGTGGGTGGGAATTGTGGCTTAAAAAAAGAGATGCTGATATACTTTCTTTTAACATCTGCAGGCTCTAAGATTCCTACTTAAAACACTACTTCTTGAACACTTTAAACGTACGTTTAATATTTGAAAATAAGCTGTTTCTATATTTTCCAGTTTCATTGTCTCGTTTTCCAGTCCTTCATATCTCTTATATTTCCTTCCTTTACTTTGTTTATTTTTTATATATATTATTTTATTTTCTCGTTGGTTTTCATTCTGTAACTTCTTTTTTTTATTCCAGCTACATAAATCTTATTTTGTAATTGCTTCTTTTTTATTTTTTAGGCTTATGTATTCCCTTATTTTTTATTTCCGCAGCATATATCTTTTCCTTTACTCTCTTCCTTTACTATTTATTTCATTCAGTTCTCCCCATTTTTTTCATTTTTCACACTTCTTTGTTCAGCTTTCTGCCCTATATATTATCAGAGAAATGCATTTCAAAACCTAATTATATGGTACACATTCAAAATATTTAATAACCTAATAATTTCTTGAAATATTATTATACCGTGTTATTCATGAGTAATGGGAATTGGTAGTCCCCATCTCTTCTCCAACTCCTGAATTACATGGCACCAGCAAAGTAATACCTTAGACAGGCGGAGTCATGCACCAAGAGCTGTGGTGCACGCAAAATATAGCTGGAATTTGAACTCTTTTAATTGACTCCATTACCCGGCTGTGCATCCTCAGGTCTTCAAAAACATTTCAAAGCAGAAAATTTATTTCAGAAAAAAAAAAAAAAAACAACAAAAAACAAATCAAAAAGAAAAAAACCCCTGAACTGTCAACTGTAAATTCTGTTATTCTGTTTATACTTTATGCAATTTATACTTTATACTTCATGCAATTTATACTAGATGCAATTTATTTACTAAATATATTAAACAAATATTATATATTAAATTATTGCCGGATTCAATCCATTTTATAATATGTGTGTAACTGCTGACTGAAATTGTTGGCACGGCGGTTGTTCATTGTTTATGGAGTATAAAATGTTGCTCATTTCTTTTAGGTGGTGACAATTAAAGTGTAATAAATAATAAACTAATTCTAATAAATTGTCGACCAGAGCAGAAAGTAGCCTAAGAACTGTTAAAATAAGTGAAATATTACAACTAAGTGATCTGGAAGCTGTTGGTATGAAAATAATAAGAAATACTATTGCTACAGCCCTTTACAGAGCAGGTTTACGAACATGGCTCTTCGTAAGACCCAGTTTTTTGAAGTCTAGTCATTTGAAATTTCGTTTGGCAAATAAACATATTGATATCCCCATTTAATTCTGGATGAATATGTTACGATTAAATGAGACAAAAATTAAAATTTTGTGGCATGATGACAAAATCTTTGAAAACATCAATGTAATATTTTTAATCAAAAGGAAACTGAATTACAACAAAACATAGAGAAGGAAAATTCATTTCAGTCTGACTTTGCGAAAAGATGTGTTTCTTTGCAAAATGAAAGAAAAGACTGGTAAGAGTTAATGGTTTAATAAAAAAAGAGGATCATTGTAAAATATTCAATGTTAACTTCAAAGTGACTGTTAGTAATAGGAAATTGAAGCGTTGTTAAATCTGTATCTATGGCAATGATCCAAAACAAACTTCTAAAGTAATCCAGAAATATTTTCAGCGGAAAATATAAAAGATTTAGGCGTCGATATATGGTGAACTTAAAAGGATGTTCGATTATAGTGAAGCATTTTACAAACAGTTATTACCATGTGACGCAAACAATAGTCAGTGCATTATAAACAATCAAAAGTGCCTTTTTATAGTCATCTGTCACTTACAATATTGACAACGAGGACTATTATAAGTAACAAAGTAATTGTTCTAAGTAAGACTGACGTAGATTCTTCAGGAAAACCATTGGCTGAATTGACTAAAATAATATATATGAATTTGTAAATTGATTGCACGTTTATCGTAATTAAAATAACTGATCCAAGTGCGACTTTTGGATAATAAGTGCGACATTACTGTAATTATTGAACAATATAGTTCATGCCACTTTGACAGAAAATTTACCAGTAAAAAATTCGTATATCACCATATTTGTACATGAACGCACAACTGTAAAAAATTTAAAATCAAACTCAGCGTTGCTACTGCGCGCTCCAAAAACAATAACTCATTTCCAATAGCATTTTTTGGATACAACAATACATATATTTTCGTTGTCCTCTTATTACTAAGAGAAAAAACAAGAACAACATCTATTCCATACCTGAAAGATGTCTGTGGAACAGACGAAAGCTTGTAGTAAAAATAAGAACTAATACGGCAGAAATTTATAGAAACAAGGATCTTTTCATTCATAACGGATTCGGAGGTTTTGTATATTATTTGAATTGTTTGCGACGATGGATTTCTCGCCAATTAAATCATTAACCTTTGCATTTGTTTTTGTGTGAATAATTCATGAATATATATATATATATATATATATATATATATATATATTGTTTTAATTGAAACAATTGTGGCACAAGGCCAAAGGAGAAATGGGGAAAGGCTGGTCGACACTTTCTATCCTAGACATAGTTAATTAGCTAATCTGATTCACGACCCACTCATTCATTACGGTTTGTTCATTCATCCCCCAAACTCATCCCTCACCATTTAATACTACATATGCCACAATACCATAAATTCATAGGGAACCAGAAAAAAAAATGTACAAATAGTTCAAATGTCTCATTTTTCCATTTTTTTTAAATATATAAAAATTATATGCTGATGAAATGAGAGGGGATGAACCCAGAAAACTAAACTAAAGTATAAAACGTTCAAACTAAACATAACACATGTTAGTAATACCCAACCACACCACAAAAATAATAAAGAGTGACCACTGTATTCTGCCTTTAGACAGACTCAAGAAGCACACTCATTAACAAGAGTGAGGATAAAAAAGTGTATATATATATATATATATATATATATATATTTGACATAAAAACACTCCAGCGAGTGATCAGGATCGCCTCGTCAGTGATGTTATGACTTGGGGCCATGGCAAGTTTCAGATCTTCGAACATAATACTTGTTCACCCAAGAGACCCTACCGAAACAGTACTATTCCGGCAGGCGATCTTGAAGCAAAAAAAAAAAAAAAAAAAATACGCCAAGCACGCAAGAAATGGACTCGTTAAATAAATGCCACTGCTGACCAATCGTTAACGACTTACGTCATTTCCTCTTCAGCCAAAGACGATACAAAAAAAAAAAAGAAAAAAAGAGAAAGACAGCATGCTCGTCTTTTCTCTTCTTAGGTTGACCACGCGGAACGATCCACATTCTCAACGAACAGTTTGACATAACAGGTAAGTAATGACAAGAAAAGATTCCTTTCATATGAAGTGTTACTTAACCCCCACCAAAAATATGAAAACAAAATATCGAACACATTCGTTGGTCATAGGAATTATGATCAGAAACGTTTCTTGCTTTCTTTTCCCACTACCACCATTTCTTCTTTCTATTCTTTCTTTACTCCTCCTCTCTCCTCTCCCGACTAGGAATGAAAAAAAAAAAAAAAACAAAACAAAAAAACAGTTAGGAACCAAAAGACGGCATTGTTGACGGCATGGTGAAAAAATTAAAAAATTAAAAGGACCCTCCCCACATTGTTTATCTACATATCCCTTTTCCTTTCTTCCCAACTGCCCCTCAACGCCCACCAATCCCCGTCGTAGAGCTCCATGGAACAGATCTTTTAATCCATAGCCATTTTGAGGCTTTCTCTGCAGCTTGTGATAGAGCCTCTTTTTCACTCCCCTGACTCCAAGCCGACAGATCTACCTGCAAAACCACGGCATCCGACTTCAACCCGGAGACAGGTAGTCCGCCATTTGTTAGCTCTGCATCTCTCAACTAACTCCTGGTATTTTTCAAGCTGTCTTTCAAAGGCTTCTTCTAAATTCTCCTCCCAAGGTACCGTAAGTTCGAGCATTATGATCTCCCTGGAGACAGTCGACCAGACCAATAAATCCGGGCGCAGGGACGATTTTGTTATCTGCTCCGGAATATTCAACTGGTTCCCCAGGTCTACTCTTAGCTTCCAATCTCGGGCAGAGGAGAGCATGCAGGTTGAGGATTTACGCACCGTGGAGGAGTTTCCATCGGCCTTGATGAAACAGATCGCCTTCGTTTCGGGCTTACAACTGCAATCGTTAATTGCTGCGGCCACTACTTCGGCTAATTTCCCAAGTACCTGATCATGTCCCCACCGGTACCTTCCTTCACCAAGTGCCTTCGGGCAAGCGCTTAGAATATGTTTCAGGTACTTTTCCTGGCACAGAGTGGGCATGATGGTGACTCGCTCATCCCCCAAGTATGCAAGTTTGCAGGACTCGGTAGTACATCGTACACAGATTGCACAAGAAATTTAATGCGACTGGCGTCGGAGTGCCAGATCTTCGACCAACTTATCTTCCGCCGTAAAAAAATTCCCAACGTGTCTATGCACTCTGATGGCTTAGTCCCACCATCTTGCATAATCTTTTTTCCTCAACGTTGGCTCGTACTTCCGCTTGAATTAGTTGTCGCCTCTCTTTAACTCTAGCCTTCTCGATTCGGGTACTAGGAAAGAAGCCCAAGCCCGCATTATCTGATGCCACTGTCCCCATGAGATCCTTCTGCCTCAAACGCTCCTCGCTAACCCCAGTTCGCCCTCTTTACTCCATTTCCTTTCATTGCGGACTTCTATGCCAGCTGCCGCCACTTTTGGGTCCTTAGAATCCTTGTACTGTAGGAATCCTCTTGTCCTAGAGACTACGAATTCCTCCACCAACCCGTTAAAGGGGAGTTGAAGTGCCTTTGATTTGCCATATAGTGCGGCACTGCTCAGAGCTCTCGGCAACCCAGCCATCTGCGAAGGTAGCCGTTAATTCTCCTTTCCATGGCCTCCACTGATGTCATTGGGAAATCGTATATAAACAAAGGCCAGAGAATTCTTGGGAGCACCGCGTGCTGGTAAATCCACGCCTTGAAACGGCGAAAGTCCTGACTTGTCCACCTTGGCTAGGCATACTTCCAGTTAGGAGATCGTCAATCGGATAGATAAAATGTCCCTTAAGGAGCTGTTAAAAGTTTTACCTACGCTCTTCACAGGTCTCTCTGTCAACATCGTATATATATATATATATATATATATATATATATATATATAATTAAAAAAAGTGCTTCTTATAATATGTAAAATAGATAGGTTGGTTAATAAAACAAGGACAAATGAAAGGGTACCAATATAATCAGTATGACAATCATTTATTAAATATTAATTATTAACCATATGAAAGAAATGAAGCACGGAGAGAAAGGTTTTATATGTACTTCATCAACGGTGCGAGGAACCATCAGAGAAATGGAAATTACTCAGCAAGAGATGTTTTTGTAGGGGTATTTTCTACTGGAAAATACTTCACCTATATATATATATTTGTAGGGGTATTTTTCACTGGAAAATACGTTACATACATATATATATATATATATATATATATATATATATATATATATATATATATATATATATATATATTCAACTCTGACCATTAACCTTTTATGTATTATAAGTATATATATATGTATATATATGTGTGTGTGTATATATATATGTGTGTATATATATATATATATATATATGTATTCGTATATGTGTGTTTATGTGTGTATATATATGTGTATGTATATATGTGTGCATGCGTGTGTACATATGTATGTGTATATATATATGTTTATATATGTGTGTATATATGTGTGTGTGTGTGTGTGTATTAAATATATTTTCCGTTTATACATTATTTTTTATAGATATAACTTATTTAAGTAAATGCTCTGTTTTTAATTAAACTATCATTTACCGGCCTGACGTTTATTTGTGGCTGAATGGATAATAGCAAATCAGATCAAATGATAGAGAATTTTATACGAAATTTCTCGAACATTCAGCCGGTAAATATAATTAATACTGTTTAATTAAAAAGCAGAGCATTTACTTAAATAACTTATATTTTTTAAAATAATACATAAACGGAAAATATAATTGTCGGAATTAATCCATTTTTTATATATATATATATATATATATATATATATATATATATATATATATATATATTAGTAGACTCAGCAGTTTTCAATCTGCTTGTCTTTATCGTCTTCAAGAAGCGTGTGCAAGATTTAAATGGTCAGCCAATCTAAAGTGATCTCATCCCACAATCCTCACTCTTGCTTCATATGTAGCCTCCTTTGTAAATCACTAGCGGGTCTTAAGTGCCATTTAAGATTATCGCACAAAATTTCATAACTGAAACAATTAAGCTGTCAGATCCTCATGCGTCGAAACCGACGTATGATATATATATATATATATATATATATATATATATATATATATATATATCAAAAAACAATTTATACAAAAGAATTAAATAGCAATATTAATGTGATTAATGGTGAAATCACTTCGCTAACAGGACAGTGAGACATTAACTTATTAGCAATTCCTTGACTAATAAGATCCTTATATTCGAATTCTGTGGAAAGCTACAAAGACATTTTTACTTTACAAATTGGATCCATTTCACTTTAACAGATAAATACATATAACAAGAAAATTTCGTGTATTTCTAACTTTTCAAAATTCAAACAAATTTCTCTCTTGATCGATGTGAACAAGAACTCAAGCGTAGCAGTATCGCACGCTTCAAAACATATTGAACTGCCAATAATTAAAAAAAAAATCTTTCGGTGTATACATATTTTGTCTTAGTGTTTGCCCATGTACAGGAAAATTGCGCCCTGAAAATGACAATTTGAAATTGTCGAAAGTACTTGGCATGTGTCTTCCATCAGAAAACAACACGAATATAAGGATCTTATTATTCAAGGAATTGATAGTAAGTTAATGTCTCATTAAGACCTGTTAGTCATTAATCACATTGACGTTGCTATTTAATTCTTTGTATAAATTATTTCTTTATGTTATAAAATATAAGCTTCACACTCTAATATATATATATATATATATATATATATATATATATATATATAAATGATATGTATGTATATATATGTGTGTGTATATATGTGCGTATGTATATATATATATATGTGTGTGTGTATACCATATATTATACTATATATTTAAAAGGCTTCCAAAATTTTAAGTTTTTGGTTATTATTATCTTGATGGAGCACTGATATATTTTCAACTAATATCTGTTTAAACTTTGAATTTGGACATGAGTTTTTCTTTAAATGTTCTGAGATTGAACTATGATCGTTCCAGTGAACGTAAGCCTTTTCGTCATCGTTGTTGTAAAACCAACGTATTAACATTTTTATCAGAGATGCAATATCCCAAAGGACACTTAACTTGATATACGATGTTGGTCCTTCGTAAGACGCTAGTTGACGGAGAAAAGTTGTTATGGATAACAAGGTTGGTTGTATTAAATTTAGTATATAATTAATTTTATTTTTTACTTGGATCAGTGTGGGATATATTATTGTTTATGAGTCCTTTTAGAATTTTTTCTCCTGCTTATAGTTAGAATGAATTTGATTTCCGTATAGTTGTTTGGTATGTTTAGAGTTATTTCAGGACGCATTATTTTCATTTTAATTTATGTTGATATTTTCAATAGCTCATCTAATTTTTCCTCAATGATGTAATTAGGAAAGTCATTATTAATGAGGTTTTTAATATTTTTTAATTCACTATGGGAAATCTTTCTTGTTGAAGCGTTTGCCTTTGTACGGTTTTTAAGTTTCGTATAATATCTATAGGACATTCACTTTTATAGTTGAGAGTGCACATCTTATAAGTGAATGTCCTAACTGTTGCAAAATAGCTATTATACGAAAGTCCTAGGGGCCTGTGAACCATTCGATACCAGTCAAGCGGAGGAGATTTTGAACATTTGTTATGAGTTATTGTGTTGATATGCAACGATAGCCTTTTGGACATATGTTTATATGGACATTTTACCTTGTTTTGGTGTCAGAAGACCGCTTTTATACACTCTGTATATATCCGTAGCGATTTCAGTACTCGGTTTCAGCACAGGTAACCTGTCAAGTATGTGTCACAACAACAATTAATGTTTCATCAGAACCGAATTCTTGACAAATCTCAGTGCGAACTATTAGGATTAAAAACATCACAAGTGGTTTTAATTCATTACTTTTCAAGGTATATAGCTTTGTTTGAACTTCATAAATCGAATTAAATAAATGTACTGTTCATAATGTTATTTGAACAAAAGTTTTTAACGTTAATTTGAGCAAATTCAGTTCGGTCATCTGAAACTAATAAACAAACATTTGGACATTATTCTAATAACATTAGTTGTACCAACAAATTACTGACCAAAGTATTAACAATAATCTTAAAATTTTCTTAATGGTTTCAAGGTACTGTTTTTCAAGGTATATGGTTGTTTCAACTTCATAATTTAAAATCCTGACTTAAATAAATTTTACAATCCATAATAATGTTAAGGACGAATCAACTTCATTCCTTTCGCTTTACATTAGGAATATTTGCATTTAAAACACTTTCAAGTTTAAATAAGTTTCCGTGCTACTTGAATAAATCTTATAGAGTAAATATGTTTAAATTAATTATAGTTAGCGTCCTGGAAAAACCGTCACTATCTTAAATAATTATATAAGTTTATGAATATAATACCACTTGTTTTGCAGTCATGACACTCTTAAGATACTATATATATATATATATATATATATATATATATATATATATTATAAATTAATTGATTTAAAATATAGTTAATGCTCTGTAAATTTACATTGAGCACTATTTTGTAAAAATAAAATATCTATAAGAACACCGGATTTTATATCTTACTATTTCTTTTTTTTTTATTTATATATATATATATATATATATATATATATATATATATATATATATATATATATATATATATATAAATAAAAGAAAGAACAGTAAGATATATAATCCGGTGTTCTTTAGATATTTTTATTTTTACAAAATAGTGCTCAATGTAAATTTACAGCGCATTAATATTTTAAATTAATTGATTTAAAATATGTTTTTTCGCTACACATTTCTAACCATGTTTCGAATTTAATTTTGTAATTTAACTACAATTTTAAAAGATGTTTTGGTTAGAATTCGTTTTAACTATAATTTTAAATACAACTTTAAAATATTTTCACTGTTATTTTAATAGGCTTTTTTTTTAAACAAGTAAATGTAATAGAATTACTTACAGTATATAAAATTTTTTTTTTTTTTCCTGGTCGCACTTTTTAAATTTATTTTTATTTTTAAATATTATTTAAGGAAAATTTTTGACAATGACGGCATAAAATAGTTATTTCATTTCTCTGATTCAGTAAATTTTTATTTTTTATAAACTTAGTAATATATAGTTTCTCATGTATGCATAAAGAAATGGGTCATTTAATGACCTACATATTCTAGCTTTTCTTATTAACTTCAATTTTACTGTAGGTGTTTTATTTGATTCTTTTAGGTGCCAGAAGTACTTCGAGAGAGATGTTTGATTTTTATATTTATTTATCCTAAATGAACTATGATGTTGGTTGAATCTTTTTTTGAACTCATGGCGAGTGCAACCTATATATATTTTTATGTCTTCAGGATTTTCAATCGAAGAGATATTGCATTGGTATACTAATGATTCTGTGCGACATTTATTTTGTAGAGGGCAATTATGAGGGTTTCTACAGTTACATAATTTTTGTTTATCTTCATCAGTTTTTATTTTTATTTTTCCATTGTCTAATTTTTTTGGTTTTGGTATAAGTGTTTATTTAAGATATTAGCATTATGTTTCTGAATAATTTTTTTCTAAGTTTTCCGTACAGCTGCAACTCAATTTTAGTGTGTTTTTATTGAAAATAGTACTTAGTTTACTTTCACTAGGAAAATGCTTGGCTATTAATGCGAGGAATATTTGTCCTAATTTGTTCTTTACCATTTGGTTGTATGGGGGCGTATACCAAATTATTTTTCTACATCTGTTTTTTCTATGCTTTGCATTTTCATTATTTATATAAGTTAGTTTTGGGTTTTTGTAGCCACTCTCTTTTAGAGCTTTATTATAGGAATTGATATGCTCATCGAAAATCTTGTCATTTGCTGAGTTAGTACTTATTCATTTACTGATAGATAACGGTATATGTTTAATTATAGATATGGGATGATTTGATTTAGGTGTATATATAAAGAATTGGTATTGTGTTTTTTATAAGGTGTGTATGTATTTTTATTTAAATCTAATGTTATATCCAGGAAGTTCACTTTTTTTTTAATTTAGTGCTAACCGTAATTTTTAAGCACATGTTTTTAAATTCTTTATATAATACCTTTCTAATTTTATCTATTTTGAAGTTAGTTGAGTTTCTAATAACCATAAGACCATCGTCTCTGTACAAACCAATGTCAGTTATATTAATATCACGGTGCGCTGTAAGGTTGTATAATATAAAAAGACCTAAAATTAGGAAATCAGCTGATTCCCCTACCTTGATTTCAACCTTTCAGTATCTTCAGGCGATTTCGGTCAATTGATTTCCTAACGTTTTATTCTACTCTGATCATTAACTACTTATATATATATATATATATATATATATATATATATGTGGGGGAGAGAAAATATACACAGAACGAATGAGAAAATGTCAGTATGTGTGTTTAGAGGAAGAATGATAAAACGAAAAACGAAAACTATATTATCAGTAGAAAAGGTCGTAGCATGTTTTCACTATTTTATTCGCTCATTTCCCGGACGAAAAGACTTTCTTACCCAATGAAAGTTATTTACTTGACACACCTAACCTCTTGTAAGCCCATAAAAAGTCAATCATCTTTTTAGATAATACTGATATACCAGCTTGTCTGGTATAAATTACATTTATAACTGAAAGCATTTTCATTGGTTTTGCATAAGCAATCAATATGCACACGCATATCAAGTAAAAGTAATCAAGCACGCACAAAGACTTGCACATATACATATATCGACTCATAATTAAACAGTCATAACTCAGCAGACCAATACACAAAAACAAATACACACATATTTTTGAACGTATTTACACGGTCATGTAAAGATAATCAAATGTGTATCATTTCATTTGACCAATCGATTTTCTCTCGTCCAGTGTTTTTACGTGCGTGTTCTGAGTCGCGCCAAGCTTAGATATATATTTGACACTTTCACTATTGAACGTTGTAAAGTGGCGAAGAATTTCATTTTTAGAAATTGTGGTTGGCTGATTGTTAGTCGTGAAACTGGCTTGACATTGGCACATCGTAACTTATTGGCAAAAATATGCAGGAATGGAAAGACCCACCTCAACCTATCTCAACTTTTATCATTTCACATACTTTGTTTGCTGAGGACGATTATCTACTAAACATTGTTAAACCTTTCTTTCTATTTGTTTCTGTCCCCCTTTAATCTTTCAGCGTTGGAATCAAACCTCAAAACGTGTTTCTTTCATTCTCACTTTCTTTTATTATTTCAACGCCTTTTCTTGTGAGTTGGTTCAAATATACCACTGCATAGCCTTGAATAGTTTCCATCACTCCATCAGCACACATACACAAAATCATTTCAGAAGAGAAACATTACTTCAAACTTTAAATTCATTTTCTTGTACCAACATAGATATATATATATATATATATATATATATATATATATATATATATGTGTGTGTGTGTGTGTGTCATACAATGGACTATGTCCGACAATTATTTTGAGATATTTTCTGTTTATACGTAATTATTATAGATACAATTATTTAACTATATGCTCTGGTTTTAATAAACTAATTAATTAATAAATTATATTTACCGGCCTGAATGTCCAAGAAATTTTGTAGAAAATATGTTTATATATATTCTTTTGCTTTTCTATCTCTGACCAATTCATAAAACGATGTCTGAGGATACCGGTGTATTTCATATGAGTAAAATAATGATGAATGGGGTAATGTATCTGCATATATTGTAGTACAATGTTTTCTCTTTGGCACAGAAGTTAAAAATTAAGGAAATTCCAAGACAATAATCAGAAGAATCTAAGAGACAATGTTTAGTAAAGTCTGTAGAAGCATAGTGACTAGCAGGATGCTAGAATACCTGAGCATTTGAAGGTTATTTACGAACAGGATGACACAAGAATTCTGCGAAGGTTAAGTCTTATAAAAAAAAACCTATGCAGTAATTGCAAACGAATGTTTTGTTATTAAATATTAATGCTGTCAGGTTCACGCGTCCAGATGCCTTTTTTCATGTTCCGCGTCTACAGCTCTATATTTTGCAGTTGTTTGTTTATTTACACTTGAAAATTACGCATACTATACATGTTGATTTGGGTTGAACTCATCGATGAAAGTATATTCCACACACTCACACACACACACACACACACACACACACACACACACATATATATATATACATACACTTGAATTGTGTGTATTTCGGTAGCATTTTTTCATTCATACATGTTTCATTAAATAATATAGTCAAGTGTTGTCTTTATGTAAATTCTTTTCATATCGTCTGATAAGCTTAATAACATTATCATTAAACGAAGAAAGAAAATCACAATATTGATACATATTTTTTAATCCTATCTAAGCTTTCGGCTTACATAAGCCATTATCAAAGATGACAATTACATTACAATATATTAAGCAATACACGAACAAATCAGTGATGATAGTCTGTTTCTGTTTACATGGAAGATTTCCAAGCAACGACAAACTCGTGCGTAAAAGACGCTGGAAGCGATAATCGCACCGTAGCTCATGACGTCAAACATGACCACGCAAAAGTGAAAACGAGAATTATTAAGTATGGTAAGCCGTTGCTATAAACCAATGTCTTCTGTTACCAATTATAGGCATTTAAGAATATTTGTGGAGATTTCATAGTTTATTTTGTTCAGGTTAGGTTTCAACTGTTTTATGTATTCAAGAATTTTTAGTTTTTGTTTATTGTTTTCATGTTTAACATAAATATTATTTAATTCGCTGGAGATGCAATCTCCCAAAGGACACTTGAATTTGTAAACTATGTTGCTTTTTTGCAAATCGCTAACCGGAGGAGAAGAATCATTGCGAATAATTGAGTTGGATATACTAGCTTATCAGACGATATGAAAAGAATTTACATAAAATAAATAGACATCACTTGTCTATATTATTTAATGAAACGCATCAATATATATATATATATATATATATATATATATATATATATATATATATATATATATATATAGAGAGAGAGAGAGAGAGAGAAAGAAAGAGAGAGGTGAAGTGATAAAGAATTCATTCAAGGTACGAGTAAATGGAGTGAATTTTCCGACCAAAATTTAAAAAAATGAAACAACTCTACGCATATCTAATACGTGTTTGCAAATGTACATTTTTTAAGAGTTGATGAATCATTTTTTTACCTTGACGATTTCTCGAGGATGCGAAAATGACACTTTATAAACGTTCCTTTTATGTTTTATTCATTGAAAGACAAGCCATTCATTGCGACATTCTAAGATACTGACCATCCTGAGTGTAGTTTTTTGTCTGTAAGTTTTCTTTCTGCTTTGATCATTTATCACTGTCAACTTTATCTGTACCATGCAATTCTAACTATTACATCATTGTAGATTTTTGTAGCTAATCCATTTATTTATTATTTCGTGTGGCCATTTCTATAAATATATAGACACATCCATTTGTGAAACCCCACTGAATAAATAATATTTATAGATGGCAAGTCTGAATGAAGGTAATAGTTTTTTCAAACGAATGTTGAGTACATTTACTTAAAAAAAAACCTCTAAACATGTTCCGGTTTTGAACACAGGAACAAATTAAAATTCTTTTTAAAACGCTTGTCATAAAACAGTTAATGAGAAAGTATAAATCAGAATAGCAGCATTAATAACAAACATTTAGCATGCACACACGAATTAGTAAAGTAATAATGGCGCAGAAAGAACTGAATTACCTAAATAATAACATCAATTTAAAAACGAATTACTCACCAATGTCAGCATGTTTGTTTCCCCGTTTTGAAGTGTTTGATTTCTTGGAAGCTAAAATTAATCCAGGTTAAAGAGAACGAAGAAAATTGTGTAACGCCAGTCTGAAAAAATCAGTATCTGAAATATATCTTTTACTCGAATACTGACCACTTGCAAGGGAGAGAAGTAAATAACCAACAACTAGGAATCAAGTCCGTTATTTTATTATTAAGATATTAACTGTGCCCAAACAAAAATCCATTGCAAATCTGGAATCATCGGGCATTGTTCTTAATACCATTATTTGTTAAGGACGTCAGAATTCTTAAGAAAATCATGGTACTTCACAACCTCTTGTCTTTTGTTGCTCCAAGTAACTCTTGTTACTTTGCCGTCACTTTTGTCTTTGTACTCCAATGGCTAATTAGTATTACATGGCCCCACATGCCACATAACAAGCTGAATTCTAACAGGGCGATCTAATGTAAAAAAAGAAACATTGTGAATGGTCTCTTAGAAAATTGCTAATCTAAAAGGAAGGTAACTTTAAAAATTGACTTCTTAGAAGGTAAATTAACAACGTACAATTATGTAGCATTTATCAGACGTTATTTCAATTCGCTAGACATTTTTTTATTTTGGTATTGATTAATTATGAAAGAAAAATTTTCAAGACCAGTCCCAACAGCAGAGATATCATCAAAATCATAAATACATGCGCAGTTTCAATATCAATCTAAGGCATTTATAAAATGGGGAATACAAAGCTGAAAATTTAGTTCAAAGAACAAGAAAATTGATGACCAAATATAAAGATTTTCAATCCAGAAGTCAAATATAGGAAAAGAAAAAGAGGTGGAAAAGGACTGATTAACATTGAAGTGTTTTCTCGACTAGTAAGAATCTTGCGGTATACAGAATAATGAAGATAATTATGACAGATTGAAATTCCAAAAAACAATTTATTTATTCGATCTCACTTCGCAATTAATTATGAACGCTATAATCTTTTAAATGGCTGTATAGTCCAACGCACCTGACCAATATTACGTATTTTTTTAAAAATTCAGATTTGTCTTCTTCTAGACTGGTTACTAACCACAGGTAGAGAGACAGTTTTCCCTGCTATTTAATCCATAGCTGTGAGGATGCAGACAAATTTTGTATCAGGAAACCAAAACCTGAAAATAAGCCTAGTACAATTTCAAGAGACAAATAAATGAATCGACGTAATTGTAGTTAAACTGAATAAAAATGAAATAATATATACTGGTGTATCTGTCTATATTTCTGAGATGATGTATTATGTACGCTATTTACATTATTCGGACTATTGACCTCATCTTTGTCGCCATATTTATTATAACGTTTCGGCCGTTGTACACTGCGACCTTCTTCAGGTGGTTGGAATGTGAAATTGAACCCTTTATTTCGCTCACTCGGGTAGACTGTTCTAGCTCCACGTGCCATGTTTAATGGATGTCAGTTATCAGTTATCTCCTGTTAATTCCCCTCTCCAAGTTCTCCACTGCCTTAATGGGGTATTGAACTCTTTGGGTCCTGTCACTGGATCTAACTAACGCCTTTATCCACTGTGCCATCGAACGAACGAACTAACTAACTAACTAACTAACTAACTAACTAACTAACTAACTAACTAACTAACTAACTAACTAACTCCTTTATCCACTGTGCCACAGTTGTATTTGTACTTTTCACTAATATTTCATTGACACCAAATTAATCACGGACACAAACGATTGAAAACTGAAACAATAAGGAAAAGAAAAAGAAAAACTCGAAACGAAAATCATCAATATAAGCGTCTTTTATAAAGTGCACGCATTGCATTAACATGCATATTGCATGGTAAAATCAACCGAAAATTTACCTTTGAAAATGAGGATACAGCATTTTTGTAATCTTTTCTTCTTGGAAAATTTGGAGAAGTGCTCACGATTGATAAAGTCTTTAGAGATTATTTTTAATTACTTCTAGTTTGTGCAAATCGGCCAAGGATTCACACATCAGAACGTCGCTTGAGATTAAATATCAAAATCCATTGCTTTTGATGGCGTCTTAAATTTAAATTGATAATCATCCCCATTTTTGTTTATTTTATCTTAAGATGACCTAAAAAGAAAACATTTAAAATAAAAATAACATGCGAGCTTCTAGGTGTAGAGTTTTTTCTTCGTTTTTTATTTTTGCTTGTTTTCTACATAAGCAATTCCAACAATCCTAAAATGTGGACTATTTAAAATTTTCAGTTTTCTAAAGAATATCAGGATGTAGATAAAGGAATTCTAACAACCACATAAACACCTTTTGTCCTTTTAATCAAACTTGTTTGTATGAATAATGTCTTCCCATGTAAATGAATGTAATGGATTCGACTGGAATTCGAACTCGGCTCTCCGATTTCTCAATCTGCATTTTTATGTGATTGAGCTACTTTCATTTCGTTTTTCCTTTAGTTTTGCCTATGTCTCCATTCGGCATTTACTGAGAAGAAAAACCATGCAGTTCAGGATTCCCTCCAAATAAGTAACTTCATAAATATTTACTTTTAGAGAAGTTGTATGAAGAGGTTCCCGCACAGAAGTAAGGTCACTGAAAAAAAAAATAAAGAAAAAGATTGGTATATGATAGCTTTTGTAATTTCACCGTAATATCCACTAATAAATGTAACAAAAGATGGTGAATGCAATTTGTATTATTTCCTAACCTATTACGGCCACTGAAGATCTACGCGATTCCATTAATTGAGCAAATAGCCTGCATAAATCTGAATTCCTCAAATCTGACTTCAGTTAAACTTTAGATTAATATGCACGTCTGTTACAGACATAGATACGAAAGTCCGCTACTGTGTTTTACCATGCGCATTTTTTAGCAGTACCAAGTTGTAGATTATGTGAAATCATGTCTCAAGACAAAAGATATGACCAAATAAAAATCGGATGGGTCAGATTCAATTTGAAACACCATAATAGCAGTGAAAAAAAAAACAAAACAAAAAAAACAAAAAAAAAACTATAAAGTTAAAAGGAACATTGTAATAGAATCAAAACTGTATTCGACAAATTATCAGGAAATATTGTGAAATATTTTGAGTGTCATTTTATGAAGGTTAAATTAAAAAACAAAAACATTTTCAACGTAAGGCTTAAACGAACTTTGACACCATTTCCGACTGGTAAGTCATATCTGATTTCACATGATGCACTGTAGTCCCATTTGAAATATATTATCGTCCAGTTCCCTGATGCATTCATATGATTGGATAATTAATAATATAGAGCCTGTTGTGAAAGTAACAGTTCCCTTTCAAGAGCCGAGGAGGATAAATTGTAGAAAAAAACGAGGTTTTGAAATGCCAGCTTGAATAAACTGCTGGCAATGTAATATACTCCAGATTAAAGTGGATGTACCTATATGAATAACATAATATTTAAAGTTACTATCATTAACTGACAAAATTTGCAAATATACATTCGGTTGATTGTAGCAATATTTTAAACAACATGAGAAGAATTGTAAGTTTAAATTACGTGAAAAAATACAATTAAATTTTAATTCATTTATAAAATAACAATTTACAAATACAATATCAGTCACAGGCGAGTAAAGTATCCGGAAAAATCGAGCTAAATACAAAAATTCCTCTTTATCACATACTTAAACAAGACTTCTAATGAATGCTACTGTTTCGAAATCACCCCCCCCAAAAAAAAACAACAAAAAAACAAAAATCAAAACAAAAAACAACAATCTGCTCCTACTTTGGATGAAGAAGGAGGATCGAATAAAACAGATGTGATGTCAAAAAGGACGGACATCTCTAGTTTCAATGACGTCTCGTAACTTGTGTCTTGTGTAAATGATTTTCCGCTGCCCATAATGTCTGTCCTCCCCGCCCCACTTCTCAGCCTTTAAGTTGGGAATGCAAATCTCGTTATGACCAGAAAACTATCGTCTTTTCAATAAGATATCGTCTTCATTTTTCTTTTCAATTTCTATCTCTTGCTGTTTTTATCCTTCTGTGTCTACCTTTTCTCCCTTTTTTCGCCTTTTGTTTTGCTTTTATTGTTATTGCTATCTGCTTTTGAATTCATCGACATATCTGTCGTCTGTTTCTCCACTTGGCCTGAATTAAAACTATTAAAAAGTCTATCACAATGTAGCAAGACCCGATTTAACCTTCTGCTTTGCGAATTCATTTTTCCGACTTTTTGTTTTCTTTTTCCTTTTCGAAAGAGTATTAGGATTTGTTTATTTTGTTATTCTATCGCTTCGTCTCTAAATTTCTCAACTAAACACTGGTTTTCATATTAGTTCCTATTTCTTTCTTTCTAGAATGGTTTTATTTTAGTCTTTTCTCAATATCTTTATTTAGTCATTTGTTTATCCTTTTTACCTCCTTTTTCATTTTTTCTCTTATTACTTCGTCTTTCTCTTCCCATTGATTTATGCATAGTTGGTCAGTTAGCTGGTCTCTTCACTGATCCCTTGTTTACCCTTAATATTTCCCTTCCTTCCTTTCTTTCATCAACTTATCTGCTTTGGTATTATTTCCTGCTTCGTTTATATATTTCCTTCGCATCTTGAAAGTTTCTTTCCTTCTCTCTGCTTTTCTTCTGTTCCTCTTTTTTTGAAGAGTTATTTCTAATACATAATATTTTAACCAGTCCCACCTTTTCTGCTAAAAGAAACGACTAAACGACCAACGAAACCGGACTGTTTTTGTAAATCGCCACCTTATGTTATATACATGTTACATCTGCTTCTTATAGCATAAAATTATATTCAGTCTTTTGGCAGAAGTTAATTCATCAATATTTAAAATGAAACAAAGGCGAAAAGCCTTAAACACTAAATTCTACTAGATTATGTGGTAAATTGATAATTCACTTTTGCCAGCATATTTAGCAATACGATAAGTGGGCTGAAAATTAGGCTACATCTAACTAAATCTAAAAGAGTTTTACTATGAATGAATAGATACCAATTCAATTATATTTATACTCATACTAATTGTAATTTGTGACTGTCAATAGAAATCTAATTACAGCAGGTCTCCTCATAGTTTCAGCTGATTTTATAATGTTGATAACTCGTTGGTTTCAATTCTTGCATGGACTTACAATCTTTTCCAAAGGCCTTTAGGAATTGTTCTAATCGTGCCAATATTGATGGATATAACTTTCAACAAATTCTATGATTTTTCAGTTCTCTGGTATTTTACAGCTTTGTATTTTTCAATTTTTACCAGTGAGAGCGTTAAACAGCAACATCAACTATCTGACGACTCATCTGCTTTACAATGACTAATATAATCTTATGGTTTTCTGTTTGAAGTTGAAATTCCAGAGAATGATATGTTTTTATACTCTAAGACAGATTCCAGTTGAACCATTTCTTAGTCAAATCCGGATATTTGGTATAGTTACTAATGAATCGTTTTTCCACTAAAAAGTAAAAAAATAAATCCATTCGAAACTATACCAACTTGCACTCATTTTATATGATTACTCATTTCATTTCTGTTACTGTACTGTTTACATTTACTGAAGTGTCCTGTACATTTTGATTTTAGTTGATTCTTTTTCATTTTTCTCAACCATCAGTACTAGGATACATTTCATAACCGTATTCAATTTGTCTTAGCCGTAGATTTTGCATGTATCTTAAATTGTCCGTGCAATTGTTCTTTCTGTTTTTGCATTTGCCAATCATTTGAACTGTCAGTTCTACTATAAATTCTAACTCTTAAGATTAACCTTTAATTCACTTGTGTACTTTAATTTGCTGATTTTTCTCCCTTTTGATCTGCTTGACTGAATCCGTTTCCGATATTACAAGATAATTGTGGTTCTCTTTCTAATTCCCATTCAGATTTTTCATGTTTTCTTTCTAGCTAGTTTCATTCTTCCTGTTGCTTCATCAATATTTCACATGTACCATGTGCATTATCAGTATTTCATAATTCCGAGGTACATTCTAATGGTATAGCGGAACATCGTCACTATATAAAAGTAAAAAATTCCCCTTAAAACACATTCTTTTAAAACATTTGTTTATATTATGCGGTTGATTTTGTATTCTCCATTACAAATCTGCAAGATGTGGTAAAGCCGTATTATGGTAGTTGCGTCTTCCTACAAAATAATTTCCGTGTTATACAATTAGGCATTCTATTATCCAGAGTTGAGGGATCAAGACGTAGGCTTTTCTTATTGCTAATTTCCTTCAAGATAATTTGTCTAAGAATTACGGACAAGTTTTTGTATTGATTCCGTGCAAAGACGGAACCGACACAAAAACTTCGTTTTTTAATGATTAGTAGATTTATTTGGCAAGTTTTTCACTTAGGACTGTAATAATTGGAATTTATTTATTTTTTTTTATTAGCGTCTTTTTAAATCACTGTATTATTTTCCTTCGTCATTCATTCAAGGTTTATTGCCTCCATTGACATCTATTTAATTGCTAGGCTAGACTTTCGTGCATGGGACTGGATCTCTTGAAGCAGAATCTTTATAATCCGTAGCGTAGCGATTTCTGGTTTGAAATTCCTTTTGAGTAATTTGTCAGGTATATTAAGTCATTCTCTTGTATGTCCGATTTCATTTTTTTGATTGTCAACCATTCTGCCTTTCTATTGTGTTCTTTCCAGCATCCCTTTAACTTATTTTAAAAGAGTTTCGTTTCATTTGCATCCCGTTCTTCTGTTCCTTTCTCCATTTACCTACCTGTCACATTTGCTTTCGCTGTTTTGGGGTATTTTATTTAATCTGTGTTGCTGAATTCTTTTTTTTTTTGTTTGCATTTTAAACATATTTCGGCGAAGAAATTTCGATTTTTTTCTTTTGTTACTGTCACTGGTCATTTTATTTTTTATTTTTCATTTCATCATATGACTGTATACCTATTTTATTTTTTCTTTTGTTTTTCTTTTGTAATCTTGCCTCCTCTCCGATTGATCTGTTATCTCTTATCTCCTAAATAACTACTAAATATCAACTAAATATCAACTATTGTCACACCGAGATTTAATCTGCATTTGTTTATTGAATTGACTTTATATAATATGATTAAATAAATCATAATGATTATTTAAAGCAGATAACGAGGAACAATTCCTTTTCATTAATAATTTATACAATGAGGTGTTTGTGTTAAGCGTTTCTGTAGAAAGTAGAGTTACTAGTTCTATGTTCAACCGGTTTTGAATTCAGAATTATCTTTTTCCAACCAAAGCTTTAGAACCCAATCTCTGCTGTATAAATAATAATACAGCAAACACACATGGATTCTTATCTTTCTCTATGGCATTTGCGCGAAACGGAATTTAACGAAGAACTCGATTCGTCAACTTTTCGCTCCGAACCGTTAATCTTTGTAAAACAGCCATTATGAAATATTATGAAATATTATGAAATAGAAGAGAAACATTAATGGAATTATTTTAAAAGGATCAGTAATGGAATGACTGCACAAATAATTGAACAAACCTTAATTGTATGTGTACTTCAGAATAATTGAGCTTGCGTAATTCTTGCGTTATATTGATTCCAACTTTATATAAAAAAGTTGCAAAGACAGGATAATGATATTAGAGATATGATAGGCAGTACGAAGTCATTTGATGACGATAATGTCTACCATTGGCTTATATACGTCGATAGTGATAATGGACAATATTTTGTTAATTTTTGGCAAGTGAACATCTGGTTTTCCTATCCAGTCCGGACTTGATCCCATAAGACGACGCCATTCAAAGCTTTTTGGAGCATGCCGTAAACAGACTTGCCACACCCCATTACACTCGAAGCAGTAATCAAGGAAATGCAGATAAAAATGTCTACATATTGTGTGGTTAAGAGTTGTTCCGCTTTTCGTGGTTGTGTTGAGGTCGTAATTGAGAATAAAGAAAATAATGGTATAAAACTAACCTTTTTCGCTTTAATAGTTTCATTAACATTCTTTTACATCAATAGTCCGATACAAGCATGAAAAGGAGTTTTTTTTTGCTTCCTCAATATGTATGTTGGTATGTACATTTATTTGCATTAAAACTTTTAGAAATAAACATATTGAAATGCACATACGCAGTTGCATATGCTCCCGCTCTCCGTCTCCCCCCTCCTACACACAAATAAACAAACATCTTTTTGGTATCTGTCTATATTTCTGAGATGAGGTTTTATGCACACTATTTACATAATTCGGACTATTGTCCTATTGTTTATATGTCCGAAACTCCGCCCACTTCGTGGAAATAATCAAAGATGCCCCCATCCTATTCAACCAGATGGTGAGCTTGGACGTGGTGAGTTTGTTCACCAAGGTACCCACGGAGGAGGCACTCTCAGTAGTCAGAGACATATTGGCCTCTGACTCATCCTTTAGAAGAACGGACCAGTATTCCAATAGATAATCTGATGAAGATATTGACTTTCTGTACACAAACAACACACTTCGGAATGGGATCACACATATATCGACAGGATAAGGGCTTAGCAATGGGCTCGCTATTATCACCAGCAATGGCGAATATATACATGGAATACTTTGAGGGAATTGCATTGGAATCTATATCTCTAAAGCCAACTATATGGTTAAGGTACGTAGATGACACCTTCATACTCTGGCCACACCAGGAAGATGTTCAGGTTCTACTGGATCATGTGAACTCAATAAGACCTTTGATACAGTTCATAATGGAGAAAGAGAGTAACAACACACTCCCATTCCTGGATGTTCTAATATCTCGAACAGTGCATGGGTTCAAGACATCCGTATACCACAAACTGGACAGTACCTCAATTTCAACTCCCACCATCCATACAGTGTAAAGAAAGGGGTCGTCCTCTGCTTACAACACCAAGCAAAAGTCATAAGTGGTGACCCAGAGACATTAGATAAAGAATTGATCAGTATAAGTAGTACCCTACGACATAACAACTACCCTGGGTACATGGCAGCAGCCCCAATAAACTGGGTGAGGCGGATACAAGAGGGGGACAAACAGACTCAGAAAACAGTCTTGCCTGCCTTATGTGAAGGGGTTATCAGTCCATATAACATCAGGACAATCTTCAAAAGCTGGACGACACTTTGCAGATCCCTCCCCATAGACTAAAGACTGTGTGTACGCCATCACGTGTAGCTGCGGAAAGAAATAAAGGGGAGACAGGCCGCCCCCGTAAGGTAAGACTTCAAGAACACCAGAAAGCTGTAACACGACGGGAAATGGAAAAATCAGGCATGGCTGACCACATATGGAGAGAAAAAGGAGATCACCACCCTCTGTGGAATCGGGTTTAAATCATTGGAAAATTCGTAAACTTAAGGAATTAGCACATATGCTAGGCTACAAAAATCTCCTGAGCCGACCACGCATAGAAATGAATTCAATATGCGAACCAGTAATAAGGAGTGCCAGAGAAAAGCCATAATAACAACGAAAATTACAATATGAGCATTGGTAAAAAACGATTGCTGAAGACATTAGGTTTATAATACCCAGAAATTCATACACAGTGGATAAAGGCGTTAATTAGATCCAGAGTGTGCGTTCAATACCTGGTTATGGCGCTGGAGAACTTGGAGATGGGAATTAACAGGAGATAACTGATAACTGACATCTATTAGACATGGCACATGGAACTAGAACAGTCTACTCCAATGAGCGAAATAAACTGTTCAGTTCGACATTCCAATCACCTGAAGATGGCCGGAGCGTACAACGACCGATACTTTGTGATAAATATGACAACAAAGATGAGGACAATAGTCTGAATAACGTAAATAGTAAACATCTATAAAAAGAGAGAGATTTGCGTACATAATGTTCCATAAAATACGTACACTTAATTTTTAGCATTAATAAGACTAATATTTAGAAAATAAATTAAATCTGATACACTAACACCCAACCGTACAGAGAGAATATATGTGTACACACACACACACACACACACACATATATATTTATATATTAAAAACGAAGAAAATCGATGAAACAAATCAAATCAAGTTTAATGGAAAAAAGAAAACAGAATAAAGAATTAATATTAATCATTGTACTCTTGCCTTTTCTTTTTGCGCGGAATGTGTTTATTATACAATTTGAAGATGGATGGTTTTTTTTACGCCAACATGTCATGTGCACGTGATTTCCGCCTAAACCAAATATGGGTTTGTCAAGCAGTCAAGAAATGGTCGTCGACTTTAAACAATCAGATTATACTTTCTATTATAATGTATATTTTAATCCTAGTATTGTTATAGTTGTAGTTGTGATTTTGTTGTTATAGATTTTACAGAAATTGTTATTATGCTGATGTAGTCTTAAATGCAACTTGAAAAATGAATAGGACCAAATGTAATAATCATTGTTACTACCATGATTATTATTTTATCCAGTTGAAATAACTATTTAGTAATATTTAAGCTATTTTATTTCGACTCGAAGTTTTTTTAACTACATATATATCTGTAAACTTCCAGATATATTCTATCGGTAAAAGGACAATATATATATATATATATATATATATATATATATATATATATATATATATATATATATAAAATATATATATAAAATATATATATAAAATATATATATATATATATATATAATAAATATATATATATATATATATATATATATATATATATATATATATATATATATATTATCTGTAAAAGAACCATATATGAATATAACTATTATTTTGATGTGTTGCACTTTTATTGTCCTTAATTCAACATGAATTGTTATTTTACAATCATAATGGTGATTTTTACAATGCAAAAGAAACAAAGGACACGAAAAGAGAAGGCTTTTGTTAAATAAAAACGAGAAAATAAATGATGTTGAATCCAAGAATGGACTTGAATAGTAAATAGGATCTTTTACTTCAAACAAAAAATAAAGAAAAACTTAATGAACAGAAACTAAAAATTGATGTAGCATGAAGCAAAAAGCAAATAATTCACGAAATATAAAAGCAATAAAAGGAAAAGTGGAAAGCTGAAAAATACAAACGACAAAGCGCAAAGACATAATGCTAGCAGAGAAAACAGCAAGAATAGTGAATTTTGGAACATAAACGTAACGAGTAAAAATGTAATCAAACAAAATATTTTAAAATATAATACATAAAAAAGGGAAAAATATTCTTACATTTTTAATTTGCAATCTGCGCACATGCATGCGCGTGCATGAACGCATGTCAATACATAAGTTATGTACATTTGGAAGATTTCTGTGAGAAATTTGTTGAATCGATAATGGAAATTTTAAAAGTATAACAATTGGCATTCGTTATCAATTCTCAAGTGGTTGGCAGCAGAACTTTATCAAACGCATTTGACTTCTGATTTCATTGTTTGAATTCTTTAAAAAAGTATGATATTGTTCTCATTTAATGGTATACTGTTCTATATTAAATGTTCTAATAAATGAAAGTTAAACTAGTACATGCTAATCTTGGTCAAAAGTCACAGTGCTGTAGGATTACATTCAAACATTTAATTCTTTGCAGTTTTTAATTCATTTGTATTTTTCCATGTTTCAAAACAAAATACTACGTAATTTTTATTGTCTCTATCTTGTTTTGTAGAACTTGGATGTACGTGCCAACATACGCACAATCATATAGATATTTATTCTATGAATATATAACACTTTATAAACATATTTGTAAAAAGGAATAGAAATAATGTAACTTGAAAAGTAATAAAAACGACACAGATACGATATAGGAGAGAAAAAGAGAGAGAAAGATTAAGAGAAAGAGAGAAACAAAGAAAAAGTGGGAGAGAGAATAGATAGAAAAATATCAGGAAAATAGACAGAAAAATAAGTCGAAAGATGAATGTGAACTATGACAAACAGGTAGACTCAGAGAGAAAAAGGTACAGTTATGAAAGTTATAATTGAAACATTACATACCTATCAAAATAACAGAACAACATACTGAAATAGAGAAGCATTTGAAAAGGATAAAATGAACAATAAACGAAGAGGAGTAAAACAGCTGAGAAAATAAAATGATAAATAAGCTGTCAAAGTATTATCACACATCACTTCGATTATTATAATAGACAACTCTTTATTGTTGATAGTAAAGTTCAGTTCATAGAAATTAAAGTGAAGTGCAAATAAAATAAAATAAGACTGCCTTGTTTTGTCTGAATAACGGCGGTTACGCTGTGTGGCACGAAGTCTATGAGGTGCTGGCATCATTGTGTTAACGTTGTATATTTCTTCGAGGAGGTTGCAGAGCTGTCCATAACTAAATTGTGTTTCTTGGACGTGGCTGCAAGGAATTTAGTGAAGTCAGCAACTTGTAACATAAATACGAGCTGTGGGAACAATAGTGCACCCAGGAACGGTTGATTGAGATTTTGTTATCTTTCTAAAACAGACCGTCACTAAATGGTCTGTCATTGGAGTTCATTGTGAATTTCAAGAGAACCAACCTAACACTATTACAGAATCGCCACCAACTTTAACAACATTCTGTTGACAAGCACTATGGCATCATAACAATGTTTTCTGGCCCAGATGATGTGCACAACCGATGATGTACTGCCAATAATGGTGGACATGTTTGTGGAATATAGTGTTCGTTGAATAGTTCATTGACTGATAAGTTACGTGGTACCAGTTTTGGACTAGGATGTGATTTGATACAATCTTTGCCCGCATTGTAAGACGTTATCCGTTTCGTTTTTGTATTACATGCGTAGGTACACCCATGTGTTCAGATTTGTCCAGAATTTAAATATCTATAGTATACCACTACACTAAATGTCATCATGCATTATAGTAATTTTATTTAAGTTATAAGTTAACAAATACTGCATGACGTATTATTATTGTTATGAGTGGCTATCATTATTGTAATTCTAATTCTGATGATTTTTTTTATTTGTATTACTTATAGAAATTTGTGTTTTTGTTGGAAGACAAAATGTTCTTTGGTTAAATTCACTTTAGGCTTTAACTTCGTAATTTGGCCTTTAATTTATTAATGGAATGGAATTGTCAAGTGCATTTTGTTTTTATCTCGACTTAAGTTTATGTAAGGGTTTATGGAAGTATTTTAAGGGTCTTTATGAAAATATATTTGGCAGTAATTCTTGTCGTGATAATCTGGAGTTCGGAGACAGCACACAAAACAGTAATCGGCAGAATTCTAATTCCTATTGCTATTGTACACTTGGTATTAAAGAGATTTCGATGTTGGGACATTTTTTTCGGGCATGTCAGAATGAGTGACACAAAATCTCAAATTAGTATCCTATAATTATTACATGTAAAGAACTGTTACTGAGTTGTTTGACAACTCATGTAACAGTGACAATGAAAGAGAATCAAATTTGGGCAAAGCCGATATGTATAGGTTTGCATCGTTATTTATTTTTAAGAATTTGTTTTTATTTATATAATTTAAAAAGAGAATGATTTTGAAGGATTTCGTGAAAATAAAATTAATGAAATTTTATGAAGCCATGACTAATTAATATACGTGTTGCAGTATTCAGCATATGTGGATGAGTTTATTCAATCCTTCTGAGAAATTTGTGAGGCAATATATCGCCTAAATTCTGTTATATATCACACGGTCAGGAATCATTTTTAAATAGTCAGGAAAATCAACACTTCGTCAGGAAAATAACACTTCGAATTGAATGAAGTGAAGAGGGCTAGAAGACTTACTCTTATTTAACACATTATTACAGAATCGCAAATAGTCACGAGAATCAAATCTGTTAGAGGCTATAAGGTGTCACATTCTCTCAGTGAATAAAGATTTAGCCTCTTTGAGTACACGTTTGCAATTATTACGAGCATACACAGAAACGCGTCTGTTGTGGCTCTATCACGTTGGTACAGCCAGAAAAGGTAATTCCTATAGGCTATAGCGGCTGATCAGGCAGGTAGGAATCAAGGAGATGATTGTGGTTTCACCTGGCATTTCCGAGAAGGTCCAATAGCATCGACGCTAGCGTTTGCTCCAAAAGAAATCTCAGTGGCCCAATTTTCAATAGGAAGGTTAAAAATCACGAAACGTATCCCAGTCGGTACTCTGGTAACAAAGAAGTTTTGGGAACAGGAGGTTCATATCGAATAGAAGACTGAGAAGAAATATCAAAAGATACTACAGCGTGATCCGAATTGCCAAGAGATGTCAGAAAACAGTCAGTGGAGGAGGTAAATGAATGTGAAGGAGAAGCGGAATATAACTCTCCTTTGTAAAGCTAGTCATCTGAGAACATGTGAATTTGTCTTATATGGCATGTTTGGTATTTGCTATTCACCCCTCCTCTGTCCTCCCCACCATCATTGATCCTATTGTATTATATGATACAAGTTGCGAGCCGAGTTCGAATTCCAGTGGAATCCATTACATTCATTTATGTGGGAAAGGTATGGATTCTCTTTTTCTCCTCCCAGCTATGGGTAAACAGCAAAACAGACAAGGTTCTATAGCTTTGGATGGCAACTGGTCTGCCGCAGAAAGAAATGGGAACCTACTGCGGGAAAAATTTGCCTCGTCAGTCATGTAACGAAAGATATATGATCACTCAAACGTGTATCACGCATGGCACATAACTGACTAGTTGCGAGGAACCCTTTTTGAATAAGTATTGTATTGCTCTTTCAGCGCCTGATGATTGCGTGACTTGTAATATTGACCAACTTTATGTCCACATGTAACTTCCAGTTGCGGATAAAAGCAAAATATAAGTGCCATTTTTTCCTTATATAGTCTCTGTGTATATTTCCTATGAACTTTTAATTTATTGAATATATATATATATATATATATATATATATATATATATATATTCAATAAATTAAAAGTTCATAAATATATATATATATATATATATATATATATATATATATATATATATATATTCAATAAATTAAAAGTTCATAGGAAAATATATATATATATATATATGTGTGTGTGTGTGTAAAATCTGTATGTTAATATTGAAATCAGAAAAATGTTTATGCTTCCTAGTAAAAACTTTGATAATATTCAAATATTTTTATATATCCAGAATGCCTCCAGTTAATACACATACAATTGTTACATGCAGTACTTGTGTAATTACTATCAGTGTCCTCACATTTAGGTTCTGACATACAACAGAGATCTTGCGAGAAATTTCTTAACAAATTACCAGCACTAACCATTGAACCACACCTGCAAGTCCCGTTTATATCCCCAAAGCACTTTTGAGCATAAGAGGATTATTACAGATCAGTTCTCTCTTGATGGCATCAATAGGACAACAGGGATCAGAACAAGAAGGTTTGTTCAAAGGTGGGGGCGTGGTCCATCTGCTAGTTCCATCATAGTCTATACAACTCAGAAGGCTAATATCAAACGTCAATTAATAATAACAGATACAGCTGTAATAGGAAATGCGATACGGAATGGACAGACGTGAAGATAGTACATGCCTCGTAAAACAGGAATAATAGCAGGAAAAAGAGAGAAAATAAAGAAAAGAAGGAAAGAAAAAAGCAGGAAAGAAAAAGAGGAATAGAAATAAAATAGAAAGAAAAATATAGAGCCACTGATAAAGAGTGAAAAAAGACAGCAACTAGGACGAGTGGGTGGTGAAATGTTTCCCAGCCTGAGCAAGAAACTCACCAAATTCTGATGTGCGTTCATTTGTTTGGAGTTTGGGAAGTGAATCGTGACGAGATAGGAAAAAAGTAATAATAAATGAAAAAATGAAGTGAGACGAAAAAGAAAAGAACAAATAAAGTCAGCAAGTAGTAAAGAAGAAAGAAATCGAATGGGAGTAAATGAAGAAAACCTGTAAAGAAAAATTAAAGAAACAAAGAAACAAAGTAAATGAATGAAAAAATAAAGCAAGAAAGAGAAACAAAATAAAAATGTATTTAAGAAGAAAGAATTCAAGGAAAAATAGAGAATGAATGTTAAAAGGAAGTGATAAAATAATTAATGCTAAAAGAAACAAGAAAGTGTCATTATAAGGCTATAAGCATAAGAAAAAGAAAGATTATAATGAAATGTAAATATGAAGAAAAAAAGAAAATTTTTAACAAAAAAAAATTAGAAAAAATGAAAAAGACGAAGAAGAAATAAATCTGCAAATATAGAAAACAATTGATATTATAAAAATGAAAAGAGAAAGGAAAAATTATATAAAAATAAGTTAAAAACAATGAAATAAAAAGAAAAGAGAAAAACTTTAATAAGGAAAAGAAGAACCTGGGAAAGAAAGGTGGAAAAAGTGAATGTGAAGGAGAAAGATAGAGGATGGGACGGAAAAGGAGAAAGGATGGGAGTGGGAAAATAAAGAAAATGTCAGATAAAAGTAAAGTTAGGCAATAGAGAGAAAAATAACAAAAACTTTAAATGTATTGATAAAAAAGGTTGATAAAAACCAAAGAAGAACTTTTAAAGATGTTTGTAGGAAACAAATGAATGATTTTGAAAAAAAAAACAAAACAAAAAAACCCTCCAAAAAACCCAGTAGTACAAACAGAAAAATGGAAAAACACCTAAAATGTGCGTACCAGAATGGGTGTAGATGAATAGTGAATGGACAAATGGAAAGAAAGAGCAGGGCAGAACAGAAATGGTGCTTTGATAAAAGGAGTTTAGGCAGATTAAGAAGTGTGTAAGCAGCGTTTGTTGGTTAGTTGGGTGGATTATCGCCAGTGTTACTACTATGCCCAAATGTCCAAGTTCATATTTCATACAAGGCTCCTATTAGATATCTGGATATGAAATCTTAAAGGAACAGAAACGAGAGAAGGAAAATAAGATGGCTACTTAGGAAATGAAGAAAGAAGTAAGATGAATGAAAAATAAAAGCAAAAGTTGTCTCCTCGGTTCTAACATTTCTATGCTTTATATTAACGATCAGCCTGAGAACATTCTCAGATCATTAGTAAATATAAGGATGCCACGGTTTATGGGTGCACTTAAAAATATCTAGATGGTCAGAGCCTGGTAGCTGATTTCTCTGTTGACCTAGCTCTTACAGCTCAATGTTAAGGAGCGGCAGATTTCACTTTCATATTCTTTGTCACAGGTGAAAGGGACAGAATACAGAATTTTTGGTCATGTTCTTCTGTGATTCTCTTGATCCAGCATAGATTTCACGATATGGTTGTATTTCTGAATATTTTCCTGGAGGTTTATAGACCGGAGATTTGAAACTTGACCGTGGCATTTTCCGTTTTCTTGACCGTGGTATTTTCCGTTTTTTTCCTCAAAGATCCTTTTGTTTCTGCCTTTAGAAACTGATGTTATATTTGCAGGGCGGTTGTTATTGTGAAGGGGTTGTTCGATATAATCTGTTAGCCTTTCTGGGTGTACTAATAACTTGCACAGAGAATGGCTTCAAGACATCCTAATCCAGGCTTCACCAGACAATATCTTAACTTTAATTCCCTATCATCCATACAGCATAAAGAAAAGGATTATCCGACACCTACAATACCGTGCAAAAATTATATGATCACCCAGACACATGGTCAACATCGAACGTACTCTTCAGAATAACTATATTATGTTGTTTTTGGCAAAGAAAATAAAATTGGAACTAGTTACATCCTAATAGTAAGGCTGGAGGAACAACGAAAAGCATTAGTGGCGAGACAGTGAAATCAGGCATAGCAGATCATGTATAGAGGGGAAAGAGTAGGCATCAACCTTTTTGAAATGAAGTAAAATTATTAAAGATCACTGGAGAGTTAGACACCTGAAAGAATCAGTGCATATGCTAAGCTATGAGGATCTCTTTTAATAGGTGCAGCATATAGATATATCAGCCGTTCGTAAATAAAGAAATAGAAATTATAGCAAGGCTTCAACATCAGCAGTAGTAATAGGAGTAGAATAGAGAAGCTTCGATGGCGCTTCGATGGTGGTGGTTAAGCGTGACAAGCAGCAGCAGTCTCATCATCAAGGTAGATTAGGTTTACGACTTCAAGTACTATATGTTCTAGTGGTTAATTGGTGAATTTCATGACAGTAGTAGGCAGGTTATTGCAGAACTGGACTCAGTGGTAACAGGACCAACAATAACTAAGCAGTAATAAATAAGAAGTATTTGAGATATTACTGGACATCGTCACCAGAATTAGAACAATCTACTCCACCACCTTGTAGATTAAATAAAAGGTTCAGTTCAAAATTACTCACATCGACATGCACCTGGATAAAAGCCGGGGATCCAACGTTGTGGCAATAAGAACATAGACAATAGTCCGCATGTAAATACTGTAAATAACCTATATTTTGTCAGTTGGCTTAGTTTCAACTGCGATCTTTTTTAGCTCATTTTTTAATAATCATAATTATATTATGATTAAAGGGTTGATGAAGATGAAATGACTAATATGGTGTATCCCTGAGAAGAATTACGAATTTTTCAACATTTAAAATTAAAATCACAATATTGACGAAACCCACTCGTGAAAAAAATGTAATAGTTCAACGAGAGCGACAAATCACACTTAGCTTAGCAATTTTTTCTTCGATAAATTATAACTGAAAGGGAGTAAGTAAAACAGATTTCACCACTTAATGGGACATAAGAATAAAACATTGAAAAAGAGGGGGGTGAAAAATCATACGTCAGCTTAGCATGACCAAGGTCCGACGATTGGAGCAACATTGTGGCTATTTATTACTCTACTGTATACCTGGGTTTCTATCATAATAGTGGACTGGTTCTAGTTTGCTGTTTAACTTTGAAATCCATTTCATCGTAGTATACTATTGTTTCATCATTCACAACATAGAGAAACCTTTCTTGATTTTTAACAAGTGTTTAAACTTGGACCATAATTTTCTTTAAGTTTAACTTCTGCGCGTTTGGTTGAACAATCTAGACATATTATTTATTTTATTTTAATCCTCTCAAGTTCACGGATCAATTTCTTAGTGTCAGTACAAAACTGAGTAAGAAAAATGCTGTAACTTCTACATATCTAACCTTGAAAATAAGATATTTAATATCACTAAAAATCCTCCATCTACCTACGATATGTAGACGATATTCTCATGTTAGTCAAAAACATAGATGAAATACATGAACTACAAAAGATTTAAAAAAATCTCTGTCCTTAAGTTCACATACGAACAATAATAATAAAATCCCTTTACTTGATGTATTTATGGGCATTAATAATACATTTACTACCCCCATATAAAAATACGACTAGCATAAACACGTGCATTCTCAACTATAAAAGTAATTGTCCAAATTATTGCAAAATAGCTATTATATGAAATTTAATAAACCGTGCAAAAGCTAATTCTTCAACGAAAAAGATATTCTATACTGAATTAAAAAAATATTAAACAAACTCTCATTAATAATGACTTTCCTAATTACATTGTTGATGAACAAATTAGACAAGCTATTAGAAATATTAACATAAATCGAAAAGAATATAATAAATCCTCAAATAACCCTAAACATATCAGCCTACTATACCGCAATCTAACTACAAACATTCTAACTACAAACAAAATGAAAAAATCCTAGAAAATGACTCAGTACTAATACATACCCCATTGATCTCAGTAAAAGATAAAACTAATTATATACTACACTAAATTTAATACAAATAATTTAATCATCCGCAATAACTCTTATCCGTCAACTAACGTTTTGCAAAAGACCAACATTGTATATCAATTTAAATGTCCTTTTTTGTATCACTTACAAAAGTGAAAAAATATATGTTGGTTTGATGAACACGATTTTTTCAAGGAGACTTAAATTGCATATGAATGATTATAGTTCAATATCAGAACATTTAAAGGAACATTCCTGTCCACATTCACGATTTAGAGAAATATCAATCGTCAATACAACTATACTCCACTATGAAAATCAAAATCAAAGAGATTGAAAGTACTTGGGAAAATAAAATGTATAAGAATAATTACATCCTTTTTACTTACTCAGCTTTGCACCGGCACTAAGAAATTGATCCGTGAATTAGAGAGGATTAAAATAAAACAAATAGATATAATATGTCTAGATTATTCAACCAATCAGGGGTTGAATGAAGATATGCATATATATATATATATATATATATATATATATATATATATATATATATATATATATATATGTGTGTGTGTGTGTGTGTGTGTGTGTGTGTATATGATAGATTAAATGTGATGGAAACAAACGAAAAGAAAGAGAATGTAAATGAAATCAGCTAGATTATATGCCCAAAATACATAAATATTTTAAATTTTAAATTCTCAGTACCTCTCTTTTGTTCGTGCGCATTGTATAGCCGCATCAACATAAACTTAATTTAGTCGGATGAAAACTTTTACAATTTGTCATACTTATTTTCCTTAAAATTGTTCTTGATATATAAAAAAATCTATTTCGTTATCCCATATGTCTATTTTTGTGTATGTAAAATAAGTAAATTCTTTCTTCAGTCAACTAAGTAGACTTCATTGCGATAAATATACTATGTCGCATAAACATCTTGTATTAATTAATTCGTCCATATATTAACGCTTCTTCTATTTATACTTAACTAGAGTATTATGGGTTACACTGACAAATGTGTAATGCTCTCATGACCACTAGGTAAAATATAATGTGGATGTTTGGGTAGCGTAAGGCTTAGCGAGTTGGAAAGAGAAATCATTAACTTTCGCATGGAAGTTGATTTTATTTACGTTCGATTATAGAAGCTGATATTATTCTTTCAGAGTGTTAAACTGGAGGGCGCTCAAAATATTAATCTACTCTTGTTGACATTGGTCTCCACTTTCTTCACATTGTGGTAAGAAATGAAATGTAAATATCGACCAAAGAATATTGGCTTAAGATAGGCGAATGGATTGAACTGCACCCTCGTGCGAGGTATTAGTAAATCAAGGAAAGCCTGTTTATCGCTTATTTCCTTTTTCATCGTAAAAAAATGAAGGTTTTTAAGTTCATATGGTCCAGCACTGATTGGCTTTAAACGTTTAATTCTTGTAGTCATTTACTTAAAGTATCCTCTGTAGTGGAGGAAACAGCAATTTCATAGCCATGTCTTCTTCCTGTCGGACCTCAAATAGAAGAATGTTTTTGTAGAATGTCAAAAATCATAATGATGTATCATGAGATCATGGCACGTTCCTCTATGGAAGGGTTAGATTCCAATTTATTCCAAATGACTGATAATGCTTCATCTGTGGTAAACGGGATCACAACGTCCCAAGTACTGTCACTCAACAACTGATCGATTACATTGGTAATTACTTGTGGTGCTGCTACATCATCTAGTTCTAACCTTGTCACTTTCTGGAATATACGGCCAGCCTGTTAAACAATGCTGGTGCTAAAACGAATTTGAAATGGTCTACCGACAGTTTTGCAAATCCGCCCTTTTAGTAGAGGCAATCTTATATTCTGTTTTTAATACTTGCTATATACCTCTGCAGTCACCGAAATCAAGATTGTATAACCGCAAATGTTATATAATGGACATTGTGCCTGGATTTTTTAACTTGAACAGTATATTTGTGTAATATGTTCCTAATGTGTGCACTCTTTTCAGATGTTTTACCTTAGGGTGACCATTTTTTGAGGGGAAAGCAAGGATTTTGTAGTGATTTTGCACGTTGTGAAATTCATTTCCAGTTTCACGGAAAGGGTCGTTTGGGCAGCTGAAATCTTTTGGTTGAGATAGTAATCTTTGGAAGTTCACTCTAGTTGTACAAGTAGAACTTTGAACTGAAAAACATCCTCCACATGTATGATGTCTTGTTTTCTGTTGAAATAAAATTTTACAGGCTCATAATTCACGGAGGAGGAGGAGGAGATGTCCATTGTCATTGCATTTTTCTGTACCAGACTTCTGAAGAACGCCATTTTAAGCGTCACTCACCTGGCATACTTTAGCACTAATAAAAAAATTCAGTAGTTTAAAATAGAACTAGTATGATAATGATAATATTTGCAGCTTCCTTATAAAGAAAACAATTCGCTATTCATTGGAGCAAGCAACCAGTGATACTGTCGGTTGAAATTTATAAATATTTCTCTAAAAATATTTTTCAGGAAAATAGGTTTCTCAAATTCAGTAACTGTTATTGCCCTTTCCAGTATTGATTGGCGCTTCCTTCATAATCTTTAGTTCGAAATAGCATTGATCTTGATTATGTCATTATTTTCTCTTCGATATGCGATAACCATTTTAGCTGTTGCTATTGTTGAAAGTCCACAAGTGATATGGTTTCTGGTATTTGGTACAGATCTTTGTTTGTGATTATACAGCGTCAGTCTATGAGATCTGATGAAGGATAGTCATATTAACTTATTCACTTGAAACCATGTTTAATCATTGATCTGATAAAACAGTTGATGTAGCTAACAGTTTAGATAATCCTGAACGAGTTTGACCCAATGCATGACATCCAGATAAAATGATCGATTTTAAGAGCCTATTTAAGAATAGGTCCTGAGATTTTAGTTTGATGTTCTGATTTTGTATCAATTTCTGGTTATGGACGAAAGTACCTCTAACACGACCTATTCTATGTTCAGATTCCTTATTTTCTATTCTAAATGTGTTATAACTGACCCATACACTGATGTAATTTAAGTGTTTAGTATTTAAGAATCTCATATCCTGTATTTTTATGATGGATTCAGAGTAGGTGCCATCATTGCTTTCATTCCAATTCCAGATGATAGTTTCTCTTTGAAAAGGCTCCTCCTATTTTTTATGGCATATATACCATTATTATATTCCGTACAAGAAAAAAACCAAAATGGTTTTTGAGGAGGTGACTTTCATAAAATGATGAAAGCCTAGTTAATACAATTTTCACAAGTCCTTTCATCATAATGGAGCCACTTGAGATACCTTTGTATGTGTAAGGGTTTTGAGTATTACCTTCTGGTTTACACTGTGCATTAATGTACGATGAGCACCAATTTTAAGCGATACATTTTTGATTCCATACTTCCTTCATAAAATTGAGAAACTGGTTATTGAATTCTGGGAGAAGGTAAGCTTTTTTTTTCAAAAGTTTAGCCTGAAAGTCAAGTGATACTTTATTATCCCTTAGATATTTATAGCTTTCTTAACTTCATCGTCACGAGGTTCGCTAATATTTATGTTTGGAAATAGTATCTGCAATTATTAGCTATATGTTGGTGTATGTTCTATTTATGTAAGAATTTTTAGTGTGGTGATGGTTGAAATGTCCCTCAAAGTGTTTTTGAGACCAGTATATTTCTGTTTTGGTTTACATCGTATGTCAATGTGTTTTAGCTTTAATCAATATTTCAACATAGTCTATACTTTTTGGTTTCTTTTAGTTTTCAATTTTCAGGAGACATTGATTTCTCAGAGCATTTTTTTAAAAAATCTTCTTTGTTTAGTATTCTCCCTTCCATTTTTTCTTTTTCTGTTTGCTACTTTCTTATATCAATCTTTTCAACTCCCGAGTATCTTTTTTTCGTCTAGGTATCCTTGGAATGATCACGCATGTCTCGTCTAATTTGATTCCTCTCTGTTGGTTTGGTAGAGATTTATTAAAATCAATTTGAACTAATTTTATACTTTCATTTTTAAGTGCTTGGATTTTATATTTCGTGATTTATTTGAACGGAAGCGAACTATTCTGCTGGTTGGTATGGTCAGTTTTATTACAAGTAAGAGTTATATACTCTGACATCAGTCACAAATTTCCTAAGTCAATAGTTAAAAAGTGGTGATGTTGAAATAATAGAGCTAGCATTACAGTATTCTGGGGGTTTTCTCGTAGAAAAAGTTTAGTTAATCCTGTGTATAACTATTTTGGAAACAACAGTTTTTTTGCCGTTGGCGCATAAGCTGATATCATTTGGATTTTACAGCTACGAACAACTATTTCAGCAGTTATCAGCCTTTTTCACAGGTATAATAATTAACTAATGATTTGGTTAGTGCATTTCCAATTCTATGATGTCTCTTCTTTAAGCCAGTCCAAGATAAGTTGTAATCTAAAATGTCTTATTTTATTCTCCTTAGAGAGTTAAGGATTATTTCGTGAAAATGGTGCGAGGCTGCTTGTTAATTGTTAGGCACAGAGATGATACGGCCAGAGGCAATGAAGTCCCTCACTATTAAACATAACGCGCATAGATGCTTCTCTGTTTTTGCTTTGCCAGATCAGTAGAGAGTATAGTCTGCTACATGGTCTTTCAGATTGCTCTAATAGTTTCTTACAGTCTGCTACGTCCATCATTCGTTCTTAATATGTTTGACAGTAATTTACTTTGCTTTTAAATATCTTCAACGTGTTCCTGTTTTGAAAATGTCCGTTAATCGGGATAGGCCACCTAGAAAGAACGGCGATATTTTTTGAACTTGAGAGCAAATAATTATGTCTTTATGCATGATCGCTGAGTATTGTTTATTGACAAGAGTTTTCAATAGTTTTTGTTGCATTTTCTTGCATGTCATTCGTACTGATAATGACATTCATACTCTCTCTATCTCACACACACATACACACATACGCACACATATATACTTTTTTGTCAATAAATTCATGTTTATCAGTAACAGCATTTTTGGGGGCAAACAAATGAAAAATCTATAAAAAGGCCAATTTCGAAGAAAAGAGGATATCAAGTTAACAGTTTATTGAAATTTTTCATCATCATCATCATCATCATCATCATCATCATCATCATCATCACCGCCACTTCTATTATAGCATCAATATCTAAATTGTCATTAAACAAATTATCATTCACGATATTATCTCCGTCCTGTTCAAAATTATCTTCGGCCTCTTCATTCTCTTGCCAAAGGATGTCATCTTCAGAGCCATTCCATGACTGTTGTGAGACAACACTTCTTGTTATATTTATCGGGAAAACCGCGATGGTAATTTTCAACATTATTTTAGCCGCTTAGTTTCGATTTTATTCTTAATGTCGACCAAATGTTTCGTGGTTATTTTTTGTTTGTTTTTTTTTTTGAAAAAATTTATAGATGCGTATCATACATAGATATATTTCTTAATTTTTTGATCATTTGTTGGGGGTGCGTTTTATGTTGGGGGTGCGTTTTATTTTCGATTAATTATGGTAATCCCAGAGAAACTTGTATTCATGGTTTTGGTCTCACCCTACTAACAAGTAGTAATATCAGCAGACTTAACTTACAAGTAGTTTTCCCAATGGAAAAAATAGGACTCCCCATTTTTATGCCAGTAGACTTTAATTTTACTGTTTAAAACAAATCTGAGATGTCTACTAAACACGATATACGCTATATTTAGTGTACCCGCTAAATATAGCGTATATCGCATTATGAAATCTTGTCGGATTTAAAATACATGAACTGCTTGAAAATTGTGTGCAATATATATATATATATATATATATATATATATATATATATATATATTATTGTGTTTCATGTTTTACATAAATAATTGATATTAATGTTTAAATGTTAAATGTTATACATACACACACATATATATATAATTTACTCGAAAATTATAACATAAATATGTTATAAAATCACTACAAAATAGCCATTTTATTTCAGCACTTCTGGTGTCTTATCAAGTGATGGTGTTGAATGTAGAATAAAGAGTTTTAAATGGTTCAAATTAACAAAACACCCCTCGATAGGGGAAACGCTGTTACAAAAGCTACAGTGACCAATCAAAATACAAGTATATGAGAATTCAAAAAACTTGACAACGAACTTTGATTATAATATATAATCATATATATCTGCATGTGTGAGTTTGTAAAAGCGTTTAGTCATAAACAGTCATGCATTACAAAATATCCAAATGCGTATTACGTATATATTGTACATGTGTTAACGTTCCTACTGCAGTTTTAATCTCGAGATAGAAAAGGATGTACGCTACTCAGAAGTATATACCATCCAATAGAGAAATATGCAAACACATGCCTATATGATATATATTCGTTTGGAGAAATACATTCAAACGTACACATGTCGTTTCAATTCGTCCCATTTTTCTTCCATTTTAGGGTATTTCTTCTTGTTTTACCGTAAGGTGCGAGAGGATGGCCTCCAGAGACAAACATTTACTTCTTCTCTTCGGCTCACTGGCACCAGTTCCATTCGTTCAAGTTCTTGTTTGAGAATATTTTCAGTTTTTACACTTTACTTCAGACAGGAAGCATTTGATAAAATGTGGGTGGCTATGTAAAATACAGTTTCGTCTTATTTTTGCTGCCATTTTAAAAGTTTATATCATTGTATATTTATTTGAATGCTTTACTCAGATACATGTATTTGTAACTTGATAAATACATATAAAAATGAAAATTGACAGCGAAGAGAAAATGTAAATTGCTTCTTTTCGTTGAATCGAATTTACGTATGGACACACACACACATTATATATATATATATATATATATATATATATATATATATATATATATATATAAAAGCAAAGAACTACAATATAATTCATATTTTCAGATTTATATATATATAAATATAAAGCATAGATCTACAATATGCCTCACATTTGCAGATTTATATACACACATATATATATATCATTCTGCAAGTATATATATATATATATATATATATATATATATATATATATATATATATATATATATATATATACATGTGTGTGTATATAGAAACGTATTTGTATATATTTAAAATTTCATATGCTCCCATCTCTATTTCCTTCTTTACATATGCAGTTATGTGCGCGTATATACATAAGATTAAACCAATCGTCAAGTCTGATATGAGACATTTTAACCTATAAATATAGCATACTGTATGACTATTTTATTACATACACACGCACGCGCTCGCAAACACACACGCACGCGCACACACACAGATATATATATATATATATATATATATATATATATATATATATATATATATATATAGTTCTTCACAAAAACCTCCCACATGTATCTACCAGAAATACCTACCACATAATGGTAAGTCATCAACTAGATAAAACACTATTGCCACGAATGTCTTACCATTATGTGGAAGGTATTTCTTCGGGACCATATATATATATATATATATATATATATATATATATATATATATATATATATATATACGATATTCGCTCTCTCTCTCAATCTGTCTCTCTCTTTCTATATATATAGGATTAACATGAGTTAAGCCTTGTGACTTAATTGATTGATATTATCTTCAGCATGCCGTCTCCAGAATTTCGTAGGTGGGCATGTCTGTTCACTCTTTAGAGCTTGTCAGCAATTTACTACTTATTTTTAATTTTTTTTCCTTTTTATACCTTTAAAATTGGTTTAAGTTTTTTCCTGTAGTTTTCTGTTCCCGTATGTATTTGTGTGTGTGCAGACATGCGCCCGTCTCTGCAGATGTTCGGTTGCGCGCGTGCGTCCATCTGCGCGGATGTGGATATGTTTGAGGTGTCTGGATCATTTGGCCTACTCGTTTTTTTTTCTTTTTTTTCACTTTTCACTTCCTTTTTCTTTCGACAGTGGCCGGTTTTGTGGCGAGTTGGGACAACTCTAGACATGCCACCGATTTTAATTTATGGGGTTTTTGGTTGTTCTTTTTTGCAAGGTAAGTTGTATTTCATGTTTTACATAAATAATTGATATTAATGTTTAAATGTTAAATGTTACACAAACACGCACATATAACTTACTCGAAAATTATAACATAAATACGTTATAAAATCACTACAACAATAGCCATTTTGTTTCAACACTTCTGGTGTCTTATCAATTGATGGTGTTGAATGTAGAATAAAGAGTTTTAAAAGGTTCAAATCAACGAAACACCCCTCGATATGGGAAATGATGTTACATAAGCTGCAATGACCAATCAAAATACAAGTATACGAGAATTCAAAAAATTTGACAATGAATCTTGGTTATAATCATTAATGCCTTAATGTGAGGGTTAGACTAAAATAGAAATCATTCTAAATAATATTAAATTTTACTATGAAATTGAAAATTACAAATTACCAATTTTAAATTTAATTTGTATTAAGTTTAAAATATAGAATTATTTAAAGAAGAAACTGAGGAAAAATACATATATTTTGTTATCTATTTTGTTTTAATTGAAAAGCTAAAAAAAACTCAGAATAAATGTTAAAATCTAATGTGGATGTAAAGTTTCTTTACAACTTAGATACATTTGAAGTGGTGATATGGGCAGGGGAGGATAAAATCTTGCAAAAGATACACAATCAGATTATAATACACAATATATCTAAATATGTCTACGTGTTTGTGTATTATAATCTGATATATATATATATATATATATATATATATATATATATATATATATATATATACTCCCGCACACACCGCACGTACGCTGCACACACGAAGATATATGTAATTGGTAAATAATGCATAGTTATTAAAGTAAGTGTAGGCTTATATCATATTTATCGTTTATTTAATATTTCATTTTATTTAATTTGTTTTTACTTTGGTGTTATATATTAAAGTATTAATTATGGGGTGGTTAGGTTTGTTCGTTTTTAGTGTGTGTGTATTTATATGTACATGCATGCACACGTGTAGTGTATGATTAATATATGTTCATTTAATTGTTTATTAAGAAATCAAGATTATATTAAATTTGTATAATTTATGTCTTTATTTAAATTTTATATTTTTTCATTTTATTATTTATTTAAAGTTTACATTACATTTAAATAATTATTTATTTATATGCCTATGTCTATCCATTATTTCAGTTTTCTTGTTTAAGAGTATAATTTGGTATTTTAAACTAATTATTGCTATTTTTTCCTTAATTTATAATTTTTATTCTTAATACTGTATGGGCTGCTTTTTTATAATTTCCCATTTGATTCTGGTGGGGATATTGTTTTCTCTTTGGCTTCATAAGTATCTTCATAAGTATCTTAATAGGGTCGTGTTGTTTGTGTATTTTTTTTGAATGACATCTTGCAGTTATAATATCTTTCTTTTAAAGTTTTTTTTTTCTGTGGCGACTAATTATTATTTTTCGTCTGTGTTAATGTTATTAGTAACGATAGGTTTATATATTAAGTTATTGGTTAAGCATTTATTGTTAAGTGGGCAATTTTTTTGTTTCTGCAGTTACATTTAATGGTGTTATTTGGCCGTATATTATTGTTATTGTTATTATAATTATTGGTTGTGTTGAGTATTTTTTGTGCTTAGTTATTATTTTCTACATATTATCCATGCAGCTGTAAGTAATTTTGATTGTATTTTTGTTGATAATTTTTGATAAATTGTTGTTATTAGGGAAGTGTTTGTCAATTATTTTGAAGAATATTTTCCCTAATTTTGTTTTTATGTGTTTTTGTAGGGGAAACCAAATTATATATCTGTTTTTTTTGTTTGAATTGTTTTCGTTCCTGTATTCTAGTGTGTTTGAATATCTACTGTTTCATATATTTTTTTATTTTCATTGAATAACTTTAGGCTACTAGAATTTGTTGAAATTCTTTTATTTATAGATATGGGTATTTGTTTGAATACGTTAGGTGGGTGGTTAGAACTTTTGGTGTTGTTTGGTTTTCTGTTTATGTTGTAGATTCCATTGTTTAGGTCTAAAATAAGGAAAAATTATGTAACTGTAGAAATCCTCAAAACTGTTCTCTTAATAAATGCCGTATTGAATCAATAATTTATCAATGCAATATTCATTTATTGAAGATCCAGAAATAATAAAATTCTACATTGGATGCACACGAAATGAATACAAAAGAAAGTGGAGCCTGTATCAAACGCCCTTTAATAATAAATACCGAAATCAAACGCCCCTACTAAATATTTCTGGCACTTAAAAGAAAACAGTAAAACACCAACAGTAGAATGGAAATTAATAAGAAAAGCTTATAGGCCATTAAATGACCCATGTCCTTTGTGCATACATGAAAAATTATACATCATTAAGTTTCTGAAAAATAAAAATTAACTAAATAAAAGAAATGAAATAACTATTTTTGTAAGCACTGTTAAATATTTTCCTTGAGTAATAATTAATTTTAAATAAAAAATAATAGTGATGAAACATACATTTTATATTTGATATTTAATTAGTAATTAAATTCTAATACATTTATTTGTGAAAATACCGTATAGACTATTAGTTATTAGAAGGTCGTATGGTACTTTACATCTATTAGAATAAAATTTAATTAACAAAATTTAATTATTAATAATAAGTCTTGTGCATATTTAAATGATCCGTTTTAAATTAAGCGGATGAATGAAAATGCCAAATTCTTTTATATCACTGGAAACCCAGATGACTTACTGAAGAACGGAAGTATACGCTTGTTAGCAGACGCCCCCATCCCACCTAAACTTAACCTGATTTTTTAAGCAACATATATTGGATAGATAAGCTGTATAGGAAAACTAAGAATATTATTATAAAAGGAAATACCTACACTTGTGAAAACCCCACAGCAACATTCATAATAAAGAAAAACTTAAACTGTAACTTCGAAAAAATAATTTATGCACCCAAGTGCACAAAATGCAACAAATATTATATAGGTATCACTCAAGCATTAAACAGAGTCTCTTTACACAAAAGCAACATTAAATTACTACACAACAGAAAACTCTTTGTGTCACAACACCTCCACAAGCACTGGAACGTAGTAACAATCAAATTAAGCTCGAATACTTAACCAATAGCCTTAAGGACAACGACAAAGCATGGTTTAACGTTCCCTTCACCAAAAACGCCAAAACTATCGGTTTCTTTTTAATTCGATCCTTAAGAACTTCAGTCTTTCCTCGACGATAAATATGATTTTCAACAAAAACATCAAATTTAGCTACAGTTGTGCTAAAAATATCGACCAGTATATATCACAGCATAACTGTTCCATTTTAAACAAACAACAACCTTCATAACACCAACATCTCCGCAACTAATTGTAACTGCAGAAAAAATAACCCTGCTCATAACGGTAAATGTATGACCAAAATATTTCTCGCGATAACCAGAAATATTAAGAAAGTCAATGTTAATCCGCACAAAATAATACACACCTGAATATTGCATTAGTATGAAACTCCACATGGGGCAGACAATGTAGGGTAGAATATATGTATATTTTTTATATATATATATATATATATATATATATATATATATATATAAACTAAAAACAAACATGACGACAAGGTCAAGTTTTATGTGGGCTCTGTGGAAAACCATTGGAAATTGCACTATTAGCACAACCAAATGACATTAGGCAATAACAAATGTAGTAACAGCACTATCCTCTCTAAATTTTTTTGAAAACTGAAAACCGAGAATAAAAACGCTACTATCATCTGGGCATCAATTGTAAAAGATAAGTCCTTCAGTGGAAAGGGCAACAGATGTAACTTACGTCTTTCTGAAAAAATAATGATCCTAAAAAATACCAAAAATCATAATCTCTTAAATAAAAAAAAGTGAGTTAAATCCACCTGCCTACATAGAATCAAATTTCTACTCAAATACGTGGACACAGATTGATATACTCTAGCTGGGCCCGGGGACTACAAACACTAGTATTGATATTGTTTATTTTATATATATATATTTTTTCACTATATTTTTACTATATTACATTTATTATCTTTACTATATAACTATTGTTAGTATTAGACTTTAATAAATTTAACATTTTTGCTAATCTATTATTTTCATTATTTTATCGTTTCCATTTTTAATATATAACCATTATTATTTTTTATCTCACTTTTACTTTTACCTTTAGTCTTACCATTGGAAAGGTTTTTATTACCATGTTTATATTTTTATTTATTTACGTATTTACATGCTCTTATTTATGTGATTTTTATTTTATCTTATTTTATTTTATTATCATTGATATTATTTTTATTAGTATTTTACATTTAATTTAAATTTATTACTGCACTGTAGTTTTAAAATTAATAGTATTATTAACTTCTTTATTGATTTTCATAAAAAATAGAATTACCCCCTCTTGATTTCCAAACGATTCTTCCTTTTGATAACACCAGCATCTGTTCTTAAATTAGAATTTATAATTCTTATTTCCAACCTTATTTTCAATCTTAAATGTTAATCTGGCTTTAGAGAGAATGTATATTATAACTCTGCATGCTGCTATTCTTTTGTTATTCCAATTATTTTTGCTGAGGCCTGAATTGCGTGGACGCACTCGACTTCTCTGACAATTAAACGAATCCACTTTCCCACGTATTGGTTTTGTGTTGCAACTGAATATGGTTACGTTGTCGATATGTAAGTGCGAATGCAGCTATGGTGTGGTTTAAGTGATAAGGCAGCATTTGGTGAGCAAGACAACCTTTAATGAAATATCTTAATAATGGCAAGTGGATACTACGACGACCTTTAAATAAACCGGGTTCTAAAATGAAGGAAGCTACGATGCAGCTGACATAAAGATGTTTGCGTTTAAACGTGACCAGTCATGGGCTATAGGACTTCTGCGGAGGTAATATTTTTTAGCTTTGTTTGTTGGAGAGTAAACATAAAGGTTATCCTTACTCCCGACTCGGGAGCAGCCTACGTAAAGCTGTCCATAGGCGAAACACTGTTTGGCCATTGTTGTTGAGCCGTGCTCGCCGTACCCCAGGGCTTTCTGAAGCTCTGGCAGGCGCAGTAGATCTGGCATTTATTAAACGACGAATAGCGGTTTGTTGTGGTTATTCCGAAACCCTGGAAGATGCTGTAGCGCTAGTATTCCTAAGACGACACGAAGTGCTTTGTTCAGGACTTTCTCAACCTCTAGAACATGCTGTAGCGCACGCATTCCTTAAACGCCGAAAGATTTTCTGCCTTCGGGACTCGGAAACCCTGGCCCTAGAAATGCGTATTGCGTCCTGTGAATTTTGTACTAAACGCTCTTATGTTGAAAGTCTAGCCCATCGTGATGGCATAACTGTTGCTACTGTTTCCAGCCTTTTAGTCCGTTCAGCGGTACTTTTCGTGGAGATGCGGGCAGCAGAGCGTGAGGGCATCTGAGAAAGGCGCAACGAAGTTTGCTCTGTGGTTTCACTTGCCCTTGCTGTTCTTGTAGCGGAGGCAGCAGCCGTCCCAAAAGTTTTCTTCTCTTCGGCAGAATTTTAACCATTTTTTTTTTTAAATTCGTAAACGTAATAAAAGATATGTAGGTTTTTTGAGTGCAAAAAATACGTGTAGTCTAAACGTAGGCAGGTTAGAGGAATCCGAAAAATGTATGTAACTGTATCAAAAGGGGATCGAAGAGAAAAAAAGTGAAGTTTAAAAAATTCATTTAAGGCTAAAACGGTAGTAGGTAATTTGGGAAGTAAATTCGATAAACGCGGAAACGGATGTAGTTATAACTAAGAAGTAAAAAACAAAACAGTTTGGATACGTAATCAACAACTTGCGGTTTCCGTAAGAAGCGAATGAAGTGAGCCAAGTGCGGGACAGTAATCGCAGAAGTGTGAACACGCGTTCGAGTTATCGTATGAAGAGGCAGTTGGCCGGTTGACCTTGAGCGCACATACTAAAGTGACGTATAAGTAACTGCTCGCGTATATGATCGGATGGGCCCAATGTTAAACGCTTACAACCGTGCCAATGAGCTCGCACCAACCTTGAACAGTTGATACGATTGGTTAACTTCCAGCTGAGTTAGTCAAAGCAGTGCAGAGTGGCGGATGACGTTTCAAAATAGTATCTGGCGATTTTATTGTATCGGTTTTTTTATTGATAAATACGAAAGCTATATAGTTCCTTATCCCAAAATAGGCATTGCCTTTTTGATTTACGTCGTCACCGACGTAGCGCAGTCTCTCAAAGTCAGCCAATCAGAAAATGGGGTTTTCAAGCTTCATTTTTCTTTGAAATTTTTAGTTATTTAAATGTTATAAAGTTTATAAATAATTTTTAAGTTATAGAAGTTTAGAGAAGATAAAAAAAACAACAAAAATTGTTAGAATAAGGTAATAACTATGTTTGGCAAACTATCTAGAGTGTTGAAGTTTAAGAATATTAAATTACCTCCTCTAGACCATTTAAACTAGTAGATTTAAAAAAAAAAAAAACTAGTAGATTTTTAAAAAAATTTAAAAATTCAGTCCGCGCAGTACATTGGTTGTTACGAACATCGAATCAATTGCGCGGAAAACGTGGTCTATTTTCGTCCAATTTTGTATAAAGTCCAGAGTCTCTGCTAGCGTCTGATTGCGGAAGGGGGAATCAGGGTTTGATTTACCCTGATTTGCTCTAGATGATTTTTTTTTAATTTCTTCACGTCGTATTATTGCAAGCTAAGATCGTTTGAAGTAAGTGTTAAATTTTCTCCGCGTTCGTATTTATTGTGCTTTGTTAACGTATTTTGGTGTCTTTATGTCAGTTCTTGTGCGTCGTTTTTGTATTTTTGAACATTGTCGTGGGAACGCAAACAGTATGGCGCAATCCCAACTCCCCGGGTCGACACACACGGTAGCAAGCCCTTCGGTGTGGGCAGGAGATAAACCCTCGCAAAAAGAACAGGAGTACTATAAGGGAGGAGCAATTTTGTTACCGGAAACGAACGGTGAAGGCACTGGCTGGAAGAATCCTCACAACTCAAGTCAATACCTCGGGGCCAGAAAGAAAAATATAACACTGCATGGAAGACCACTGCATGGAGGACCAGGAGGTTTTTCTTTGCCAAATTTGGGGAGGTTACCTGTATCTCGCCAGAGATAGCCACTGATGACGTGGAAGTAACTGTTACCAGGAAAAATTTCATAGCGATACCCAATATCTTGATTTGAGAAAGACGTTCAATCTTCGTGGTAGTAGAAGGTCGCCGACCTTTCTGCTGAGCCTGTGGGTCTGCCGGTCATATCCCAAAAGCGTGCGCTGGAAAGAGACCAGAATCGCAACCCGAACCGACAGCTAGCAAAGCATAAACAGAGACAGGCTCAAACGTTACCAAAGGTCCTGGGGAATGGACGGAAGTGGTAAAGATGGGAGCAGGATGCCCCAAAGCATGATGAGCAGCAGGAGGACTCTCAACCGGAGCAGCAACAGGTTCAAGAAGTAGAAAAGGAGGAGATACCCCCATCTCGGTCCTCCTCTTTAAAAAGAGGGAGAGTGGAAGAAGAAGAGAAAATAACCAAGAAAGACAGACAAGATGGTAGAAGTAGGGCAGAGAAGGACTTGGACAAAACCAAGTCCCTTTTTGTCACTGCTTCCCCGCCAAAACATTCTGAAAAAGTTATTCCTTCTTTGTTTCCCTTTTATATCTCCACTTTACCCCTGCCCAGCACTACCAAAACTGATCCTCCCAACATACCTCATCTCAACACAACTCTTAAAAAATTACCTCCCAACACACCTCCTCCTGACTCTACCCCCCTCAACACCGCGCCTACCAACACCTCCCCCCACAAAGAGGGGAAATATGTCCGACAGGCAGGCTTTGGAACGTTCCTTTCCTCACAGAAAAAATAACTTCGGTAGACGGGGAGTCGGTAGAGGAACCGAGAAACTTTCCTAATGACCTGGGTGTCATAACTTCAGTTAGGGACACGAGGAGAGGTTTAAATGTTTGGGATCACCGTTGGGAGGCGAAGGAAGCCTTTCCAGCTCTAAAGCTAACGTATCCCACGGACGTCGGCGGCATTGTCCTGGATGGAAACAGGGACAATCTATGACAATCCGTCAGGGTCCTTGCGCCTGTAGATTTCCGTCCAGTCTGTGAATTGGGGAACAAAACTTGAAAAATGTTTCTCAAGATAGTTTCAATGCGAGGTGCTTGAGGGATCGGAGTAACGCTATCCGCCTGCTTTCGTGATCTCCTATCCTTCGGCGTAGATGTGGCTGTGATCCAGGAAACACACTTTCTTTGCTCGTGTACTATCTAGCGACTATGTCGTCTATTCATTTACAGGGACCAGCTGGCCAGAGGTGTTTCCTTGCTGGTTAGACGTACTCTGGATAGGAGGGGAGACCTTGTCCATGTCAATGCGGGGGGGGGGGGTCGTTGCCGTTATTACTGTGAACAATAGTTCGTTGTGGGTTGTTGCGGTTTATGCGCATAACGATCATGGGGAGTAAATTAGGACCGTTCCTGGTTGATTCTTCGCGCTTAGTCTTATTGGGGGACTGGAATAGGTCCTTCACCATTGAGTATAGCCAACAACTCGCGGTTGAAGAACGCGACGTGCAGTACGATCACCGCACGTGGAATCGCGCTGCCTGGTGGGGTTCGAGCCAGGGTTCTCACGTACGCCGATAACGTATCTACTTTTGTGTCGTGCTACAGCGACACTGAGGTGGTACAAAAGGCGCTTGAATGGTACGAAAAGGTCACGGAGGCCAAGAATAACCGTAACAAAACTTCCGGATTGCGGTTAGGTGTCTGGAAGGGAATCGCCTTTCCGGAGCCCTTTGGCTAGACTGATAGATCCGTCCGCATACTTGGAGTGTGGTTCTGGCCCGGACTTCAGCTAGAGAAGAACTGGTCAGGAATACAGGCAAATGTCGGAGTGTTGGTCTGGACTTGGCTTCGAAGGAGCTTGTCCTTGAATGGTAGGGCTGAGGCGTGTGCCACTTACGTCTTTCCCCTCATCCTTTACCGGTTGGCTATACTCACTCTTTGCAAGGATCATAGGAAGGTGATCGAACGATTCCATGTCATGGGGTGGGGGCTATGACTGCCAAACTTGGTGTGTCATTGACACTATTCGAGGTTGGCTTTCCTACTCCGCGTTTTGACAGAGGATTCAATTTTGGTGGGGAGTGTTAGGGACGCCTTCCCTAGCCTTACTATCACTCCTCCCACGTCATGGGCTAAGCGCCGTCGTAAGTCCAGGAAACTGTCGACTTTCCTCAACGAGTGTCGAGCGGCCTTGAGGGTCTTTCCTCGGTTCATTGACATTTCATGGTCTTGAAACGTCTTGTATCGTGCATTAGTGGAGGAGTGTCACGAACGATCCTTTCTGTGGGCGGCTCAGCTTGTCGCTGACCGAGTTGCACTCTTTCTGGTCTCCGCCGAGTTGCGCTCTTTCTGGTCTTGGTCGCCAGCGACGAATTACCTCAGTAACCCTGAGTTTTCTCTTTCCTGGCGATTGATTCGAAACGTGCTTTCTCTCATGGCTTTCAGATGGAGTGGGTCGGATTTGCCCGACTGTCACCGGTATGACCTTGGTTTAGAAGAAATGGCTTCGCACGCCTTCTAACATTGTCCTCAGGTACACTCTTTCTGGTACTATGTCGACGAGTTGACGGCTTGTATCGCTCCCGATAAACTTGTGCTAATCGATCTCGCATACGCGTGCGATAATGTCGCCCCCCGTATTCTGGGGTGAAACGAATAATATTTCTAACGATGCTAGTCGTGGCAAGAACGGTAATCTGGACGGCACGAATGAAGGGAATCTTGCGACACAAATGCTATTTTCATCAGGCGGGGGATTCTTTCAGCATCAGGTGAAGGTGAAGATCAGAACTGATAGAAAGCTCTTGGTGCCGACAAATTTCAGCAAAAGGTGTGTGAAAGTAGCGAGCTTGGTTTGTATGAAAGTTCCTTTTTTAAGTATTCTTCGACGAAACGGGGCAGTTTTCTCCCCTGGTTAAGTTAGCCGCTATTTGTGTATCTAGTCAATGTGAGTAAGTCTCATTCCCGGACTTTTCCCGGATTCTTTTTGCTATGATCTAAATCGAGTTTATTTTTGGCCTCCGTTTTCGTCTCAACTGGTTTCAGTCTTTGATTTCCCCACGCTCATATTTATTTTACCCTTCACACTCTGTTAGAGAGTTAGCTTCTTGATTCTGTTAGAATGCAGAATATAGCGGCGACTTTTTTTTTGTTGGGTGGACGGGTCCTACTAACATCTGTTATTTTCTGTTTGATATATTGTTATATTTTAGTTTGTAATTGGGGATTCATACTCTTCCCCCTTATTTCATACCATTTTAAAATGTTCTATGTACATAATTTCTTTTTTAAATCACGGGGTGTTTTTTGACGACTCCCTCTGGCGCCATATATATATATATATATATATATATATATATATATATATATAGTGCTACGTGAACCACGGGTTTATATTAAAGGAAAACGTTGGATCTTTTGTTTTCACTCAGGGTTGAAAGCGACACAAGGGAGCAATGAAAAACAGACTGAAGACGATGGATTTCCAAATAAAACATTTATTTATAAATACAGGAACAGGTAAAGAAAGAAAAAGAAAATTCGTTTAACAAAGGCGGAAAGGGATCATGAAAGAACAGAAGGTACGAGCGAATACATACATGTATAAAAAATATCAAGCCAAAAAATCAACTTATCTGTCTTGATGGGTCAGTCGAGTTGATATTTCCACACAGAGTTTAAATTCGCCGAAGCGCGAGTTCTTATGCTAAAATAATATTTTGGTCGGCCAGCAATTTTCCTGGGTTCCTTTTTTTCGGAAATGGTCGGGGGTCCACAACATCTCGTACAGGCGTTCATTGGTCGATTCAGTTTGGTTGTAGTCCTTTCATTCTCTAGTCGATAGACTTTGCTGTCTTCATTATTTCGATTGGGCAGTCCATTCATAATCGGGACGATTCGCTCAGCGATGTTCATACAGTCAGAAAACTGAAAACCTTTTTCTTTTTTTTTTAGATTTTTGCTGTCCCCAAATATAGTCCTATGGGTTTTTTACGCAGGAGGATGGGGCGCAAATCACGCAGGGTCGCTTCAAAGTTCACGGGACCTTGGCTTGTTGGTGGAAGAGAAGAAAAAGAGAGAAAGAAATTTGGAGAGAAGATGAAGGTATGGCTGATCATAGAACATATTCGCTTGCAAGTTGAAGGCATTGGATTTTAATTATTTATTTATTTTTTATATCTAACTACTAGAATTTGGGATTTTTCTTTGAATCGGGGGGCTTTCTAGCCTTACGCCTATATTGCTAATGATATCGTCGGTACGTTACAATATATATAATGTAAGGAAAGTAATAAACAATGTGTCGGGTTACTTCCACCTAATTTTCGAAACCGCTACTAGGGGTCGCTTTCCGGGCTACAAATACTCGGCAATATTTTTTCTCACTCTCTTCTCACCTTATCCGCTTATTCGTCAACATGTAACCTATCGCGGAGAAGGCGTTTCCTTTGCGAAACGCATGAACTAATCACACATACACAACACACGAGTGTACGCACATTCAACCATTTCACATACTTTGAACCCAAACGTTTTCCACATTTATTTGTTACACACATTATTGTGTTTGTCACTTGTATAACTTTGTTGTTAATACATTATCATTTGTTTGTACATATATATCGATTCTTGTAGTTTATTAACATTTCTTTACGTGGAATCACATCTCGAGTCTGCCATGCTTGTTGTAGGTATTTCAGGAGACAGCGTATTATTCTCAATTTCAAATACCGACGTTACTTAACGCCCGAAATAAGTTTGGAAACGCATACACCGGCCGCAACTAATGTTTTTTTGTTTTTTTTTAAATAATAAACAATATTTCCTTTTATGTAAAGAAAGTAATAATAAAGTGAAATAAGTAAATGCGCAGATAGTGTAATGGCTCGGAGCGAGAAATCTGTGAGTTTGATATATTGACTGATTGATGGATTTATTGTTTTTAAATGCATATCAACTGTGTTGAAAAGATGTTTTTTTTTAATATATGGCTTGTAAACAATCCTTTGGGTTGTTGGTTCCATTACTCCACTTGTGCCTTTAGAACAGAGTTATTTAGTGCTATCATTTTTGGTATAGACAAACCACATCCAAGCAGGCTGGAATAGCTCCCTTGTGTCGCTTTTATCTTCTTGAACCCCCCCCCCCACTAGACTAGACATATCATAACATCGTTGACGTATAGGGGCAAGGTTACTACAGCCGGTTAGAATGGTGTAGTACGGTATATACTTTCTAACATGCTATGCATTCAGAAGATTGTTCATTTTTTTTAGGAGAAATGAGTGAGTGATAAGGTGTGTCCTGATCTTGAGAGAACGACTTTTTCATTCCAAGAAAGTCTGAAACCATGATGTCATTCTCCTAATATTTTGTAAAGTTTGTTGTTCAGGTGATAGTTCCGTAGCACTTGCCATTTGTTTAGGATTTATGAGTTTATGTAGTTGTTTTGAAGTCTGTATAGATGATTTTCAAATTTGTAATGTTCAGTTTTAAGGATTCTTTTGCTACAATGTCAGCATTTTCCATTTCCGCGGATGGTGATATGGTCAGTGTCTATTCGTTTTCTATGTAAAGGCTGAGAGGTTTACTGGTTTTTGTTTTTCTTTGGGGATGGCGTTGAAGAGATCTTTATATTATGTTTGGAAAACACTGTTGAAAGAAGGGTTATTCAGATTGGAATGTATTTTGTATTGTTGTGATAATTTTTGCCGTTTTAGTGTAGAAGCATCTGTTTAGACCTGTATGTGCGTAGATATAATTTAAATAAATAAGTTTTGTTATATTCAACGAACAAGTTGTTTTGTTCTTGTTCATATACTTTCAATCGTCTCTTTGTTTTGATCTTTAGCAAGAACTGCGTGTTGTCAATGATTAGATTGGCTTCATCCTGGTATTTGATGGGGAACGCTGGAATTTAAATAAACCAAACATGGCAGTTTATCTACAATTTTGATACCGATATGCAACATCTTATTCCAAATTTGGAAAAATACAATAGGTTTTAAACAAACCTTTTTCTGCCAAGGTCTGTTTAAAATGTTCTTATATTTTTTAAATTAATTCTTGCAGTATAAATATACCTATAAAGTTTAAATATGAAGTTTAAATTATATAAATGTCTTTTAAGGAAATCGATGAAAACACAAAGAAATTTCGGCTCAAAGTCACTAAACATCAAATAGTATCCATCCAATGCAAATTAAACAAATGAACCGTGAAACCGTACAATGAAAGCAGATCCTCAAATTCATCACGATGGAAGACATTTTTTTAATCATTTCACCCCAAGCAAGGCAATAAAGCCACTATCACAAAAGAGGTTAACGAGTGTGAGAAAATATGAAAACAACATGAAAGAGAGATAACAATAAAAGAGGAATAAAGAAGACAGAATATAACAAATGACATTACAATTAAAGTTTTGAAGATCAAAATTAAATAGAAGGCAAGGTGCCGAATGAGAGTTCCACAAGTGATATGTGTGAGAGAAGAAATTGATAGCATAGAACTTATGGTTACATCTAGTCAATTCAACTGTAAAATGATGTGATATTGTTGCGAATCTAGTACTACGCTTAAAATTCATAAAGTGTAGGTACTAACGAGAAAAGTTCATCAGGACAATTACCATAAAATTATTTACAGAAACGGTGGTGGAAAAGTGATGCATGGACGAACGGTAGATTTATATGCAAGATGGATTATGTCGAGTATAATTCTCTAGCGTGACACAGTGAACCAACTTTCCTAGCATCAAACCTATCATTTTTTAAAGATAATCTTTTCTCTTCATGTCAATGGAAATTGTTCGCCGGAGAAGTTCTACTAAGTTACTTTCCTGAAGGTTAGCATCAGCTCAGTTGATGAAAAACAAAAGTCTCAGATGATTAGCAGTAAGCAGTTTCATTTTGGAGGCGTTAAAATTAACAAGCTATTTTTGCGCCAGTTGACAACAGACTGTAGGTCATTTTTTAGATCAGCTATCAGTCTGACTTTACCGAACTGATCAAACCTACCATTAAGACAGGGATAAATAGTATCATCTGCATAGATACCAAGTTGAGAACTGATGGCATCAAGATGGTCATTTGATGAAAATTAGAAACAACGTAGGTCCAAGAACAGAGTCCTGGGGATACCAGAGTTAATTAAAATAGATCTAAAACAGTGGTCGTTCATGACAAAGTTAATTTTATATTTTGATAAGAAAGATTGAATTAGATCAAAAATTAACCCAGAAATAACATAACCTTTCGACTTATGAAGAACACCATCATGGCAAAGCCCATTAAATGTCTGCCCATCAACAATCTGCCCATCATCATTCTTATCTAAAGGTTGAAAAACTCTTGCAGCAATAATCGTTAACACATCAACATTTCACGTAGAGAAGCGAAAACCATATTGCTTATCAGAAAGAAAACTATGGTGATATGCTTAACCAATTCGGAGTTGATTATAGTCTCTAGTATTTTGAGAAAAAGGTAGTTAAAAAGATCATATGATTCGCCCGAGTTCTTAAAGACTGGAACAACAGAACATGATTTGCAAGCAGCACAAAAGCAAGAAGTAGCAAGGCATTTATTGTAGAACTTAGGGAGAACATGGGTCACTTAAGGAGAACATTTCTCAAGGACTTTTACAGAGATACTATCAAGTCCCCATACTTCGTGAAGTTCCCGTTTAGAGACGACAACAGAAATCATGGACGTTGTATGCATATCATACAATAGAGATACTGCCTTAAGAGAAAAGTCAGGCAAAGATACTCCAGATGAGTCCAAAGTGGAATTGAAAGAGAATTTACGAGCAAAACATTCTGCTTCATCAGAAAATGATGACACCTCAAATTGATTGAAGAGAGGAGGGACAGAAAACTTACTCTTATTTAACACACTATCACAGAGCTGCCAGTAGCCACGATAACTAAACGCTATACGGCTATACAGTGCATTATTCTGTCAGCAAAGAAAGACTCTTTGAGGACACATTTACAATTATTACAAACAGGCACAAAGAAACGCCTATTGTGATCGGAATTATCGCAAAAAGTCATTCATGCTGGCTTTAACTTAAGAAGAAACATCTATGGCACAATTCTCAATAGGAAGGTTGAAAATATCAATCCAAGAGGTGTCTCGAAGAAAGTCACGAAATGAATACTAATCAGTATGCTGATAACAAAAAGAATTCTTGTGAATAGGGGGTTCCTGTCTAATAGACAACTCAAAAGAAATATCAATATATACTACTGCGTGATCTGAATTGCCAAGAAGACATATCTACAATACTTGATAAGAGTTAGGGTAGGAGGTAAGTAACAGATCAACTAAAGGAGAAACATCAGAATGATTAGGAAAACAAGTATGGGAATCCACTATTTGATGGAAAAATTTGAAAGTCTGAATACTGTTAAGATCAGTAACATTCGTTTGATTAATCCACTTGGCATGATGAGCATTAAGTCATCAAACACAAAAATGTTCACATATGAATGTAAGTGAATCTCTTAAGAAATTCACCAACATTAGAAATGAAGAAGGCACCTATAAGCCCAACACAAACAAAAAGCTATTTAGTTTCCTTACTTTCCTAACAAAACCTCACCGACATTAAAAGTTCAACATCGGAAGTAACGACAAACATAATTGAATTTTTTTACGAAAAAGATTCAAATAGAAATACCATTCAATCCAACAATTACAAAGTGAAAAGCAAGTCATAACACCCCCCTAACCTATAAGGCAGAAGGGATTCAAAAAACAGATCTCACCACAAACCACATTGCTCCAACTTTAACAAGAAACTAAAAATATCAGCTAAGAACTTCGTAATAACACAGTAATTAAAAGGAAGTGATAAGAGCGTGCGTAATCGTTAATCTCCAAATCTCCAACTCAAAATTAAAAACAATCATCGGTGACCAAACAAAAAAAAAAAAAGAAACAGAAAAATACCCACCAACCAATTTTAGAAAACATGTCAACAAAATTATTACAGCCAACAATACTGATATTCATAAAACTGTGGAGGAAAATAATCACCAGTAATTATCAACCCGAATACAATACAATGACGTCAAAACCTGGCGCACCTTTGCGGCTCCCCATATCTCACGCCCATATACAGCTTATAAAAACATTGAATACAATTAGAATGCCATATTTTCCCATTAAATCCAGTATAAAAATTGCTAGACATTCTGTAAAAGCTCGTAATGTAATTCTCTCAACGCCTCAACGTATCAGTGCAGTTCGTGTCCACATCAATAAATATATATCGTTTATCAATAAAATATCCACCAACATAAGACATTTGTAAACAAAACATGTAAGGATATTAAAAGAAATGTAAAGATTCCAAATATTAGAAAGTCTAAATATAAATAAATCCTAAAATAAGCTTTCTTAAACATTGCAATTGCAGTTTAAAACTGACGACACATTTAGTCAATGAAGAATCTCGCTAGCCAGAGAAGTCAGTATAAAATATAAAATCAAACGGAGTATAAAAGTATTTGTTTGTGTGAAGATGATACATCTAAATAACTGAAGATCTTGAAATTGCATGTCAACATTCGGACAATATACTCACTGAATCGAAATATACGCTCTCTTGTACAGAAACGAGAAAGAAAGTTAAAAATTCCTACCCTGTCGTTTTAATGTAACACTTATCACTGTTAAAGTAACTGCTGCTTAAATAGACGATATATATGTTTGATAAAGTAATCGGGAGTAAGTAGAATAAAGCTTTCTTAAGCTGGAGAACATCCAACGTTTCACACCAGGTTAGGAGGTGAGACTGCAGAAATAAATGAAAATTAACATATAGAAACGAAATTAATAAAATAGAAAAATAGTAATATCCAGACACATGAATTGAAAAACTATAAAAGAAAAAGGACCTGCTGGCCCAAGATTAATAAAAAAACTAAATGAATATTGATAGGATATAAAACAACATCAACAAACTATAATGTCCCATTTTATCTTCAGTTGACAACTAAGTAAAGCAGACTTAAACTCGAAAGTTTTGTAGAATGTCAGAGGCCAGTAGGAAGTAACATAACATAAATGAGTGGTTGATGCACTTAAAAAGGAATTACATTGGGGAAACTTGCAGTCACTTGACCCCGATTAAAAGGTACCAGATATTACTGCCCTGAAAACTCAACGAATACAAAAAATGATAAAAAGAACTGAATAGTATATAACAAAGTGGATAACGATTAACCTGATCTATCGTCTGTTCTCATTCACCCGAGAACGTGACTTGACAGGACGAGAACCTCATATCATATTGTAGAATTTTATTTAGTTTAGAAAAAAAGCGAGAAAAATAAGGAATAAAAAACAACTGTTCTATTTAATTCAAATAGAAAAAATTGGGAAAAGTAAATTTCAAAGGACAATGTAAAATGATTATATACGTGTATACACATACACATACACACACACATACACACAGACACACACACACACACACACACACATATATATATATATATATATATATATACATATTCTAATGTGCCATTCAGTGTATGTGTTTGTATACAAATTTCGATAAACGTGCTTAAACGTATGTATATTCAAAGATATGTTTGAAAATCGTGTTAGCATGCTTTTACTAACTTTTATTATGTCTAAGAATTAATGTTAATCTAAGTCTAACTATTTTTACTTACATACAATTATGTTTGCATCTCAAGTTTCAAATTTGTTGATAGATGTTATATTCAAATGCGAATTACTAGCCTCACACACTTATAGCTAAAAAAATAAATTCAAATATTTAAAAATATAATGGGCACAATGTTTTAATCGTATTTAACCCACTCTCTCTATATACATTGAGAATTTAACGAAAATTTATCGGCTCGACTAACAAGTGAGTAAAAGATCTGATGTTTGATTAATTGCTTACATGAAAATAAATCTTTTTCTATGTAAATAATAAATACAAATTTTATGTGATAGTTTAGATATTTGTCCGATATATATTAATTTAGTAAAAATTCCATATTCTTAAACTATGCCAGTTTGATTGTACAAGTCAATGCTTTCCCAAAAATTGGCATTAATACACCGATGTCAATAAATGTTTCAAGGTATATTTTATGAGCAGTATATCGTATGAGTTTTAGCATGTTTATGTTTAGCCTTATTGCTTTAATAATATTAATTAATATTGATGATAATTTTTAATGGGTATCAGGTGAAACAGTTTTTTAATCATTTCACTCCAAGCAAAGCAATAAGGCTACTAAAACTGAAGGCGTTTCCGTGAGTGAAAGAAAATGAGAAAATGTTAGTGAAGAGAAAGGACAATAAAAGAACGTAGATCAGAAAGGCAGAAGTTAACGTCTGATATTGCATTTAAATATTTCGTCAGTAAAATGATGAGAATGAGGTGCCGATCTAGTAGTACGTTTAAATTCATGAAGTCGAGGTACCAAAGAGGAAAAGTCATTAGAACAATTGCCATGAAAATATTTTTAGAAAAGATACAGGTAGGAAAGCGACTGAAGCACGTAGCCGTTCAATACCGACTTTAATTACACAATTAAGATTGGATCAAATAAAAATTTCAGCTGGAGACAGCATAGCCCTTCACCTTGTGAAGAAGACCAGCATACCAAATCCTGTCAAATATCTTCAACACATCTAATACCACAACCTGAGCTTCGTCGTTCTTATCTAAAGCTTGACAGACTCTTCCAATAATAACCGTTAACACATCGGCTGTTTTCCGAGAGAAGCAAATGCCACGTTGTTCATCTGAAAGAAGACCGTGCTAAGTGAGATGCTAAATATCTTGTAAATTTGTTGAGATTTTACATGGATTCACTCTCCTGTCACTTTTTGATTTATAGTCTATTAATTTTAATACATTCAGTTCATTCGTATGTCTGTATTTTTGTATGTGTGTTGAGATTAGATTTATTTATATTTACCAATGCGTTTCTATAAGAGTGTATGAAAGAGTGTAAATGTGCATATTCTTAAAGATGCTTACTATTACTGATTAAGAGACATATCATTTGGGAAATAACAACTGTAATAATGTTCACGTGATGACTTTAATTTGACTATTGTAGTTGGTGCCTATAAGTTACACAAGTATATGCGTACGTACACATAGTATGTGCGTGTGAATATGCAAGAATCGAGTTTTTCCTAATCAAAGTTTGAATTGCAGTGTTGAATAAGAAATTGTCTTAGTGAGCTAAAAAATAATGAGTGAAAGATTAAAAATTCCGAAAAAACAACAACAAAAAACGGGATTATTTAATTAGTATAAGTTAAGTTGTTTTTTTAATAGCATATTAACTCGCAGTTAATTTTCTAGAAGCAGTCAGATGATGAAATGAATTTTCGTTTATCATTAAAAAAGTGTCCACAAACTTTATCAAATTTGTTCGTGTTTTTGTTACGTTGCCACTAGTGAAAAGTACTACATAAGTAAGCCACTTATATTGGTGGATAGAATAAGTTAATTGGTAAATTATTCTGTATGCAATAAAAAATATAAAACTTGAGTATATTGCTTAGAAGATAAGAAGGCTTTGTTTCAATCTAAGACCATGTTTCTAATAACATTACGTTTCTTAATATCTTGAGTACATGAATTTTATAATAAGCATAAAAATATTTCAACTCAAATCTGAGTTGATTCTTATCTAAAATTCTTTTTTTTATATAAAATAATATTGACTGGGTATTTTAAAAGTATTATCATGATTTCAAACGTAACAGCTTGTTTTTTAACATTTTGTTGCTTCATAATAAATTCAAGAAAAAAGGTCTCTTCAATTATTCATTTCTTTAAATATTTACAATCTGTAAATGCGAAGGAATTCTGGAAAGTTTTTGGTTCTAGAAAATGAGTATTCTGACATTGAGGCATTGGAACAGTGATCTTGGGAAAGTGGTCGAGTGGAGAACATTTCAATATCTCCTCGTATCTACTGACGTAATAGTTACTTAAATTCAGTGAATTTACAAGTTCAGCCTTTATTAATCTATTACGGATTTTTACAATGTCTTTTCAAATAATGACTTTTGAAGTCATTCATATTTAATAACATGCCTTAGCAATAATTCTCCTGTGCATTACTGTAATAAATAACAACCTTATCCCAGTATTTCTTGGACGAAGTCATTCTTCTCTTGTCTGTTCATGTGTACATATAGCACAATTTATCAGGAGGACTTATATCAGCATCTGAATATATGAATGTGTGTGACCTACATAAAATATGCTCGTGTGCGCTTGTGAATTAGGATTTCATATTTAGAGTCTAGTACATTATTCTGCAATCGATCACGGTCAATCTTATCATTGGTATCAGATCAAATCATCACCTTTTCATGTGTCGAGCGTCGGTCAGCCTGTATTGTCACTGGATATGCTGACAACGACTGAGTCACGTCGATATCCCATATTTCTTGTTAGTCTGGGTGCAGAGAAATTTATTGTCCCATATGAGTAGAGATATATTGATAGGTAAGGTAGGTACAGATCGTATGAGCGAAAGGAGTGAGACAAAGAATTCATGGAGAAAGATGAAGGGAGAAATAGGATTACAGGAGAAATCATGGCTAGATATAAAGAGAAAAGGAGATAGGAAAAGAGGCGTAAATAAATTAATATACATATGAAGAGAGAGAGAGAGAAAGAAAGAGAGACAGAGACAGACATAGAGAGAGAGAGAGAGAGAGAGAGGTGGGAGTATGGGCAAACAGAAAAAGGAGAAAGTGAGGAAGAAATAAAGAAAACAGAGTGGAACAGTAAGAAGGAATTTAAAAATGAATAAACACACACACACACACACACACACACACACACACACACACACACACACACACACACACTACATAAAACCCTTGTAAAAATTCTGGAATCATCATAAAGTGGATGTCCACCCACTTCTCAGCAACTAAAAATATCAGATGTAATACAAAATTGTTTAATAGTTGAACACTGTGACTTCAAGAAATATACTACAAGCAAATTATAATTTAGATTTATTTTATACTTTTTTGGATCAAGTACAGATTTCTAATGCAATTGTTGTTCTTTCTTGTATTTTATAGCTTTTTAGCAATTTGTTGTGAAGAAAATTTTGAGCATTATTGAGTGACATGTATATTTCTTAATAATATATCTAACTTCTGATATCCCCTGTTGGTTTGCAATTTTGTACTAAATTTAATGTACAAAATATTGCAAATCAGAATGGGATATATATAATTTAGTCTGCGAATATATTCACCTATATATTTATATATTATACTAGTTTACTGATTCTCTGATTTTCTTTCTCTTTTTGTATTTATTTCAGTGCTAGTAAAAGGTGTTCTTTTAACGTTAATTTTAACTTCACAATTCTATTTTTCTATTTAGAATATTTTTTGCATTTAATTTTTTATCCTGTGAGATATACTGAGTTTGGTTTCGAAAGTTTCTATTTTTCCTCCTTTTTCATTACCTATTGGATTTGATATCCTTTTTTTTATTACCGTTTAATTTCTGAAACTCTATGAGATTTTGCTATTATTGTATTAATAATATTATATTTAAGCTCAGGCATTATATTATATTTAAGCTTAGGCATTGAGACCTCAGTTTATATTATATTGTAAGCTTTTTGCTTATATTCTTAATATTTGTTTATAGAAAAGCTCTTTGTCACAGTTGAGCATTTTTACGAGCTAAAATAAACACACGCATATACATATATAAACTATTAATAAAAATACGAGTTTCATTCATGCAGCAATCTTCAAAACTTAAAAACTGACGATTGAAAACGAAATTTCACAAATATAAACAGATATACAAACACTTGCATATTCAAGTTCAAAATAACATCACACCATATATATATATATATATATATATATATATATATATATATATATATATATATATATATATATATATAAATCATATTTTAAACCAGTTAATTTATAATATTTATGCTCTGAAAATTTACATTTAGCATTGTTTTGTAAAAATAAAAATATCAATAAGAACACTGGATTATATGTCTTACTGTTCTTTTCTTTATATATATATATATATATATATATATATATATATATATATATATATATATATATATATATATATATAATACACTAATGAAAATAAGTTTAAGACCAATAGTTAAAATTTCATTCATTTCATTTGGACAGCATTAATTTTTTCAATCAGTATAAAAATCTACAATTTTTACATCATTCGAAAGAGAAATAAATTCTGCATACAGTATACACAATAAAATTAATTTATATTGTTTTATTAGAAACATATTCTGAAATGAATAAAACGTTAACCATCGGTCTTAAATTTATATATATTATGAGCCTAAACGTATATATAATATGAACTATCTAGATATTATATATATGTTACCTAATTATATTAAAAATAAGCATATACACATATTTGGATAAGCATATACACAAACATACGTGTACGCACCTAGGTAAATAACATATCAATATAAAATATATATTATTCTAATTTTTTCCTGTCCTTTTATCATTTAATGCTATTTATAAACAAGTTACAAATAAACATTCAATGCACTGTAGATACTCGAGTACAGTTAGAGTTTATGGTCAGTTTGATGCAAAAATATGAGTTCGCAATATACGCAGGTATTTTTTTTTTGAAGAGGTTAAAACTCATGTATTTTTGGTGACCGGTTTTCTGGTAGGATTAAAATTCATGCAAAACAATTTAGGAATAGTACTATACATGAAGTCGCCTTATACACAAGTATATACGGTATACATAAACACAGACAATACACACAATTATATACCGGCATAGCTTCATACAAGTAATAATAAAGAAATCTCTAAAAACTACGTAGATTCATGTACATATCTGATATTAAAAGTTAAATCTGCATAAGTTCAGGCATACAACTACATGCAGACAAAAACCTATGCACACTTATATAAAGAAGAATCCAGACATCTATTCATAAAAGAACAAAAATAAAATAAACATACAGACACCTTCATATTTAAGCATATATATATATATATATATATATATATATATATATATATATATATATATATATATATATATATATATGTGTGTGTGTGTGTATATATATATATATATATATATGTATATATATATATATATATATATATATATATATATATATATATATATATATATATATATAAATGCATAACGTTCAATGTAACATAGATATTTTATCTTAATTTTCTCCTTTCTTCTTTTTATCTTTTCATGCTATTTATACACAAGGTACAAATATACATCCAATGTATACATAAAGATTGACATATACAAACTATAACAAGTATGTACGACCATATTTTCATATTAGTAATAAAACATATCTAAATAATTTTAGATATGTTTTATTACTGGTATGAAATAAAAATGCTTGCACACAAATACATATAACCACACACATATAAACAAACATCTATACGTTTTTATCTCTTTATAATGTGCACACATGAACTTAAATATATATAAATATATATATATATATATATATATATATATATATATATATATATATATATATATATATATGATATTGCAGAAACCCATTCACTACATATAAGTAAGCACGTTTACATACAATACATATGTTATTGTAGCAAAAAGTGTGCTGTATGTGTGCAGTAACATGTGTATGCTGTATGGTTATTTATAGTAATTTATGGTTTGTTGTAATATATATAAGATATTATGAGTATATATATATGTGTGTGTGTGTGTGTGTTTAGAATTGCATATATATATATTTTTATGAATAGATAAAATGTATTGATGGTTGTTTATATGCATGCACTTATATAGAGATATCACTTTTAATGTCAGATATGTTCATATATTTAAAGTTACCTAAATACATGCTTCTATTATTACTTGTATGAGGATATGTATGTATATATACTTGTAAATATGTATATTGCATGTGTTTATGCATACATTGAATGTTTCTTTGTAACTTGTGTATAAACAGCATTAAAAGAAGAATGGATAAATTTAGGATTATACATTGAGTTGATATAATATTAGTAAAGTTATACTGGGTGTTATGCATCTATATGTATACGTGTGCTTATTTATCTAAATATGCATGTACGTGTGTATATATTTTTGTGTATATATATATATATAAATTTCTTTTGAACAGATATCATTAATGAGTATATATATATATATATATATATATATATATATATATATATATACGCATTTAGGATATTATTTTTAACTTGGATATATAAAAGTTTGTATATCTGCCTATATAATCGTGTGAAAATTTATGGCTGTATTTATCTATTTTTCATTGTTAATTTTATATTCTATATTTAAGGATTAAAGTGCTCAATATCACGGTTCAAATGTATGTAACTACATACATACATACATACATATATATATATATATATATATATATATATATATATATATATATATATATATATATATATATCATTTAATTACTCAATTTTACATAGACAATTCTGCACAATTTACAGACTGCGACATATCTACATGTCAACATTAATATGCGTTATTTTCTTATCTCATTTTTCATATTGCTTCTTCTTGTGTCCTGCCTCAACATTCAATGAACAGAATTGCAATCAATAAACTCATCGATGACCTATTTTAGTGCTTTACTATTATATCAACTAATAGTTTTCGGTTAAGAAACATTTACAGTATTAAAAATATGAATTGGAAACTCAACACAAAATATCAAAACAATACCAACCCCCACAAAAACAACTGCCATTATTAAAATAAATTATAACATGAACCATGAAACATTTGTCGTCTTAAAAATATGCCTTTAATATACTAAACTAGTAAAGAAACCTATAAATCAGATGTTGACTTTTTATGTCATATTTGTAAATTTGCGTATCCCTTTCCAATTTTGAAAGAGGAGATTTAGTGTCATTATGACTTACATAAAAATAAAAACAACTTTCCAGATTTTTATGGAGTTAGCTATAAATTTTACTACCATTTCGTTAATCTGTCATAATCAATACACATCACTACAATGTTTTTATTTAACTTCCATCAGTTGGCTGATACAATTTCGTCTTATTATTTTCCTGCCAACTTTCTCTTCTGGCTGCCGTCCTTTCTGTAGAATAATAGATTTATCCTGCTAGTCAGTATTGTCCACGTTATGGTTGGACATGAGGTCGATTTGTGGTTTCTGGATAAATCATCTTTTTCATTCTATTTTCTTCATGCAGTTTTGAATCGACTGGATGAATCTGTCGTGCAGCGTGGGGAATTTTTTGAAAAATAGGTTTCCTTCTGATTATTTTCTGGGGAGTATTATTTAAATCAGATTAAATTATTTCTATACTTCCACTCTTCTATATAGCGTATGTCTTTTTTAATTTCGTTAACTGCTCAACCGCTTCATGGCGCTTCTTTTGCCATCCTGATATGTCGTTCCAGTTTTTTTTTTTTATTTCTATACCGTCCTTTTAGTGATATTTTTGTCTCTTTTATTCGGTTATATCTTTGTAAAACTTTTTAGATTTGGGACACTCATTATCGTGTGTACTGGGCAAATCACGGTCGGTTTTTCTTTCTTATTTTGACCAATCTTCTTTGGGTTATTTCCTACACTACAGCAAATTCTTGCATAGTCTTGTTATGGACAAGCGTATGGTTGCAAGAAAGAAATATGACTTCAGCAGAAATAGATTTACGTGATTTATTTCAACAGGAACGTGCGGATTTGAGACAGCTACCTTGTGGTATAGTTCATAAGCCGGCTTCGGATCTGGGTTGATCTCTCATAGTAGTTCACACTGGTAGGAGCTGGTGCTCCCCCTGCTGACCGCTCGTCCTGACCGTGACAGGTCTCTACCCTGGCTTCCTGTTGACTGCCTGGTGTACTTAAGATAGACCCACTTGCGACGTCACTGGCGTCGGTGGTGGCTGTGAAAAGTTTGGAGAAATCCGGAAACAAGATGACGGGTGGCGAAAAGAGACGGTCCTTGATTTTTTTTTGAATTTTCTCTCGGCATTTTGCGTCCAGATAAACGTTTTATTAACCTTTGTTGAGTTCGTTATGGGACCCATAAATTTTGAAAACATATCTGACCTGATTTGTTCGTGAAGACGTGTCTCTAGGAATTGTCTGATCCACACTAAACGGCCGATAAGGCTTTGTAATTTATTTTTTGATGTTAGAGGTTTCATTTTCCTGATGGCACGAACGTATTCTGGATCAGCCTTGAATCCTTCGCTGTTTACTATGCGTTCGAGGAATTTTGCCTCTGATGCGAGGAAGGAACATTTATCTGGATTCAGCTTGAGTCCGAATTTTCGGAGGGCAGTAAAAATTGTTCGAGGGAGAGTATGTATTAAAATGAAAAATGGACCAGGTTGTCGTCGATATAGGAAGAAATGTTGTCACGGGATGTGACCGTGGCTAGGGCTTCTGCTATGCAACGGAAGAAGATTTGTCCGGCAGATAAGGCTGAAGGCCAGGCGCGTGTATTGATAGCATTGGTCCATCCATATAAATGCTTTTTTTGTATCGGTCTCGCTTGTCGATCTCAATTTGCCAGAAGCCGCTGTGTAGATCGAGGGTAGTGACTGGCTCATTGCCTTTGCCGATTTTGTTGAACAAGTGATCGTTGGGTAAAGGTCAAGACCTTGTTGAGAGTTCTTTTAAACTTAGCGACGACGCGAATCGATCCGTTTTTCTTGCGTACGGCAAATACAGGGCTATTGAAGCCTTTGGGGTCGCTGCAGTTTTCAATGATACCTTCATCGGCCATGCGCTTAATTTCGGTATCTACGTCTGCTTCCAAAGCCTGGGCTATCGGGTGTTGTTTCTGGCTGCGAGACTGGCCGTTGGTTGGTATGCGGATGGGTCGGATGAATGTGCCTTTTGCTGCTTTTGGTGCCGATAACGTCAGCGTAGCGAATGAGTAAGTTTGCAGTGGCCTCTAATTTCGTCTCGGTTCGGGTGGTTTGGTAGCGATAGCAATGTGTTATGCTTTAGCCAGGTTATTTTGATCCAGTGTCTGGATGTTGGGCTCAGTTCCATAGTAGGCTGGTTTTGGATGACGTCAGCTTGGGCGCCATATGCTGGATCGTTGGTTGACGATGACGGTGATATGATTGCGGCTGTGATTTGTATATCCTGAGGAAAATGTGCGTCTGAATTCATAGTCGCATTTTGGTTGTCGATTAGATGGGAATCAGCGTGTTGTGACATAGGATATTTCTATCGATCAGGATCGGTGTGGTTTGGGTAGTTACCAGCACGTTAACCTTTTTGAATGTGGGTGAGTCTCGACTGCCGATGGTGATGTGAAGTTAGTTCTCAATTTTAAATGGCGTTAATTCCTTTTATTACGACGTCGGAGCGGGTCATGTGTTAGTCATCAATTTCTGGGTAACTGATTTGCCCAGTAAAGCATCCAGAGTCTAGCATTGCGACGCCAGATAAGGTGATGTCCTTGAAGTTGAAGGTGGACTGGACGAGCGGTGAATATTTTTTTTAATTCTTTTGAAGGTAAAAGATGGCTGGATTAAAAACGGCGAATAAGGCATCACATCTCGTCCTCAGATGAAGCGAAAATCATGTTCCACATTTTTCTTTTATATTATCCTTCGTTGCGGAAATAAGGGGCTTTCTTTTCTTTTTTTTAAGTGTTGATATACAGACAGTTGCGTCCATGGAGGCAGGGGCGACCTCTTCGTGTTTTTTTGCACACGCTGATTCGTGGGTTTGCTGATGGTTTCTTCGTGTCGGATGGTGGCCATGTTCGGGAGGGAACAAAACCCGTCTGCTGTGGGTTTGGTTGCCTGCTGGGTCGGAGTGGCGCGTTTTGTTAAAACAAACCGCTGTGGTTTCTATTGAAATACAGTCGTGAATTCGTTTCGTTGGATTTTACACACGATCAAGATAACATTATTTTTTACCTTATACCAATGGCTGAATAGTGGTTGTCCATTGTCTTGAAAGATGTGGGTAAAAATTAAAGTTCAAATTTTCACATTTTTTAAATTAGCATAGCGAAATAAAAATAAGTCCATATTTTTATTATGTAGTCTATGTTTTGTCTTTTTTGTACAAGGGTGTTTTAGAGTCGATTTCGAAGTCTGTTAATTTTTATAATTTCTCGCCGTTCCACTTTTCATGTTTGACTGAAGGTGTTTATGAAGTTAGTCATCATTTCCGTAAGCTGAAACAGGTATTCCTTCAGTCTTTCGAAGGTGGATATGTCTTTTTGAGTCAACCATCAATACAAAAAAGATACTTTGGTCAAATAAATCTTTAGCAGACTTGAAGAATTAAAATTCCAAGTTGGGATAGGTTTGAGCTCTGGCGTGACGTGGATTGTGTATATTTTGTTTAGAGCCGTGATGAATCGGTTCACGTCGTATCCAGTCTGAAAAGTTTTTCTAGTTTGAAAATAGGCTCCAAAAATTATAGTTTGTTGGCGCATCATTGTTTTGTAATCGCTGTTTGTTTGAGCGGAATGGGCAGTTGAAACAGTTGATTTTAGGGCAGTCAGCATGTCGTTTATTGTCGGCTTAAAATTCTTGTATTTTGGCTTCCGAAGGCTGTGTTGGTCCCGTTTTAAAGTTGAATAGTAGTGTTTTCCGTTTCCTTGAGGAGACCAAATAGTTCATTTACGGTTAAAAACACACAAATGTCCATATTCATCTTGCTGTACTTTTTTGACACCAAATGACAGACATTCGTATGGTTGCAAGAAAGAAAAACGACTTCAGCAGAAATAGATTTACGTGATTTATTCTAATAGGAACGTGCGGATTTGAGATTATTTTAATTGGTATAGTTCATCTTATTTTGAAGATCTGTGCTGATTTAAAAGTTAACACTGAATAAGGAAATAAAATTCCTGCTGATTGCTGCCGACCGCTCAAATTAAAACTATGACAGGTTTCTTCCCTGGCATTATTTGGTAACTGATTGGAATACCTTTTTTTTAAAAAAAAAAAATATGGCGTTTTTTTGTGATAATTAACAGGTTCGAAAACGACGAATTTGGAATGAGGAAACCTTTTTATTGGTTAAAAATAGAAACACTTTAAAATATTATTTTATAGAAAACCGGAACGAATGTGTTGGAAACATGCGTAAACGAAGATAATGGTTAAAATGACGGGGCCTTGAATTGTTCATCATCGACCTCTCATCTCTTGAGTATGTTTGTTTATTTGCCTTTAAATCAAGAGATATGTCTTATTTCATTTTATAACAGTCTGATGTGTATTCTGTGGTGTCCAGATTCTCTTTTAATATGCGTTCTTCACGATATAAAACAAAAATTTCTTACAAAATAATTTACATTTTGGCTTTAAATTCTTATTAAGTGTTTTTTGTATAAAAATGAAACCATCAGTTTGGAATCAAATATAGTTTCAGCTAATTCATCTATTATAATGTTTGTTTCAAGATACAGCTTTATTGACGTTATTGGTTTTAGAGTTTATTTTTCTCCAGTCTTTCTTCGAAGTGATGATAATGGTTTCCTCCTCTAAAATTACGTTACCTTCTTTTTTGAAAATGAACTAGTTATTTTACGGAATTTAAAAAAAGAATTAAATTTTTAGAATTTTTAAAAATTTGAAAACTGGGTTGAGCCAAAAACCTTTTAACACCTTTTATTTCGTAATATTTTTTCTTGTTAAGATGTATATTTCTAATCATTTGAAAATGATTTAAAAATAAAAGAGTTGGTAATTATTTTTCGTCAAAATTTTACATACCGTTGTTTCATGTCAGATCAATTAGTCCACAAAAAAAAAATAAGTTTGAATCAAGTAAGTTATATGTATTTCTGAAGATGAATCTTTTCAGCATTTTCTATTTGACTGGAATGATTTAATATAGGTATCTCCACTATTTCGGCATAAATTTTCTAAAAAAATTCATTTTAAACTTAAATAAGTTTAAAATGAATTTTTTACAACGAAAAAACATTCTTGAAGATTTTATTTTAGCTTTAAAAAAAGTTTAATCATTAAATTTATGATTTCCATTAATTAAACAATTCTGGTGTATTTCAGGTAGAAACTATATACATTTGATTGTCAAATTTAAATTCAAATTTTTAAATTTTCTTAAAGTCGGCCATTTTCTTAATTTTAAGAAATTTGTAAAAGAACACAAATTTATCGATTTTGAAAATATTTTAAAAAATTTCTGACACGTTATTTTAGTAAAATTAAAAATTTAAAGTTAAAGTAATCTGATTTGAAAGAAATCTTTCTTACTTATAGCATAAAAAAATAATATACAACCAATTATTAACGAGCGGTCCTGTTCATCTGATCGAACTATTGATGGATTGTTGAATGACAGCTACTACTGATGACAGCTACTACTGATGACCATAAATGACATAATTTTTAAGTTTGAGTTTTTAAAAAAATTATTCTATTTGAGTATGACACACTAATGGAAATACAATACATAAAATAAAATTATTTAGTGAAATAGTAAATGAAAAAAAAAAAATTACTTTAAAATTTAAAGTTTACACTTTTAAAGCTGAACGGAAAATACAACCTGTAAGAAAACGAAATGTTTTGAAAAGGCCACGTAAAGGACAACACCCTTAGATCACGTGACCTTGTTATAATAATGGCAATTTCTGTATATCATACATGGAAATAAGGAATGTATTAAAAAAAAAAAATACAACATAAAAAATTATTTTAAAAAAAAATAGCGCAACTAAATTTATTAAACTTTGCAATTTTGGATTCGTAAATTTTTTTTCCACTTAATTACTACATCACATTGAGGAACCCTCCTAATACAGAGATTTACACGATTTTAAATTATTATAAATTATTATAATTAAAATTAAAAAAAAAAAACGAAAAATTCTTGTAAAAATTAATTATTCATCAAAAAAAAAAATTATTTCTTCAGACAATAATGTCTTAATATTACTTATTTACAAAAGCAATTAAAAGCTTTTCTAATTAAGTAATATCATAGTTTTATTGGATTCATTATTTTTCAATTCAGAGCAGATTTTCAGTTAGATAGCTCAAATTTGAAAAAAAAAAGGTTATTTCGAAGACTCCTACATTTAACAAAAAAAAAATATTCAGGAACAAAAAAGGTTTGGGGCAAAATTTCATTAAATTAAGTAAATGTGTGGTAACATATTTAAAAAAAAAATTTTTTTACCAAAATTTTCAAAAAAAAATATTTCAAAAATAATTTCGTTCATTTGTGAATAAGTCCTGAAAATTTCATTAAAATCGGACAATTACTTGATTTTTACAAGAATTTCCAAATCAATATGTTTTCAACGGAAAAAAATCGCAAAAAAACTGTTATTTTCTGTGACGCCGCGATGACGTAAACAAAAGAAGAATTTTTAACCAAAATTTCGAACGTGTTAGAAAGGATTAAAACATTTCAAAAAATAATTAAAAAATACTTTGGTCTTTCATCTTAATAATAACATAAGCATTTTGACGATAAAACTTTATTTTAGTTAAGTTTGTGGCATTTTTCATTATGCTATATGCTGTTTTCCCGCGAAAACAATGAACATGTTGACGGACACGCATGTCTTAATTAGTTTTTTTTATTCTTTTACTTTTTACGAATTGGTCAAACCCAAACGCAAACAAAAACATTGTTTTCAATCGTTATGAGTCTACTGATTGAATAGAATTTTATTATAAATAATTGTCTTGTAAATGGAATTTTTAAAGCATTCTGAATGTTAAAAATAAAGAAAAAAGTGTGCAAGAGAATAAGAAACACTACCCAAAAAAAAAAAAAAAAGTGAAGTTTTGTTTTATCGGCTGAAAAATATAGGAAATCCGCTCCCATATTTAAAGTAACCCCCACACACAAACAACCCGATGTGAGTTGTCCACCTTCCATTTTCACGATGTCTCTTAATCGTGTTTTCAAATTGATTTTGTGCAGAACAATTATATTTTTCCCATTTCTGGCACTGTTAGAACCACCACAAGGTAATTTTATGTAGTCCTGTGAAGTTTTGTTGAAATCGGTTGAAAAATGTAGGAAATCCGATCCAATATATAAACGTTACAGACACACACACACACACACACACACACACACACACACACACACACACACACACACACACACACACACACACACAATCTGCGTTTTATAATAAGTAAGATATCAACACCTCTATGGGCTATTAAATGCCTAAAGGTAAATATTTTGACCTAGATTTAGGAACAACAGCAATTCAGATGTGGTTCCACACTCTTTAAAACCTCCAATCTCCCGATCAGAAGCCTTGCTGTCTGATGTAGCTTATCGTCGTACCCAGGACCAAGGTATGAACCAATATAAAAGTTGAATGTATCATTATCTTAGAAATACAAATAGATACGTAATTGGATAAAAACAGTTATACACTCGCAAAATAATCAAGCGACTTCGTTTTAGCTATACATATAAATGGTATGAGACAAATGATTGAAACTACGATTCATAAAATGAATATCAAATAACAAAAATCTAAATAACCTTATCAAATGTGATTAAGATTTATTGAATTTTGTTCGTTTAATTATAAGAGAAATCTCATAAACTAAAAAATGATTTTGAATTATGATTGATAAAATGTCTATTTTGCATTTCTACGGCGTTGACTGAATTATAGTAAACATTTAGGTGAAGATGTATCGGCAAAAGATGTGAAAATGCAAGTAACAATAAATCGATGCGAATAATAAGAATGCCGATGATTTGAGAAGAATTTTGCTGTTAATAAGTCTTCAAGGATAAGCATTAGACATTAGTGCGATCAGACAAATAAATGAAACAAAGTATAAATATATATATATATATATATATATATATATATATATATATATATATATATATATATATATTGTCGATGTAAACGTATATTTGAACTTTTATATTTTAACCATTATCCAAATAGATATATCTTATATATAATTTCATCTTTCAGTCTTGGAATGTTTTCAATAACTTGGTGCATGAAAATCTGTTTTAAAAAGACGAAAAATAAAAAGTAAAAATAGAAACTAAAGTAAATTACCCAATTAATCTGCTTTTCATCGTTTATTTTTTATCGTCTCTTCCTTTCTGTGTTTTATTTGAAGAGTGAAATCTTTCAAAAGCGTTTCCCAAAAATGTCTACTCTTCTTATGCAAATTATTCTTTCTTTTATAAATACCTCTTCGCATCTGTTCAAATAAATTTCATCTTCTTTTTTACTTGTGCTGTTCAGCAATCAAAACGTCGCAGATGTTTCTCACCGAAAACAAATTAAATCCTTTATGCCTGGATAAACCCCTTTCAGCTCATCGGATTATCTTCGGAAGTTTTACAAACACATCCGTAAAACCTAAGACAATTCAATTTAAAATATAAACAGAATCTATATTTATCTATCTACATTTGTAAGTATAAGTATGTACAACTATGTATTTTTATACCTGTATTTTCATTTGTAAATGCATATATCATCTTTTGATCCTTTTATCTATAAAGCTATTTCTCATTCCATTTATTATTTTAGTCGATGTCTGTCTTCCACACACCTTCCTTTCTATCTACAAATATATACAAGCTCTCTATATAGAAGGCGGGCTATAAACGGAACAGGACCTGTGACATGTACCAAAGTTTTACATTCTCATTTCTCTTTCAGATGAACCGAGAGCATTAACATGATATCAAGTTCACATCGTTTTTGAAGATCTTTGGAAAATGTTCAACTCTAATATACTACCTGATCATAATAATATATATTATAAGAATTTCATAAATAAAATAATTTTCTGGCATACGGATAATTTTATCATAGTGTTGTGAGACCGTAACATACCTACAACATGGACTCTTCCAGGACTATAAAGTATGCGATATAATACTCTAAGAGAAGAGGAGGAAAGAGCGAGAGAGAGAGAGAGAGAGAGAGAGAGAGAGAGAGAGAGAGAGAGAGAGTATTCTAATACCGTAGTATCAGCTGCGTACGACTACCAATATTGGACACTAGCATATAGTAAGCTCCGCTTACACTTACACTATCTTTGTAACCTTTTTGTTTAATATATCTTTCTTACCTCTAATCTGTGTTCCGTGTTTTCCTTCCGTGGTCGCAACTTTGGGCCCACATCAATGGCGATGAAGAATTCGAGAAACGCACTCACGCCGAAACCTCAATACCTTACCAGTCCCACATCAAGTGGCAACGAAGAATTCGAGAAACGCATTCATGTCGAAAACCTCAATACCTTACCAGTCCCACATCAGTGGCGACAAAAAGATTAGAGAATTTCGTTCTCACCATATCAATAGCGACAGAGTACTCGAAAAATACACAGAAACTCCACGCGTTCCCACAGCAGTGTTGTACGAGACATTAAGCTGGTATTACTACATCAGCGATTTAAACGCAACACCCAGCATATAAACACATATAAACACATATAAAAAAATATATTCCGATACCAAACATCAGTGACGAACTAGCGATTCGACATCTACGGAATATTAAAGTCTGTCCAAATAACATAATGTTGTGGTAGGATCCACCTAATTTGCATAGTGGAGTACCGACCATATAAATATGGTTGGTACCGGGAAGAGAGGGAGGAATCAAGAGATTCAACCAGAGACTCTGCCCGACTGCGACTCAGTCAACACATTCTCCAGGAACTGTCTTACCAGGAATATACAAAAGACTATATGTAAATATTGTGTACACTTTCTTGTTTCAATACATTTTGTTCTAAGTACATTTTGTGTTGCATTAGTATTCCATGCATTAGTCAAGTTTCAACACATAACGAGAACGATTTCTTACACACCCACACACACAAAAAACAGTTTGTTCATAAAACAAACTGACAACACAAAAGACGAAGTACTACTTACGACTCTAGTTTTCGAAAAAACTATCGAATAAATTTTTTAGGTAACTGAGTTGAACTCGTGCATAAAATTATTCTCCCCTCAAATTCACTGAGGCGAGTTTTCTCTTTTTTTGTACCTCTATAAAAAAAAAAAACGTTAAAATTAACGGAACCACGGAATCTCGAAAAAACTAAAGACATAATTAGTTTAGTTTAACTAATTGTCTGTCCATATATTGTTTTTTATAAAAAAAAAAGAATCTATCAATATTTTTTTGTGTACCTCCCCTTGGTACACGGGTTTCAAAGCAACAAAAAATCACTGTCATTTTTGTTTGTCTAAGTATGGAAGATTTTCAAAAAGTAATCGTCCAAATGCTAAAAGTACATTTGGATCAGCAACAAAAATCAGAAGAAAGACAACAACAACTATTTTTGGAATTACATAAACAACAAATGGAATTCCAACAAATTACGCTTCTGAATGCTGAACTACAACAGAAACAACTTAAAGAATTACTCGTAAATGCATTAAAAGGCTCAAACTCTGAAAAAGATACAATATTCTCCCAGAGTACAATCTACAATTCAATGGAAAGCTTTGAATACGTACCAGAGAACGACAAAACGTTCGAGGCTTTTTACAGGCGCTACGAAAATATTTTCAACATAGACTGGAGAATGGCCCAGTAAAAAAAAGGTACGTCTACTATTGAGAAAACTGGGAACTACAGAACATAGTAGGTTCGTAGACTTCATACTACTCAAGAAAACCACTGACTTGGATTTTTCAGAGATTATTAAGCTCCTATCGGAACTATTCGGGCCTAACACAACCTTGTTCCACAAACGTTGGAAATGCCTGAACACAGTCAAAGACAACCAGCAAGATTTTCTAACGTTTGCAGCATCGGTAAACAAGCTCTGTAATGATTTTAAACTAGCCGAACTGACTGCCGATGATTTCAAGTGCTTAATTTTCGCACAAGGTCTAGTATCAGCAGAAGACGCCGAAGTCAGACGACGGGTACTGACCAAGCTTGAGAACGAACAAGGATTGACTCTCCAAAAACTGGCAGAGGACTGTCAAAGAGTAATATCTGTAAAGTGTGACTCAAACACTATCGAGGAATCAGGTGTGGCTCAGCTTAATAAAATCAGAAGCAAGTCTACCTCCTATTCTCCTCAAAAAGACAAAAGGCAAATCTCATGTCCTAAATTCCGCAGCAACCAAAACCCAAATAGGTTAAAGAAACCGACCGGACCATGTTACCATTGTGGTAAATGGCATTGAATGAAATTCTGTCCAGTTAAGAACAAAAAATATTGCAAAAATTGCTATAAAAATGGGCATACGTTAACTCGGTGCTGGTACGCCAACAGAACGAGAAAACCCAAAAATAAAATTAGGCAAACTCAATCTGACAATATTGCCGATAGGAATTTAAGGAAATATGTAACTGTGGATATTTTCAATAATTCCATTAAATTCCAGCTTGACTCGGGTTCCGATCGTTCAACCATTAACTGGCGTACTTGGCGAAAATTAAACAAGCCGACCTTATTAAAAACGGAGAAAACAGCAAAATCTGTAACTGGCGAAAAGATTATCATTTTAGGCAAGGTAATACTTACAGTAACACTAAATGGAGTTACCAAAAAGCTCAAAGCCTACGTATTGAAAACTTCAGATAACTTGTTTGGAACAGATTGGATAGAAAAATTCAATCTTTGGGATTGCCCAATGAGTACATTTTGTCGCAAGATACAAAGTACAACGTCCAATTTGGTAAATCTCAAAAAGGAACTCAAACAACAATTTCCCCAGGTTTTTTTCTGGCGGCCTTGGGAAATGTACTAAAATGAAAGCTAAGTTCAAGGTGAAGGACGGTGCACAATTGGTATTCAAAAAGAAACGGAATGTCCCTTTCGCTGCTCTAGAGCAAATCAACAAATAGTTAGATAGACTCATTCCAAAAAATACAGAAGTCTTTGAAGACTCTATCATTGTTACTCTAAGGACAAATTGTGAAATCAAAAACATGATCGCGAGTACCATAAGGAAGCTCCCAGTTACTTTGGCCGACATAAAAAGGGAGTCTCGAGAGGATGAATTCATTCAATCCATAAAAAGCAAAATTCACAACAAAGACCCCAATGTACCTGAAGTTTTCTCCCTCTGCGATGATGTCCTACTATACAATGACCGCGTAGTGATTCCAAACAGCCTACAAAGAAAAATCCTCAGGGACATTCGGGGAAGAACCGTACGAAAAGCCTCATGCGCTGCTATGTTTATTGGCCAAACATGGACAAGGACAGAGAAGACATGATAGAATCATGCAAAGGATGCGCGCTTGCAGCAAAAGCTCCAACCACGACGTGCAAACCATGGCCAAACACAGACCATCCATGGCAAAGAATTCATGTCGATTTTGCAGGGCCTATAGACAATATGTACTACCTCATTTTTGTGGATAGACACTCAAAATGGCTTGAGGTCCTACAATGCAAAAGACCAACCACAAACTGCACGATCGGATTTCTACACGAACTATTCGCGCGTTTTGGCGTGGTAGATTGTGTAATTACAGATAATGGCACTAAATTCACATCAAGTGAATTACGCCTCAGTACCACCCTAGGTCGAAAGGTTCGTGGAAACTCTAAAAAGGCACTAGGCACACCGACAGATAGAGCATTGCAACAGTTTCTGCAGGTGTATCGGATAACCCCTAATCCGAACACGCCTATGGGAAGCTCGCCTGCAGAAACAATGTTCGCAAGGAAAATCAAGTCTGTCTTCGACAAACTTATTCCACGGCAAGCAAAATTAAAAAAAACCGTATCGCCTCATAAGAAATATTTCAATCCTGGCGATAAAGTCTTTTTCAAGGCTTACAAAAACAACATAACATTCTGGGAAGTAGGCACCATAAAACAAAGAATTGGCGAACTGGTCTATATTGTCCAAGGACCGAAAAACACTCACAAACGCCACTGAAACCAGCTCAGAAAATGCCGTTTGAAGGAATCGGAGGAATCACTACAAAATAGCTGTGAAGAGCCGATCGACGTAATTTTCGATCACTTCGATCTCGACACGCCCCAAGTCTCTCCTGAAGTGCGACGCTCAGGAAGGAAAAGGAAATTTACTCAACCGCTCGACGTAAATCCCAAGAGAAAAAAGTATTAACAGCTTTATGTTTTTTTTCTCTCCTTTTCAAAAAAAGAAAAAAGAAAGAAAACCCTTGGAAGGGGGGAGTGTTGTGAGACCGTAACATACCTACAACATGGACTCTTCCAGCACTATATAATGTATGCGACATAACACTCTAGGAGAAGAGGAGTAAAGAGAGAGAGAGAGAGAGAGAGAGAGAGAGAGAGAGAGAGAGAGAGAGAGTATTCTTATACCGTAGTATCAGCCGCGTACGACAACCAATATTGGACACTAGCACATAGTAAGCTCCGCTTACACTTACACTATCTTTGTAACCTTTCTGTTTAATATATCTTTCTTACCTCTAATTTGTTTTTCCTTCCGTGGTCCCAACTTTGGGCCCACATCACATAGCAAATATTTTAATGGTTTTATAAAATCTCTTATTAAATCTTCATCAGAGACTCTGATGAAGCTCAATAAAAGTGAAACACACATATATATATATATATATATATATATATATATATATATATATATATATATGTGTGTGTGTGTGTGTGTATGTGTGTATATATGTGTACATTCAGGTATAAAAAGACAATATGAATAAAAAGTTTTCCTTTTGTCTCTCTCTCTCCCTCTCTCTCTCTCTCACACACACACACTTGTCACTCTATTAAATATACACATCTAGACCTGGGTTGAAGTTTTACTTTTAGAATCCTTTAAATTCTTGATAGAGATTCCACGATGTTCCATAAGCACTCTTTCGACTATACCCCCAAATTGGTCTATAGGATTGAGGTTGAAGCCATTTTAACAGAAAATTTCTGTGTTCTATGAACCGATCTGCCAAAATTTTATGTTAGTGATATAATGCATAATCTGCTGGAAGTGGCCACCAGAAGATGGGTGCACCGTAGTCATTAAGACACGTGGTCAGCTAAACTATCTAGATAGACCGTGACATTTGAACGGCATTTTATTGATACCACCTGTCTCAATATCTGCTAAGAAAACACTACCAATATCACTACCCCACCACAAGCAGCCTCAACCGTTAATAAAAGGTAGGATATGGATGCATATATTTTTACACTGTTTATGACAAAACTCAGACTCTTCCAATTGAATACCGCAAGAAAAATTAACTCATGAGACCAAGCAACGTTATTCGAGTCTTTTCTATTTTTTTTGTGATTCTTAGTTAATTGTTTTTCATACTGATAGGAATGGCGCCCGGCGTGGTCTTCTGCAGTTGTAACCCATCTTCTCTAATGTTCGATGTCTTCTCTGCTGTATACTACCGTTGTAAAAAGTGGCTATTTGCGCAACAGTGGCATTTCTATCAACTTGAACTTGTTTGGTCACTCTGCCCCCATCTCTTTCATCAACAAAGGATTTATGCCTAAATAATTGCCGCTCAATGAATTTTTCCGTTTTAAAATAATTCTATGTAATTTTTAGAAATTATTGTGCGTGAAAATCCTAGTAGATAAGCAGTTTTAAAAAAAAATTCTTGATAGTTCGAACTACCACAAATTCATTTGTCGGCTGGTATCTTTCTGATTTATTTGTTTAATTTTTCACTTCTGTCAATGGGTTGGGGGACAAAAAACCATTTAAATTAAAATTAAATTTAAAATTTATTTGTATACACAACTAAGAAATCCTCTACTCGCACGGCTAGAGGAAGAAAATTGTCTATTTGAAGAGGGCTTTTCTAGTAGGAAACTAGTTTGTATTCTCTATTTCCTTTCGTTTCCACAGGAGTCAACGAAACTAAATTGTAACTTTATATAATAATTACACTGGCATGAAATAAACTTTTCTATAATAATAGTAAATTCATTGGGAGTAGGAGATGTCAGCGGTATTCGAGCAGCAGTGGGTCATTTATCAGTCGTACGCGAGCGAGCTTGTCTCGCTGCCCGGCACTCTGTTTTGATTTTTGGGCAAACGATACGTGTCCCGTCCGAATGCTATGCTGGTATTTTCTTCTCTGAATTACTGCAAGTAAACGTATTCTGGATTGGCGTTAACGGCCGGATTGTTAGATCTGAACCTTAGAGTAACACCTAAGGAAGCTATTCCATCAGTAGGTGTATAATATTGGGGCTAATGTACTGGCAGTGAATGCGATCTGGATCGTGAAGTAGTTTCCAGTGTGGCCGCTCGATGACACGATGAAGTTTACAGTTACGACTGTGCTCCCTGACAACGGATCCAGATATTTCTTCTACTAATTAGGGACATTGATGTTTCGCTACACTGTCTCCAATATTTCGATATACCTAACCATATACAGAGAAGAATCAAGCAGTAGAAACGTAGCCAGTTCTATAAAAAGAAAAGTAGAGCACAATTTCTCTATCTCCTACACCAATATAAGAGGTCTACGTACCAACTTTTAGAAAGTTCTTCATCTCCAAGAGGCCAAATCCGACTTCATGTTCTTGTCTGAAATTGGTCCCAGTTTATCTTTTTTTTTTTTTTAAAATAATTTTACTCCAAGTAAGGCGGGAATACCAATAGTACGCAGGGGATTACAGAGAATGAAGTAGTGAGAAATGTCTGTGTATAGAGTAATTGAGGATAAAAGCTCAAGAAGATAGAAGATGACGATCGACATTGCATTTAAATTTTTGAAGCAAGGAAACGGAAAGGAGTTTCACAGGCGGGAAAATGCGAGAAAAGAAACTCTTGGAGTAGAAGTGGCGGTTACATTTGCATAATTCAACAGTAAAAGATGCCAGTCTAGTAGCACGCTTAAACTCACGTAGTCTGGGAACCAGGGGAAAAGATCGTCAGAGCAGTAGCCATGAAAATATTTGTAAAAAAAGAGAGAGGGAAGCCACTTCACGTCGGTGAGAAATTGATTGAAGTGGAGATGTCAGGTCAGGATCGATTACATTGCAGATCCTTCTTTGGATATTGTCAAGAACCTTGTGGTGAGTAGCAGGAGCACCTGGTCTGTTATGGCAACAGTATTCAATGCACGGACGAATGGTAGATTTATATATGTGCAAGATGAACACGAGAAAAAACCTTCTGGCACCATCGTAGTACACAAATTCACAGTCCCGGGATACTCGCCCTTAATCATGAAGCAAGACCCAAAATGTCCATGGACTTAGTGTCTAGATGAACGAAAGTTAGCAGACATAAACGAAAACGCTGATTTCTCATTCATGTGCTTTCATAGTATGATTTCTCATTCATGTCCCTGTTCATAGTATGATTTTAATTTCCCCTATCTCCTTCAGGATGACGGAATTGTAATGTTTAAAAAAATGGCTGAGAAGATTTTTATTCTCTCTGATTCTCCATTAGCTACCACTCATATATATGGCGACTTCAATATTCTCTATGAAGAATGGTTAGTCCATTAAAAGAAATTTCTTCATCGCTTACGAACCGACACAGATCGTGGAAAAGCCTACCATGCAAATATCCAGGCCTCTTTCTCGTTCCTTGTTCTGACGAATGCTCCAATGAAGTATTACCTCTATAGGAAACTTCAGACCATTCAGTGATCAATGTCAAACCGAAGGAATCTTCCGATATCCCATTTCATAAGACGAGCTTTTGATACACCTAAATTTATTAGGGCAGCTTCAAATCTTACATTGCTGAAGTTTCTTTCTCGGCATTCCTCAAAAATAGAGCCTCCCTCTTCGAAGCGATTCTTTCTGGCATAGAAAAGTTTATTCCTCACAAAATCTATCAGCAGTAGCCAAATCGCCAGGCTTATTATGAGAATGTGCTACATCCATTACTCACCATAACCACGATTGCTATCTCAATCACCGGGATCAGTGTCGCAGAACACTTGTCGCATTCAGGATTGCCCGCAATCAGTGCAAGAGAATTCTAGATAATGCAAAGAACAGCCATTGAGTCAGTAAAAGCAGCAGGGATCTAGTTTGGGGAGATGATTGCAGAAAGCATAGACTGAGTTATATGCATATCATTCAGTAGAGATTACATTTTCGGGGAAAATCAGGCAATGATGATCCTGAAGCGTCGATAGTAGAGTTGGAAGAGAATTTCCACGGGAAGCATTCTGCTTTATCAGCAGTAAATGACAATTCTTTAAACAGATTGAAGAGGGATTGAGGATTTACTCTTGTTTAACACACTCTTACAGAACCGCAAGTAATCCCTAGAGCCCAACATATGAGAGGCTATACAGTGTCTCATTCTATCAGCTAACAGCGATTTTGCCTCTTGTTGAGGATACGCTTACGCTCATTACGAGTGGATACGGAGAGGCGTATATTAGGATTTTGATGTACTTATATTTTCAAATTAATCCTCAGCAGTGGATATAGATGAGAAGATCGTCTAAGCAAGAATATTATTTGAACATCCTGTAAACCTGTTTTTCAATCATTGATATTTAGTTATACAGGGTATTCCAAAAGTCTTGGGGACATTTTGACATTGAATATCTCGAAAACTATTAGGGATATAAAAACGCGCCTGACTTATTCTGAAAGAATTTAATCTCAAGTTTTACATGGCGATGTTCAAAGATGTTCAATGTGAGCACCGTTGGTCACACGGCACACATCAAGCCGATAGTGCAATACATGCCGAACGCGTTCCAGCATTGCGTTGTCGATGGTTGCAACAACTTCCGTTATTCGGGCCTTCAGTTCATCCACGTCTTTTGGAAGGAGAGGCACATAGACCAGTCCTTTCACAAACCCCCTACAAAAAGAAATAGCAGAGTGTGAGATCTGGAGATTTCAGGAGAAAGCGATCATCTCGTCCAATCCATCTGTCTGGCAGTGTTTTGTTCACAAACTGTCTAACCCTGTGGCTCCAGTGCGGTAGAGCCCAATCCTGTTGGAAAATGAAGTCGTCAAACTCTTCCTCACTCAACTTATCCATTAACCAGTTTTCTAGCATGTCGAGGTACATTGACTGTTTATCCTTCAAAGAAGAATGGTCCGTAGACAGCTTTCTTGGACATAGCACAAATAAAGGCCATCTTTGGGGAATCTTGCTGATGCTCAACAATTTCATGTGAGTTCTCAGTATCCCATATGCGAGTGTTATGCTTGCTAACCATTTAAGTGGAAGTTCGCCTCATCGCTAAAAACAAGCCGGTCATTAAATCCGTCATTTTCCAACTTTTCTTTTATTGCAATGCAAAAGTCATGACGAGCTGCAACTGTTGGGTTAACTGTAGCTTGTAAAGTGTCATGTGCAGTCGTCATTTTAAGACATGCCAAAAAGTTGTTGTAGGAAAGTGAAGTTCCTTACTGGCTCTTCTGATTGATTTACGGTGACTCTGCTCGAAGGCAGTTCGAACTCACTCAACCGTATCATTTGAAGTTGAGGGGCGTCTCGTTCTCTTAGCTGAGCACAAACACCCATCCTTCATGAATTTACCATACCATCTCAATATGGACTTCCTTTCTGTGGCCTCTTTTCGGAATTTTGTGCGAAATGCACGTTGAACAAGTGTTCATGATTCAGTTTTTGCAAATTCAAGGGCGCAAACCGCCTTTTCTTTTAATAAATTTAGCTTTAAAATGGTAACAGTTTCATCTTAATACTTTCATAGTTCAGCAGATATGAGGGCTTGACGACTTCTGGAACACCTTGTGTTTTGATCAATTTTTGATCCATTCTTCAGAAAGGACTCCTCCTAATACTCCTCTTAATTATTTGGTAGAAACAGCAGTTATTATATAAGGATAGAGCTTCATGGTATTCTGAATAGAATTGAGAATAACTTCAAAGATGTATTAAATGATTTTATGTCCAAGTCAGTTTCCTCTACTGACAGAAAATCTGTTGTCAATTTTCGATCGTAAAATAAATGTTCAGAAAGCATTTTCTTGCTTTGTATTTTAATTGTAGGATAACTAACAAAGATGCGAAGTAAAAATACATCTAACATTTGTTTCAGGATTATATTTTAAATGAAATTGACTTTACCGGAAGGATAAAAATTCGAAGTTTGAAAGATGTTTTTAGTCTTTCAAGCTTCGAAATATTAATATTCTAAAAATATTCAGAAATATTACAATAGCACCTTCATAAGACATACGTAGTCCTACAAGTTAATATTCCCCTTAATCGATTCACCAGAAAGAATTGACCTAATTCACCGAAAGGAACAAACGCTTTACCTATAAAAGTCGATAAAGTGGAAGATTTCTTGGCGGGTGTGAGGGCGCCAGAAATTAATGAATTCTTGTATAAATTCTACAAAAGTTGACTCGTCATTTTACGACCTCTCCAAAGCATTTGTGGAAAGTCTACATTAAGAGAAGATTTGATGTTAACAGGCAGAATTTGCACAATAAAAGAATATTATAACATCTAATTTGGAATATATTTTTCAGTACTCTTGATAGAAGAAAGTTAAAATTAATGAGCTACAATTAAGTAATAGATAGAATTCATAGGCTACCTGCTTCTAGAGAACACAGGTGAATGCTTCGTGGGAAGCATAAAGACTGCTAAAAGCAAGAAATTAACAGAGTTTTACATAGGTTGGTTTGAACATAAAATGCTTATCAGTTAATAAAACACGTTTCATTTGAGAGTTTGCTATTCTTTTAATTTCAGAAGAGAAAAGTCTCATTGATGCAGATTTCAAATGTACGTCGATATGAAATCATTGAACGCAGTATCATCTAGATGGCAAAAACGGACGGATTAATTTTACCATTAATTCTCATTTTTGTAATGGAAATTATATTACGCACTGTGTAGTAAATGATAAGGGAAATTTTGTCCGTTAGGTTAATGTTGGGATGGATGATATAACACCTATTTCAGAGCTGAAATCTTACAAAAAGTAACTAAGGACCTCTTAGAAGAGCTCTTCAGTTGAGTAAGGGCCATAATTAAGTAGAGTAATTTCTGTAGTCTATACTTAGGGAAATCAAGTGTTCAATAAATAGGAACATATTTTAAACAACATATAATATTGCGTTAAGTTTTTCCGTTCCTACTATTCCTTACATATCACTTGAAAGAAGTGGCGCAACAATTAAAAGATGGCTTACAATCCATTCTTGAATGTGATCTCATTATCAAAAGATAAAATTTGGTACGCGCATTTCAGTCTATTCCCTGACTACTATAGCCACTGCGTGTATATCACTCATAAAAGTTCAAATAATGGATGGTAAATATATTTGAAATATTTAGTAGTACTTTTCGTCTTACTGAAGGAAGCTCTACTAGGTATTACTTGTTTAGCTCCACTTTCACGTTGCCTAACTCTCGTGAAAAGCACCAAAGTGTCCATTAGAACCGAGCAGAATAATTGAATAGATCAAGTGATTTTTATCATGGTAGCTTCAGAACAGGAACTGTTGTCCATCGACAATGTATTTGGTCCAGTGGGAACACCAGAAAAAAGAGATGTTTTAAGCGAAAAGTTTCGCCACAAAACAAGGCCGATAGACTAAATTAGAAACTGTTTAAGGAAGACCATTAACATGGCATATCAAAAAGCAAAGATTCAAAAGAAGAAAAAAATTGAAAAAAATATACTATATCTTGAGTACACGATTCAACTACAAATTATAGAAGTCACTAAGATCTGTCCGTGGGAAGTCTGTTAGTACAAGAAACGTCTTGATTTGTTCTTTAAAATGCTGAACATGGAGACACAACCAGTTCTTTGTCACGGCTATAAATATATTTCACAAGTACCAATAAAATTCCAGTTATGACACGAATAAAAATATGCCGAAGGGAAATATTCAAAGAAGAATTTTAGAAAAATGTAGAAATCGTCATTGTCTAATGGTTATGTGAATTGGAGAGTCATATGGATTTAAGGCATCGTCTCGTCTTTACAACTTGAATCACGTTAACGTCTCAGCATTATTAACTGGTCGGTTAATTAAAAATGATGGTTTACATCGTTAAGTTGACTGGGCTTATGAATGTAAGCTAAAAATATGAAGCTATATGAAAATATTTCAGAAGACACGGCTAAAAGATACTATGTTTCGTACTGAAGTAGGTTGTTGGTACTTTATCCATGAACTTCAGCAACTGTAGACAACATTGGTAACCGCATCTGGAAAGAGAAAAATATCACAGGACTTCAAAATTTAGCAGAGAAAACATCTACATGGATCAATCATTTTTTTTACCAATAAAACCTAATGATTTTGTGAACCATTGTTGAGGGCCACTGTGTTAGAGGTTATGATTTTTAAACCATGAAATTATTTTGGTATGATGATGCCATGTTCGAAGCACTTTGACCGTGTTCAGATTATATATGTATGAGCTTATATGTCATCTGAAAGAGTACAAGAAGAATATGCATATTACGAATAAAACTGAAACGACGCATGTCAGACAAATAAGAAGTAAGAGAAAATAGTAAATTGTTTGCGAGCAAATGTGAGATTATAGTGCATAATAAGAAAAGAAAATATGTTAAGAAATTGACTGATAACCTATTCTCAATATAAACTCTTTACTGTTAATTTTGACATTCATTTGACTTTAGCCATCTAACCCACTCTTACATTGTTATATTTCAAAACGTTAAAATTTCTGTTGTTTTTTGGTGTCCATTTTTAGTCAAAATAACAAAATGTTCAATAAGAATGTAGGTCAAGAACTGATAATTGCTTTGCATTTAGAAGATTAACGTGTTATGAAATGCACATTTTGTCATTTTTATCATTAATAGAAGTTTTGAAATCAAATATCACGTGTGTATTGTAAGAAGCTCTTGGTGAAAGTGTGTATATAGTTGAGGAAGAATGTCTAGGAAAGAAAATACAAGACAGCAGTAGAAATTGTACACACAAAATTGAATCGCGAATAGAGAGAGGGAGAAAAGTAGTGGCAAGAATGATAAAATAGAAAGAAAGAAGAATAGACTGAGGGTAGTGAAATGATGTATGTAAGTGAATTAGAGAAAGACATGCATATAGGAGTGCTAGTATAAAAAGAGTGGCAAAATTTAAACTGAAATCTGGAAATACATGTATCTTTGGAGATAAAATAATAGAGAGAGATAAGCAGGGAAAAAGCATAGAGAAATAAAGGGACTAGATTTGGACTAATCGAGGGAAAGAGCGAAAGAGCATAAGAAGATTGCGTGACGAATTTTGTATTATTCAGAAAAGGCGGTACGCCGTTTAATTCATCTTAGCCTGAGACATTTGTTCCCACCTTAGCATGTTAGTCTTTCTTCCCCAACTCCAGCTCTTCCATACTGTCTCGTATCTTTTTCCTTCTTGCTCATCGCCATTTACTGATGGATCGGTCGTGCTTAGAATACAGGGTGGGGAGATTTGCTCCTAAACTTTCGCTTTCAACGAATCAGTTTGCTGTGGTGTTGCGATCCGTCTTCATTGCATTTTCCGCCTGATCTTCACGTGACGCGCAAAGCGGTAAGGTCGGCAATATTAATGGCTGAAGGCCCGAATAACGGCGCACTTCTGACACAGACCAGAAAACAGTTATGGCCCTGGGGCGGAGGCTGAGAATCTAGGGTTAGTGAGTTAATGAAGAGATGCCTAGTTCTCTTTCACTTCTATCATTATCTTTTACTTTTTTTTAAAAAGAGTCTGGAAATAGTTTCAAAATCTGTTTAAGAGCAGAGAAAACAGAGAGAATTGATTATATAGAAGAAAAAGAAAGGGAATTAATAAATAAATAAAGTGTAGGCGATGAAGAGAATGAGAAAATAAAGTGACTGACATGAAACATGGTAAAAGCATTAGAGAAATAAAATAGTTCTTGAGTGTATATACGTATAAATGCATAGCGCGTGGCGGTAGATAATCATTTCATTTAAAGAAAATAACATTTTTTATCGAAATCAGAGGAATGAACTAGAACAGAAAAAAGAGAATGAAGAAAATGTCAAAAAAGAAAAAGAATAACAGAAAAAAGAGAAAATCAAGTTGTAGGTAGAATTTATAGAATATAATGATGAATTAAAGAAACAGAAAGAAAAAAGAAGGTTGTCGAAGAGAAATGTAAACAGAAATCAAGTGAAAAATAAAGAATCGACAATGATACCTTCTCAAGACAATCGTAAGAAATGGATAAATAAGGAGATAAACACTGCAAAACTTATAGGAAAATGAATCGACAGCAGAAGTATCTGAATAGATAATGCTGAGGATGTTTCTGTATGGTTCTTCATATACAGCAAGGAAGAGAGACATAGCAAAAGAGAGCTATATATCTTGTTGTTTAATCTATTTAATTCTAGTTCCCTGCTACACATTTTTCATCTGTCTTTTTTTTATCTTTGTTAATATCATAAGTATTCTCTCTACATCATAAATGTGTAGAAATAAAAAAGAAAGGAAAGAAAAATTCACGAAAATGAATATGATTGACAAAAGACATGCTTGGCAAGAAACAAAAATAGAGAAAGAAATCGATAGAGAAAGAAAGAGACAAACTGAAATGAACTCAACAAGAAAATGGTAGAAAGAGATAGAAAGCAATAAAGGATGATATATTAGAAAAAGAGAGAAATGAAATCAAGGAAAAGAACAAAAAAAGGTTTGTTGTTGCACCATCCTCTCTTTTTTGTGCTCGGGATTGAGCAGCATCGTGTCTCTGGTTAGGGTGGGATAGAACAAGATGGCAATCGCAGTTCCTTGAAGATGGAAACCCATTCATTTTGCAACTATTTAATCTGCCATTTGCAATGTAGAGGCATATGATGGGTGGGGCGCTGTGTTTGGGAGTGGGTGGTCTTGGCCTAGCCTGGAGACCTGGGCCTTCTCATTAGCGTGTGATCAAATTCCGCTGAAGTCGACCAGAATCGGGCACTTGTCATTCGGCATCACGATTATAACAAGTCTTTCCCCAACCAAGAACACAATGTATTTTAAATAGATCGAAATTCATTGGTCTGTCGTACACCATCGATTCGGGCGTATATCGTCGGGGCGAGGCGTGATGATTGAATTAGACGTGGGTAAGGTGCATCTTGAGTTAAACGGCGAATGGGAGATGCACGTTAGTTGGATTGGCTGTAGGCTGGCCAGCTTGTCGCCTGACCAGTTAGCTGTTTAACTGGCTTATCGGAGGTTGGAATGACAGCTTTTCCTCGGAAGATAGACGGTCGGACAGAATAGGAAGAGCCTTATACTCAGAAAAAGCAGGTGTGGAAGGTGGACGCTTGCTGCTGAAGGGTTTCAAAGAAGACAGCATTGCAGAGCAAAAATACTTCCTGATGGCACGTAAAGAAGTAAATACGCACGTGAAAATACATGTATGAACATACAGATTCATACACGAAGTTTTATAACTTTTATGTAAATGATGATTTATGAATGCATTTTACCTTAACTAATGTGCAATAAATTGGTCTTACTAAGGAATGCACATTTTAATCAAATTTCGACGTATCTATAGACAGATTCAGGTACATATTAATGTAAATACAATCAATTCAATCACATAAAGATTACTTCTACACACTATAAATTCAAACATTTTGGTTAACATACAAGTAACGTTTTCAGTAAATCTTCAAGCTTCTTTGATAACTTGATATTAAGTTTAGATAATTTTTGAGTTGGTCAGTAACAGTGATATAATATAGTTGTCTTATATAAGTAAGGCAACTATATTATAGAGAAAATGAATTGTTTTCAGTAGTCTTCAAATTTGTTTTCACACATTCCATTAAGGGCACTTAGTATTTGTAGCCCTCAATATTTACATCAACAGAAATACATTAGAATTACTTTTAAACATCCCTATATTCTAATTATTTCATATATAATGCTAGTAATAAAGGTTACTCGATTTACATTATTAGTAAAGTAAATAATAATAATAATTATTATTAATAATCTGAACAAAACTAGGCAAATATTGCTACAGAACAACTCAATAACGACTGCAGCTGGAAAAAATAATCTAAACAATATCAAATCTATTAAACTACTTTAATATCAAGAGATTTAATTAATAAAAAGACAAAAATAACAACCTGAAGCAGGAATTTACGGAATATATTTTAAAAACGTCCCAATGAACACATCGCTGACACTGAAATAAAATAAATGAAGTAAAAGATGGTTTGAACACAAAAGGGATCTTTTAGAAAACTCATTGCATTAGTCGTTCATCATAAGTCTGACCATAATTTTGACTTACAGTTTGAATTAAAAGATAAATTAATTTATTAAGGCATTCACTTTCAGAGTCGTCCACGGTACATTTACGTCAAATGTCATACAACATATCTCATTCCTTAAAATTATCACTATTACCATGTAGTATATTTAAAAACAACAGATATAAAAGTAGTTCTCGGTGTAAAAATTGTAACTGACGTTTGTTGTACTTCATTTCCTACCCTTACATATATGATTATATCTATAAAACATTACTCTGAAGAAGTCCTTTGGAAAAACGAAACGCGTAACATCGGATTTTTACCAATGTGGTCATTCAATTAACCATTTTTAGTCTGATATATAGAATTGCATATCATATCTCCCACATTACATTGCATAAAACACTTCCAGTGGAAAGAGGGACAGAAAACTTTAGAATTCATGTTTTTTTTTCAAACGTGAAGTCATAAAATGATTTTCAGATGTCAAAAATATTTCGTATCATTTGCCATCAGTTTTCGACCTAATCAATTTTCGTTACCTTCATTGACACAAATTATGTTTTAATTCATTACTCATGCGATGCAAATGTGAAAATGTAAATATATTATGGTAAAGCTGTAAATTTAAAAAGTAGTTGGGATTTTCTTATGAGGAGAACACAAGACAAACAAAATACTTAATAAATGGGCAGTGATGCATATAACGTCACTTAATTTAGAGAACAAGAGTATATTGGTTTATAATTGATTTAATTTTTATATTTTATAAAACACACGTTTAAATCACATTTTGTCCGTTTAACATGAATAATTTAGGTGCAATAATAAAATCTCCATTTATCGAAAATACTGCAGTCAAATAATTAAGGACATTCCTATTATGTCATATTTGTTAGTCTGGCTGCGTTTTGAGTCGTTATCATATTTAAAATCCCACATTTGAACGTATTGTGGTAAATTCTCAGTAGCTATCATTTTTTTTCTAGTCGGCTTTCTAATCAAACAAATATGCGTAAAATTACATATATATTGTATGTGTTAGTCATGTAATAAGAAATGTCAATATAATTCAATGGGTGTGTTCCGAACAAGTGCCAACTAAAAGATTTTACAGATTATACATTTAACCATATTTTGCAGCCTGGTATACTTTGAAGCATCGGAAGAATGGGTATAACAATACAATCTCTGCGCATTTAAGTAATCAGTAGTTTTTATTATATATGAAGATGACGAACACCTCCTTTTGGGAAGTACAAAACCACAAACCCGCGCTCACGCATTATATATACATATGTGTGTGTGTGTGCGCGCGCTTGTGTGTGAGTGTGTGTGTTTGGGTGTGTGTATGTGTGATGACATTGAGAAATAACATGTGCCCTAGTGCCTGTTACAAATCCAACCATAATTACAACTGACACTTGTTCTCAGCATGAACACTATATGAAATATGTCAAAGAAGTGAAGTAATCTACTAGCTGGTGACACTGGGGTGAAGAAATACTCTACAAACGCGAAAAGGAAAATTTTCAATTGAACATTGCAACAAATAATTTTCAATCCTGTGCTTTTGAAATAAGATTTTTGTGTAGCTTTCGATTTTTTTTCTTTGCATTTTATTCTTTATATTCTAAATTAACTTTTTTTGAGTTATAAAATATTAACAGCAAATGGTTTTGAAAATGGAATCAGTGAGTGGGATTCAAATTCTGGCTGGGTCAGTTTGTGTTTACTTTCGCATTTGTAACAGCATGGATCCATTTTTGCCTTAGCTAGGAATTAAACATCATGATAGACTGTATTCTGTAGCATTGATAGGTAAGAAATCTAGAGGAAGGACAACACAGAATACAATATTAGGGATACTGAAAAGTTCTCAGTTTTACACAGTTCGCAGAATTTAACCAAATTTCTAAATAGATGATTGAATTAGACGTGGGTAATATTCAGGTTTATACGCATATTGTAAATTAGAATAATCATATACAAACAGTTATTTATATACAAAAACTTCCTAAAGAGAGCACACGGGGATTCATTCTCTCGTCTACTTTTCCTTAAAGAACTCAACAATCCAAAACAGATACTAGTTAACAATGGTTTTCCTAACCACCTCATCGAGCACTAGACTATTTCTTTTCAAAGTAATTAATAACGATAGTGAACACACAGACAAAAATAACATAAATATTTTCTACAAAAGCCAAATACACGTCAGCTATAAAAAAGATGAATCTTCACTTAGAAATATCATAAAGAAATACACTACCCCAGTTGACCCGAACAAAAGATTAAATTATCTACTTCAAAAAATTTAAAACAGCTAATCTTATCCTCAAAAATAATAACACATCGGCAAAATCAAAACTACAAAGAACGAACATTATTCACGATTTCAAATATCACTTAATGAACTGCTGTGTTCCTGATCAAACCGAAGTCATAAATAATTACATCGGTCACACTTATACATGTCTATCCAGCCGACTTATCTATCCGATCACAGCTCCATCAGAACCTATTTAAACACACACACACACACACACACACGCACACACACACACACACAAACTTACCTGACTCCATCCAATACACACTAGTAGAAAATACAAGCATAATAACCTCATCCACACGTAAAAAAAGATTTAAAATAATGGAAGCCTTAATAATAGAAAGAAAAACAAACACTCACTGTATTCAGAAAATAAAACATCCCTATAACTCTAGATACAGTATTTACATTAGTCGGACTATTGTCCTCATCTTTGTCGCCATATTTGTCACAACGTTTCGGCCGTTGTACGCTCCGGCCTTCTTCAGGTGGTTGGAATTTTGAACTGAACCCTTTATTTCGATCACTGGGGTAGACTGTTCTAGTTCCACGTTCCCTTTTTTACCAGTGCTCATATTGCAATTTTGCTGTTATCATTGCATGTTTTTACCAGAGTTCATATTGCAACTTTGTTATCATTGCTTTTCTCTGGCACTCCTTATTACTGGTTCCCATATAATGGTTGCTGAAAACATTAAGTTTATAATACCCAGAAGTTCATACCCAGATGTCCTCAAAGACACATGGCACAGTGGATAAAGGCGTTGGTTAGATTCAGTGACAGACCCAAGGAATGTGAATACCCGGTTAAGGCAGTGGAGAACTTTCAGAGGGAAAATTAGCAGGAGATAACTGATAACTGACATCCATCAAACATGGCACGTGGAACAAGAAAAATTAAATAAAAAGCTTAATCGCAGTAGCATGTCTGTCGTCTTTAATGAAACATGTATAAATGAGTGATTGCTGCCTAAATACATATATATATATATATATATATATATATATATATATATATATATATATATATATATATATATTCGGGCAGCAATCCCACTTTTATACAAGTTTCCTTGAAGATGATTGGCAAAGCGCTACAATTAAGCTTTTATTAATTAATACATGTGATTCCTTTCTGGACGCTGATTGCGTAAAAACTCTCCAAATGATTTAATGGCTAATAGATTAGTTGAAAGCGCTCGAATCTATAGATCATTTGAATAGCTATGCCCAGAAAAGGAATCACTTGCACGAATGCAAGAAAAACTTCATTAAAAGTCTAATCACAGTTGCCTTGTCAGTTGTCTTCAATGATTACATATTAATACCTACTTCTCCTCGATGCAAGAAAGGGAAGCAGTAACACTCTTCTTCAGCAAAAACGCATTAATACGTTCAATTGAAAAGTTCTTACAAAATAATCTTTATTTTCCCGACTAGTCGGAAAACTAAAGGTTATTTTACAAGAATTTTTCAATTGAACGTATTAATGCGTTTTTTTGCTAATTGGTAACTAATGAATCAGTATGGAGAGCTGCATATTAATGTTGATATTTTGACGTTGTTGGAGATAATGATTTCCTAAAATAAGTCCTACGAATTAAGCTATAGTTGTGTGGCTAAGAGGTGGATTCATAACTTTTCAAAAAGTATTCGCGTCTAAGTGAATATCGAACCCGACTAGAACTCGGCACTCCGATTTCCAATTCTGAGTCGTTATCCATTACACCATTTGCACATCCAAGCTTACAACACTTGGCATTCCCAAGCGGTCACTCATCTAGGTACTGACGAGGCTCAACATTGCTTAACTTTGCTGATCGTACAAGACCAGACGTCGAGAAAAAGCTAACCTTAAAAGAGAAAGTAATATTGTAATATACTGGAAAGTGCGAAAAAAGTTGAACAGAAAAAATTTAAAGAAAGAACCGACTTTAAAAATGTCACAAATGTTTGAGGAAATGTAAAAGTAATCGGAGAAAAAGTAAATTATTTAAAGAAGCTGCGAATTAAGAGAAAACATGCAGAACATTAAGTATATTGGCTAAAGATACAGAAGAAAGCAAACTGTTACCATTAAGTATAAATAGAGCGAAGAATTGCATGAAAACGAAATCCTAAGTAGTAATATTTAGTGACAAATATAGAACTACAATGGTTAGACCTGATGGCTGGACTAAAGATTTGATTTTTAAAGAAACAATATGACACAAAAGATAAACGGCTGGGATGTAAAGTAATGTTTTGGTCCATAAAATTATGGACCACTTCAAATACACATTCTAAAGCTGATTTGGTAACATGGTGCAAGTCATTCTTACATCTTATCGCTTATCAGCACAAATATGCATGTTTATAAAATTTGCTATACCAACATGATTCGTGTATTTGAATGTCTATATTAATGACCATTAATAATTACTTTGCCTCCTGTAAAAATAGTCGAAATTAGAGTCCTGTTAATATCCAAGTATCGAATTTTGATTTAGGAATTGTATTCTTTATTCTCGGAATATTACTAAGTTTGTAATTTTCCTTCTAACATGTGCAAGATCGGTAAATTTGTAAAATATACGTTTCAACTTCCATAAATATATATAGATAAATATGGTTGTTCATATGTTGTTCTCCGAGTTTGACCAGTCTAAAAAGTCTCTATTGAATCAGCATCGTTTCTAAAAAGTCTCTATTGAATCAGCATCGTTTCTGAAAAGTCTCTATTGAATCAGCATCGTTTCTAAAAAGTCTCTTTTGAACCAGCATCGTTTCTACTGTAAAATAAAAACAAATTTAGTACGCAGATGGTCATTGTTGAACGTAAAGAAATCTTAACTGCCTGTAAACTATACAAAGAATTCAGGGTTGCTAGGCCAAAAGTTTGTAACAAAGGAGTTATTTTATGGAAGTTTTCTTCATGAAAGTTGTATAGATATAAAGTAGTTTATATATATATATATATATATATATATATATATATATATATATATATATATATATATATATATATATACCCACGATCGGAAGATCAGCTGAACCCAAATAGTACGTATGTATGCTTTCTAGAATCCAGTGTACGTACGTACGTACGTACGTACACGCGGGGGCGCACGCGAATAGATTAAAATGTATAGAAATGCATATTCTCACTGATACTTAACTACTAGTATATACACAACTTCTTGCACTAGCCACTCGCATCCTCATTCAGCAAACATTTTATTTAATGAAATACTCGGCAGATGTTTCAAAAGGCACTAAACTCGCAGCGATTATTTTGTGGGTGCCGCTTTTTACCTGCAGCCAGAATTTTCGGTTTTCTACACCTGTCGCCACGAATACTAAGATGCAACGAGGGAATATTTCGTTCGTTATTTACCTGCTTTTATAAAAGATAATATTTTTTATTGCTAAATATCTATACTGGATTTCAAGAATAGCGAATACATGATGAAAAGCAGCTGTTGGTTGAACAGCCATGGCTGCTGGCTTTTGGAAATATTCAGTGTGTTGTTAAAATCAATAAAGAAACAGGATCAAGATTGCTGAGAGTGAAACTTTATTTTGTCAATTCTGGATGTTAAGTGTTTTGAGTTCACTTAGTTTGTTACCAATTTATAATTTCTTTTTAGAATCAGAAGAATTTTGTTAATTCCTTTAGCATTTATACATTTCTGTTTGAACATTTCAACTATGGGTAATGAACTTTTAGGAGTTTACGACAAAATGCATAACCATTTAATTAGTAAGATCGTTTTATCTGTTCTTTTTAAGCTTCGTTCGACTTTGTTCATGCCTACATCAATACATATACATGTAATTTATACCTGTACGTCTCTTCTTTCGCCTTGTGATGGAATTATTTCATTTTATTATTCCTAGCGTATCGAAGTAAGGATGCATAAATGCGATTATTCTCCATTTTAAACTCAGTCATTATATTGTCGAAGCCATCCGTAACAATGTTTACAAGCTGGAGTCTGTTTTAGAATAGACCGTGTGTCGAAGCTTAAAAAAGTGCATATTGTAACTTGTATCTGCAAGATGAGCTTGACCATAATCGTAGGTATTCAGGCAACAATTGAGACCAGTCAAGAGTTGGAAGATACCTGATACAGATGGGCAAGGTAGAGAAAATGTAGATTTATTACTTCATAGCAGCAGTCTGATACTTGTAATTTGTTTTTCTTGATTCTATTGAAAATTGGTTTCTATATGATAATCGTAACATTTTCTATCTTGAGGTTGATAAACTTACTCCCCCCTTAATCTTCCAAAATCAAATCTTCATCCACATATCCAAATATTTTCCGCTTTTTCAAAGTTTGTGGTTCAAAGCAGTTATTTATTATGAGAAATATTTCAAGCTTTTGACTTTTAGCTGTTAGCGTTGTTCGAAGAAAATTTGCATCATTACCATTGCCGGTTCAGTATCTATAAATATACACATACCTATACACTTCTTACTTCCACCCATATTTTTATTCGTTTTTACTTTGTTTCTTGCAGCAAAACAAATGATTATAACTTAGGAACATAACTTTTGTGTTTATTAATTCAAAGATGCTCTTTATTACACACATACAGATATATACTGTCATATACCCATACATTCAGACCTAGACAACTATTATGTAAGTACAAGCATACACACACAAACACACGAATTAATTCTATTATAGTATTTCTTTTTATATAAATCTGAAGAATATCATTTTTCCTTTCAAGTTATTTCGATATTCAAGAAAATTCAGGATTTGGAAAACGTATTTGATATTTACATCCCATTTAAGAAAAGTAGCTTACTTTTCGATACTGGTAATAAAAAAGTCTTATCTTAATTTTTTAAGCACTTTGATTATTCATTTTTTATTAATTTTCTTCATGTAGCTTTTTTATCAGAACGTTACTTCTTATCGAAATCCCTGTTTGGTGAAATGGAAATTGCTTCCAATGAAACTTGAACATGAACTCTCGTCTTTCATAAACAATCAATTCATTCGCGGATTCGACGTGGAACTTTATGATAAATAAAAATAAGATGAAGAAAACAAGTTAAAAATTAAGAAGGAAAGTAAATTGTGCAAAGTATTCAAATAACGTAAACTGTATTTGGTGGAATTAAAAGTCAAAATAATTCCAGGAGTTTTCCGGATTACTAAATAGTTGTTGCTACTATATTTCCAACTACTTCATTCAACTGATGGATGTCAAGAGACGAGATATCTTTTTTCCAAGTAATATAATTCTATTAATAATATTAACCAGTAAACCAAAAATTTAGGGTTGAACTGGTTACAGCGTTGTCCATAAAAGACGTCCTGCGATCTGCAATGCACGTTCAAGTCTCTTTAGAAGGCATTTAACGTTACTGATTTTAATGATCCGACAGTACTCAACCTGTGTCATTCTATTAAAAACAGTCAAATTTTAAAAATATTATAAGGCAAACAATAAAATCCTTGCCGTTTTTTACGTCCCGTGGGAACAAGTGAAAACTGATACGCGAAAACTGATATTGCTCTTGACCAATACAGGCACACATCAGTCATAGCGGCGAGGAAACATGACAACGTCGACGTGTTCATTCGGAGTTGTCTGCTTTATGACTTTCAGGTGGTCTTGTCCGCATCTGCATCAAGTCACCAAGGACGTCAAACATTTTGGGATAGTGCTGTGAGTGAACGCAACGTCAGGTATTGTTTACAGAAGTTCAGCCCGGGAGACAAGTCCTCTGACGAACTCTGCAGTGGCCGGCCACAGGTCCTCGATGATGAAACCCTGAAGATGACTATAGAAGAGGACAACGGCCAAAAAAGTGGTGTGTTTGCCGAACGCTTCCAGATTTCTGATGAAATAGTCAGACTTCATCTGCACCACATAGAAAAGTTGATCAAGTAGCTATAGCCCACACATTGTCGGAAGTCAACAACAACGAGTGACAACCTCTTTCTCGTTGATTTCTTTGCATAGCAACGTATCCATATTTGATCGAGTGCTCACCAGTTGTGAAAAGTGGGTCCTGTATGTCATTTCTAAGCGTTCCAAACATTGGTTGTCACCACGGGACTCTGTATCTCACACTACAAAACCACTTCTACACCCACGAAAGATGCTCTGTATCTAGTGCACTAGAGAACCAATGGTGTACAATGAGTTGTTACCTACGGACCAAAACATCACTGCGGACTTCACAACAGTTGGCACGTGTGCAACAGGCAGGTACTGAAGTAGAAAGAGACAGTATTGGTTAATCGCAAGGGTTTGCTGTTCCTCCATAGTAATGCCGGGCCTCATGTGGTGCGGGTGGCCAAAGATACCATACGGTGATTTGGTTAGAAGATACTGCGCCATCCACTTTACTTCCCAGATCATGCGCCAACAGATTACTACTTCTTCTATACTGGAAAACCACATTCGTGGGGATTCCTTCGCAAATGAGGCAGGCTCTTATGGTGTCCAAGACACCTGATTTTTACCGCCAGGGCATTGCGCATCTGGAGGCACGTTGACAAAGGGTTCTGGATGCTGATAGGGATTGATTTGAGAACGAACAGTATATCAAATTTGCTGTATACTTTTTTTTCTAATAAATAAAAAACGGCGAAGTCTTTTTTTGGTTACCATGTAGTTGAAAGAAAAAAGTCTCCATTTTGTACTTTAGTTTCCTTGTGGTTTTGAAAGCTTTGCTAATGCTTCGAGAAAGCTTTCCATCATTAACGATGATTTTGGAAACTATTTTAACCGAACAGTTTTTTTTTTAATTTTTTCTTAATCTGTTCAAGACAACATCCACATTTCAGCTATTTTAGACTATCAAAATTGAATTTGGTTTTGCATTCAATCCATGAATTCATCAAATTCGACACAGATATATTTTGTCTTCGTCTTCACTTCTGCAGCCACTCTAACCAGAATATGTGTAATATCTGGCATGATATTCAAAAGTCAGTCGGGACAAAAACTTTTTAGCAACCTCGTAATATATTCTGTATGTATGTGTATTCAATTCCGTGAAATTTTGTTACTCATATTAGCAGTATGTTACAAATTAGTCGATAAAATGTGATAGTGTCCTACAGATTATTCTAAGTTGAAGTCAGGTTTAATCACTATCAAATTGTGGGACATGACGCCGCTGTTTCACAAATCAAGTATAAATAATATGATTTCAATAAAGATGGACAAAAATACTAGATTTTAAGCATCAGGAGCGATCCTGTCACTCTTGGGCGTCTTCCCAATCGTGTTCCTTTGATGACTTACAGTTAGGATACAGTCGTTGTCCAATTGTCTTTATTTTTTTTAGATTTTGTTTAACGGCGTGTCAACCTTTATGGGTCAAATTGACTGTGGGGCAGTGCAAAAGAACATGAAACATAGAATAAGTTAATACGACCTGAAAGTCAACCATCATTTTGAGAATATTAACTATATTATATTTTATTTTTATTTTATATTATTTTATATAGTAAAATCATTGTCTCAAAGACTTGCCAAAAGCTTAGGTATTTCAGAAGAAAATAGAGCACGAAGAATGATATCTGGTAAACGACGAATCTTTTATCACCACAGGCATCATAAATGAGGAAATAAAAACAGATGAAAAAGAAATAAATGAACTAAATTCAAGATCAGCATATGCAGGATTGGTCAATCTAACAAAAGAAAAATGTCAAATACACAATCTTAAAAAACTATATAAGAAATTAAGAAATTGTTATAACCTTTAAAAAGTTAAAAACTGGGGAAAGAATCAGAAGCCGAAATAAAAACGAATGAACTCCAAGCTAGAAAGAGAATGAAAATTAAAAAAAAAATTGAACGGACGATATTTCAGATCATAGGAAACAAAAAAACCGTTGTAATATAGGAAATAAAACAGGTAAAGATATATATACATAGAATATTGCAACAACACACACAATAGCATATTTTTCATTAAATAAGGTAGGTTTTATGAGGTCATAAACAGGAAAAGGAAAACAAATATAAAGAGTGATATTACAGAGACACACAGTCGGAAATTTGAAGATGTAAGAGAAATAAAGTTCCAGGATGCATCGTGAAAATTAAGAATGTCGCTTATTCATTGACGACTGAGAAAAAAAATGAAAGAAATTATCTACCCTAATACAAAAGAAGGTATAACACTTAACCCACCAAAAAATCCATTCATGCAGACCGTTTCTTGAAAGGAATAGCTAGAATGCATAGCGATGTACTCTAAAAACACACCTTGGAAAATATTCAACTGATACGTTTAAGTTCATGGATACTGGTTCAGGAAATTCAACACACTAAAGAACTTCAAAACTACCTAAGAGGAGACATCTCAGAATGGATGCCCAGCGGCAGAATTAACTTCAGACAAAAAGATACTGAAAAAGGAATGATGGTGGACAACTTCAGGCCAATAATGAGTACACCGTTATCAGGAGATCAGAAAAAATGCAGAAGGGTGTATGACCTGCTATATATCGATCAGATGATTCGGAAAGTAAAACCAATCCGAAAAATCCGGGAAGTACACGAAATGATCAATGGGACCTGGATTCTCGAATGTTTTAAACTGTTGAGTATAATTGAAACAGAGACAAAATTAATGATTAACTGCATGTGATACCGGAGAATGGGTTAAACAAACGAAGACTGCTTCCTTAGTATAAAAGAAGTAATGTTTGAAAAGAATTCATAATCACTGTTTCTATTTTTTATCAAAAGAATAATATCATATCCTATCTCAATTGTTATAGCTATGAAAACGTGGGTAATATCTTTAGTGAGGTACATAGGATCTTTCCAGTACTCGACAAATTCAAATTAACGGATAGACACACGAGGAAGTTAATGACCTCATACAAAACTCTACATCCCAGGGACAACAGCGACACACTATATGTAAAACAAAAGGTAGGCAAAAGAGGATTTAACAGTATCGATATCTATACCTTATTTGTAAAACAGAATAACTGGTAGTAGTAATTGAAATAAGAATATCAGAACAAGTTAATCAAACAGAAATCACATCGGTTTGAAGAAAACGGAGCAGTGAAATGCATTATTACTGAATGTATCAAACTAGACTAAAAGGAATATAAAACGAGTTTATACGATTGTGATTCGCTAGAAGTTGCAGAATCAACTTGTGTTCGAACATACAAATAATCGAAATAAGCACAAACTAAGTTCTCCTTAAGCTAATGTTAGTATTTTGAAAGGAAAACTTAAAACTGTCCATGCCAGCAGTTATAATCGTTGTAGAGAAAAAAAAATCTGTCCGATAATAAAGGTAAGTGTGAAATGGAAAATAGTGAAGAATTAGATAAAACATTTTTTACTTTGTACAGTGGAAATTGACTCAAGAATATCAGAGTCGGAGAACATAAGACGGTTATAATTAAAACAGATAAGATCTGCTATTGCAGATTATATTTGGGACGAGGTTCAAGCAATTGACTGGGAACATCGTTAGTGAGTAAGTAAATTGGAGGAAGCGGCAAATATTGGCTTTTATGCCAGGCGAATAAATCAGACGAAATACAAATTTGGTTTTCTTTGCAGAACTTTCTTTGGGAACTCTTTATTTTATAGTTTGAATCGCCTGGTTACTGGAGTGTACTATATCTATGTTTGTATTTAGAGCGAAAAAAAAGGACTTGGTTGATTTATTAATAACCACCTGTTTCTTTCGACATTTTTTCCTGAAAGAAATTTTTTTTTGTTCACAGAATATAAAATTGACAGAAGATGAAGTGATCGGCCGAAACATTGTGCTAACAACGTCAAACAGACAAGTAAGAGGTTCAATTAGATTGCTAATGACTCTCCATAAAGCTGTAAACAATACTAAACCTGATAGCTAATAAGAAATATTGTAACGTTATCGACATAATGAAATATAACTTTAAAAAATAACCTTTATTCATATTATATAAAAAAATATATATTTTATTTATATTTCTCCAACCCCTGACTACGGTTTTTGACAGTGCACATTGATTTAATTTCATTCTGAAAACAAATCATCTTGACTAGAGTATATTCAATTAAACTTGTTTTGACTGTGTCTGAGCATTTTATCATAAATAAAAAAGGAATATAAAATACATTTAGGAATATTTTGCGCCATATTTGAGAAGGAGTTAAAAGCCTAATATGATTCGTTCCTTTTTGCAGGTAATGTACCGATTAGCTTCACTATTGCTGATATACGAATGAGCAAATGATCAGATTTAGACGTCATATTCCACAAAAATAAAATATCTTTCTATGTTGTTGTGCAGGTCAACTAAGTTGTTACAAGAGATTGTTATAGGAAAATGTAACATTATTATATTTGTGTAAATTATTAGGAAGAAAAGAGGTGCGATGACTTTGGGATTTGGTTTAGGAATGCAATACTCCAACACAAAATGACTAAGTGGAAATGGAAGCACTCTACTCTAGGGATCTCTTTCATATGTAAAACAGGATAAGTTTTCATTTATATTTTTAACCATTTCATTCTTTTCTACGATCGTTCTTTCCTCATTTACTCTATTGGTAACTAATAGTAATACACTAGCATCGTTCTTGAGATGATGTCGTAATTATAGTTATTTGGTTGCAACTTTTTAAACTGGTCAATTCTTTTGATAGATGATATTTGGTTATCAAAATTTCTCTACTCAAAACTAGAAAAACATTGATGACTAAAAAACCATCCCCAGTAGAATGGTTTCCAAAGTGTGAAATATCGTTCGACGTTATTTTTTCCAATGTTCTCTACTTTTACAGCCAAAGAATTGAGTTATAAATCGAGGTAAAATTAAATCAAAATATGGTATTTAGAATTTTCTCAAATTAAAGTTAATCTCACCAAAAGCCAAATGGGCATGATTTGAAATTTTACTTAATAGTTCGAGATAATAACTGAACATAAAATCTTGTAGACATTTAAATATGCGAACATATAATACATTGGTAAGAAGAAAATATTTACAAAAAAAAAAAAAAAAAAAAATGGAACACTGTAACTTAAAAACAGGTGTATATAAAGGAAAAGTACATAAAGAAAATGTTAGGAAGAATCAACTTTCGTCTTGCTTAGTAAGAAAAATAAAATACTTAAATAAAATACTCAAATGAAGGAGTTTTTTTTAATTAGGAAATAATAATCTTGAGTTTTATTTTCACATAACTGTCAAGTTTCGCAAAAGTAGTCACATCAAGCGGCTGTACATTCCCCCCTCCCTACCCCCACCATGACATCAGCACAAACGGACAGACGGACACTTATCGGACTTAAGAGCATGTCAACATCGAATAAGTAATAACATAGGAATTTGTCGACCGTCACTTGACCTTGATTCCGAATATATATATATATATACACATATATATGCATACACACACATATATATATATATATATATATGTGTGTGTATATATATATATATATATATATATATATATGTGTGTGTGTGTGTGTGTGTGTGTGTGTGCTGAATTTATATTCGTTTTGTGGAAATGATTCCACAAAAAAAGAAGGTAAATTTAACAAAAGTGTATAAATATTAATGAATAATGAAAAAGAATTCACTAAAACATTTTCAGAATGGTTTATCAGATCGATTCTTTTTTCTTCCTCCATCAGTCTGTAGTTTGAGGTTGACCATATCATCATCTGTTGGTTTTTGATCAGTGATTTCGCTAAATAAAACAAATAAAATCAAGTCAATGCTGCAAATGAATATATAGAGGAATGTTAGTGACGTATACATTAGGCTAGCCATCTTCTGTTTGTAAAATGAATTAAATTAGAAGTATTTCGTTTTAATGTCAGTAGTTAATAGAATTAATAAATTATATTCCTTTTTGATAATAGATGTGCTTAAGATATACTAAACTATATTTAATTTGAGTTCTTATTAAAAGTATATTTAACATTTTCTTCGGATTTTTATTAAAGTTTAACACGAAAACCATCTATTTAAAGTTTAAGATTATAAGAAAATTAAAGATATACTGACGTCACTTATATATAGATTTATTTTTATTTTAGAAGATAATACTCTGTTATTTATACTTTGCTAAGTAAGTTTAAAACGATTTATGTTCAAAGATCATTTGCGTTCATAACTGCAAATGTTTGGTTTCGGAAACGAGTGAGATCAAAATTGTTACGTTTCGATGTGAATATTTTAGGATAAAACAATCTCGTACAAAAATACTGGCCAATTTAGCTAATGAAACTTTTACGAACTAAATTCACATGCGTCTCTAAGTAAATGCACTTAGCTGATTACGGTAGGGTACTGAAAAGTTTTCAGTCTAAATCATTTCCCTAAATCTAACCTAATTACTAAGCGTCAGAATTTTTTGAAAATATTGGTAGTTCAGAAAACGTTTCAGCAACCCCTTGTAAACCAAACGCAATCGAAGTAAGAAAAGACCTCTTTCAGTTTGTGAATGGCCTTTAGAACTCATAAACATTCCCATTAAGCAAGAATTTAATTACTGATGACTTTTGAGAGCTGATGGAAATAAACATCAATTACCTGGAAGATTTTATTGTCATTTTCATCCCCTTAACAATACAGCTAAAAGAAGGATAATTTGCAGAATTCAAATTATCTAACTTCAAGAAAAGACTTATTTATGTGCTATGTACTTGGCTTTAATTTCTTGAGTCGGGATAATCTCCAATTTCCAATTTGTTTGACACTCTTTAGCATCTTTCTTATGTTTGTTTTGTTTTCATTAAGAAACAAAAAGATATTCTTTAAAGATGTGACAAAGATTTTTAATTTATTATAGTAGATTGAAATTTACCACAAATTTAAAATTTAAAATACTGTATATAAATGAAAGTCGCTTCGATATATGTTCGAATATTTTGATTTCGTTGTTTTGAGAATTAAAGAAAATCGACAAATAACTTATGCAGTCACAAACTTGCGGCATCAAATCTAACATGACTTCGGTTCTGTAAAACTTACCTTTTTAACTGGATGATAAATTACGTAATTTATCTTAAAATTAAAACCTAATAGAAATTTATATAAGAAAATATTTTCTTTATTCACTTAAATTTTGGGTGAATCTTCAAAGAGAACATGTCTTCTGAGTCATGTGCATGTCGGAGAATAATTGGATGGAAGCGCAATGGTGACCAATGATCCAGAATTGTCTGTTTTGTTTTTATTGGCTGTGTATAAGTCACGTGTATACCTTATAGTGCTAGTGTTTATATATGTATCAATATTTAAATCGGTTTTGTTTTCATTGTTTGTTTGGTTCCACGTGTATACGTCATGGTGTTTGTGTTTGTTTCATTCTTGAAATGCTAACGAAATTACAAATTGAGTTTATTTGTATACTTTAATTGTATAATAAATCTCTGCCTTATTCCACTTTCAAACAAGTCCGATGAAGCTAAATTGTGACCTATGTTAAATTTATAAAGTTTTCTTTCATGGTTCTTATTTAATCATAGAGTATTATACTGTTGTAGTAGGATCCACCTAATTTGCATAGTGGAGTACCGACCATATAAATATGGTTGGTACCGGGAAGAGAGGGAGGAATCAAGAGACTCTGCCCGACTGCGACTCAGTCAACACATTCTCCAGGAACGGTCTTACCAGGAATATACAAAAGACTATATGTAAATATTGTGTACACTTTCTTGTCTCAATACATTTTGTTCTAAGTACATTTTGTGTTGCATTAGTATTCCATGCATTAGTCAAGTTTCAACATATACAAACATTTTTCTTCTATTTATTGCCGAGGAGATAATCACGCAACAAATAATTACATGTTCATATCCGTGTTAATAATGGATATGGAAAACGTTCACTATACATGCGCACACCACTCTCATCACATACCCACACCCATTAAAAGAGCTTGTGAGGATATACACAAAATTTACATACCTCGATAAGAAAAAAAATATAATTTATATTAGCACATATGTGCTGATGGATCAGGACAGAAGTAGCAAATTGACGTAGATATGTCAATTATTCACATATGTGCAGGTGCGCGTTTACACATATACACGTATCTATGCACGAACCGCAGAGAGAATAATACATGAACACATACTAAATTTTTGGCATCGTTGCCTTATGCGTAGAAAACTTTAACGTCGCATTTCGATTGTGTCAAATGATAGCATTTTGAAGGAACCTACGATACGAATATTGAATTAAAGGCAAGCAAAATTAGCAATTTTCAAATTTCATATATTTGCCGATAAATGTTGCTATTTGGACGTTTGCATTGGTGACAGAGAGGAGATCATGTTAGGCTGATGATAATGGAAATTAGAGGTCAGTTGTCGTGCTCTAAGGTAAATAGCAAACCTTCCTCATTTTAGTTTCTTTATGTTCCTTCACAATATTAGTCAACATTTCACTTTCTACACTTCGCGTCCTACTAATTGTTAAAATAAAATTAAAGAACTGAATGAAATAAAACTCTCTAATATGTTGAGTCAGAAAAATATTCATCTGCATAGTCTCAGATTTTTGGACCCCCCCCCCGAAAAAAACCGGATATTGACAAGATAAATAGGAAAAAAATCAATTAAGAAAAAAAAATCAAACTTGTGCATGTATTTGTTATATCAAGGTTACGTGGGATATGTTATTCTTTATATCTACTTCGTTGAGATTACAAGAGAATTCCAATGCATCTTACTTAACTTTAATTCTTGTACTCTCATAATACAATCAACCATCATGCGTAACCTTCCAAGTATATAAAGTATTTCGTCTAGATGTCAGTCATATTTACTTAGTTATAATGGAACAAAAAAGAATAAAATGCAATATTATTTCCCGATTCACATGAAAGTGTCATTTAGGAAGGTAAATTAACACTTTATTGACTTGTATTTTGAAGTTTACAAACATACAGGCATGTGCATTAAGAATTTCCGTTCTTGAGAGCGTCTACATGAATATATTCTCAGTTTTACTTTCCTGTGATTCTGTCACACCAGAGTCCACAATGTTCGAATAAGTATGGTCCCTGTTAAGACCTAAAGGTTTCATTCGCTCGAAGACTTTTTTAATCACTTATCTGAAAAAAAAAAGTTGTATGCAGCTGCCAGTATTTCTGGATAGGTTTCGCGACATGTATGTCATTTATATGAAAGCCTCAATCTTATGAGTCTGTTTTACTGGATATTTATAAGTTAAATAGCAGCATGGCCCAGCGTTGCTCGTGCTTGATTAAAAAATCGTACGACTCATACAGCAATCGCTATCACTTGACTTAAAATATTTTTGCCCTTCCTTGCCTTTAAAGGAGTGCCCTTTTCCGTGCTGATGTTGCTACATGGCTTACTTCTTGTCTATCTCACACTGCGAATTTTTTCTATGCTCTATACTAAACATTAAATCTGTTACGAAAAAAGAACTAAACAAAATGAACATAAAACGATCAGCTTTAAAAAAAAGGACTCTTAACTGGAAAAACCGAATGAAAAAAGAATATTAACAACAAATACTTTTTCACACCCAACCCAGTTCTGCGGAATCAGAATCAACGTTGAGTTTATTCAAGCAAATGAGCCAATTGGAGTAAAGTGTCATACAGATTTAAATTTTTCCCATTTGTGACGAATGTAGCTGCCGATTTTTTTTTGCATGCTAGCATGCTAGTTAACATTCGTGTCGGTCAGCTGTTGGCTCTCACTCTGGCCAGTACAAAATGGCCGCAAACTACATGAAAACTGCCGTAGAAGCATGAAAAAAATCGATTATTTCCACTATCGATGGGAGTTGGGAAATGCAAAGTCGGTCTTGTCTTTTCCGCTAACTTGGAGTATGTTTATGTAAATTTTGGTGCAAATCCGTCGAAAATTGCGCCCGTGCATTTGTGTCACACACACACACACACACACACACACACACACACACACACACACACACACACACACATTTAAGACAATATTCATTAGTACTTTCTCAATAATTGATCCTCTGTATGTGCGTATTAGCCAAGTGGTAGGATGCCGTCTTTCATCAGAATAACGCCAAACCTCACGTCTCTTTAAAGAACTCTGCAGAATTTGGTACTGCTTAATTTGGAAGTTCTACTACATCCACCGTACTAACATGGCATTGCGCATTCGCGTTAGTACTTACTTTGATCTCTACAAAATTATTTTAGCGGGAAGAACTTCAAATCTCTGGAAGCTACAGACCAGAAGATTCCATGTTCTGGGATAATGGAATCGTGAAGCTGCCTCAAAGATGTCGAAAGATAGTGGAACAATTCTTGTTCTGATCACACACGCCTGCATTTGTGCGCACGCGCGTGTGTGGGAAAATTTATGACACACGTGGACAACGCACACTCATTTTAAATGTAGCATATTTAGGCAGCAACCTTTCATTTAAGCATGTTCAATTAACTATAACGGACATTAATGAACCTCTGATAAGTTTTTCCTTTAAAGTCCAAGAAGAGAAACACTATTTATAGATCAGTGTATATATGTGATTATAAATATCAGATATACCTATCGACATTTTTACTGTTGTTTATAAATACTTGTAAAATAAAATTCTTACATTTGCCTTGATAAAGTCCATTAGAGGACGAAACGCGTTAACTAAAATTAGTTTTACTTTCGTGTATATATTTGACCGAAACAACTTTCCAAAATCTGAGATTTTTTAAAGGCTTCTTACTAGAATGGAACAATCCTAGTACATAGTATGTAATGACTCTAAATATATATAACCTAAAACTATCTATATAGATAGTTTTAGGTTATATATATTTAGAGTTACATACTTTTTAAAGGAAATTTTATATAAATATAAAGTGAACATTGAAGTCAACAGACTCAGAGGCGACAGGCTGTTTCATGCTAGACGTAATCGATTGCGTCTGCAATGTTCACTTTTATATTTATATTTACATACCCTCTATCTCTTATATTGAGCACTTTATCCCATAAATATAGCACACTTTAAAACTATATTTATGCATATATATATATATATATATATATATATATATATATATATATATATATACATATATATATATATATATATATATATATATATATATATATATATATATATATATATATATATATATATATATATATATATATATATATATATATATATATATATATATATGTATGTATGTATGTGCGTGCGCTCGCGCGTGTGTGTGTAGAAAGAAAGGGTTAGAAAGAGGCACGTAAATTAAATACTTAAGAACATACTGTTGAAATTATTTAATTGATTCATCAATGCACACAGTGAAACTAATAGGTAACCAGTTAAATCGGAAGATCTGTGGATAATGTCAATAGAAAAGTTTAAATAATTAAGAAAAATATGCAGATGGCCTAACTACTATTACGGCTACTATGACAAATAATAATAATAGCAATAATAGATGATGAAAAAGAAGAGGGAATGTGTATACGCTAATTTGAAAAGCAATTCCCGCGTGCCTTGGGAACGATATTACGTTTAAGTCTCACGGGATTTCTTTTCCTAATTGACTGCACCATTTTTTCACAAATATTCCGTGTCGAAAAGCCAAAGTGAACACAAAGAAAAAATGCAACTGATTAAGACGAATAAATATAGAAGAGAGAATAAATGAACTAACAAACAATGGAATCACACATGATAAACAAAAACGATATTTTTCGCCGCTAAGTGTTAATATTTTGGGCAAAGATGTAAGAATCATCATCATTATCATCATCAATAAGGTGGCGTACAAAATGCAGAGAAACTGTAAAATACCTAAAAGTAAAACAAAAATAAAATAAAAATGAAGTAAGTGATAATTCTATGAAGTGGCTGGGAAATAATCCTTTCTTTTTCTTCCAACTTCGTTAGATGTTATCAACATTTTATGAAACAAATAAAATCCTTCCGGAAGAAATGACGATATCAATCAATTCCAAACAGAGTTTTTTTTTCAAAATTGGAGACAAAGTAGACGAAGAAACTGCAAACAAGCACTTAGATGCCCAGAGATACCGCTTCATTTATGCACGAAGCATTCTTGGAGAAATAGCGGATTTTCAGTTTAGCTTAGATCTTAATAAACTAATATATTATTAACGGTTTAAAACAGCGACTTCCAAATGAGGATCGAACTCACTGCAAGTGTCACTCTGTGCAAGGTTATCAATGTGACAATAATGATTATAATCTCAGAATAATGAATATATTTTTCAAGTGTATCAATTTTGGTTAAATTGTTTGGATATAAAAACCTTTACATTAGTTAATATTTTCCTTTTGAATTTAGAAATATGAATTCAGGTTGAAAAATAAGGTCATGCTGTAGTGTGGATCGTGAGCCATAAATTAGAGTAGGTACCTCCATTATGTCGCGTAAAAAAGCAGCATAGCACGATGAAAAAAGGCCCATAAGTGAACGAAAATAAAGTTTTGTCATCAAAATGTTGTTATTACTTGAAAGCTAAAGCATTAAATTTATTATTTACAGTAAGTAAAATTTCTGTTGTATTTCAGATAGAAATCATATAGATTGGAATGTCAAATATATTCTCGATTTTTTTTTAATTTTCTTAAAAGCGGCCATTTACTTAAATTTTAAGAAATTTGTAAACAAAAAAAATTTTGATTTTAAACTTTTTCCTAAAATAAATTATATATTTTACACGTTATTTGAGTAAAATTAGAAAATTTAAAGTTAAATTAATCTGATTTGAAACAAACAGTACTTACTTATAGCATAAAAAAATTCCAAACATTTCTTAACGATGTGTCTGAATTTTTTCACGTCTTTATTCACGTTATCGATGTTATCGAGATGTTGAAGAGGTGATGACAGCTATTATGGATGATCAAATTTGACATAATTTTACGAAGTAAGCGAACGCGTTTTTTATTTTTATCTAGTAATTTTTAAATATTAACATTTATTCAGCAATTATGTAATATTTATTTTTTATTTAATATTTTTTAGTCTGGATTTCGTTTCTTAGGTTCTTAATCTTATTTAATAACTTACTAACTTAAAGAAAAATTACTTCAATGAAATATGACCCAAACTAAAATAAATACCTAAAATAAAAATAATTAGTAAAAAAGTAATTCACAAAAATTAAAACTAACTTAGAAATTTTGAAAGGAATTTTTGCAAACATGTTAACGATGTGAAACAGAACTGGATATTGAAGGGAAATAATTGCAGTGCCTCAGACGACAATCAAATCACGTGATCTTTTTAAGGATTATGTCATATATAGATTCCCTATAGATAGAAATTAGGAACATTTTTTTCACTATAAATTATTTCTAAAATACTCGGGTACAAACGACTCTTATGAGCTTTTCAAATTTCGATTCGTAAATTCACTTAACGATATCATCGAATTGCAAGGAAGAATTTTAAACGATTTTTGAAGTGAGGATAATTTAATATTATATAAATAGAATTTTAAAAAAATGAAAAGAATTCTTGTACGAATACATTATTCATCGAAAATAATATCCTAATTAAATAATGTCATAGTTTTTTGCATTTTTTTTTTTACTATTCAGAGCAGATTTTCTATGAAACCGCTAACTGTTTAAAAAAAAAACAAACAAACTGATTTACTTTCTCTAAAGAGTCCTGTTTTTAACTAATAAAATAAATCCCAGTCTTAAAAATTTAATTTCTCGAAATTTCGTGAAAATATGTAAGGAAAACATGTAAAAAAAAAAAAATTCTAAAAAAAAACAACAAAATTTCAAAAATAATTTCATTCATCCCTGAATATTTCCTGAAAGTTTCATTAAAATCCTACAATTATTTGATTTTTGCAAGAATTTCCAAATCAACGTGTGTTTTCCTCGGAAAAAGCGCAAAATAAAACAAACCTTTTTTCTCTTTTCCAGCGCTGTCGTAAAAAAACAAGATTTTTAACCAAAATTTTCAACATGCTAGAAAGGAGTAAAAAATTTCAAAAAATAATAAAAATATACTTTGGTCTTTTCTCTTAATAACAACGTAAACATTTTGATGACAAAACTTTTTTTTCGTTGAGTTATGGGCCTTTCTTCATCGTGATTTGGTGTTTTTTTACTACGCGACCTAATAGAGGTACCTAGATTAGTGTAACAAACATAACTATTCTATTTGATTTTATATATATATATATATATATATATACATATATATATATATATATATATATATATATATATATTTATATATATATATATGTGTGTGTGTGTGTGTGAATATATATATATATATATATATATATATATATATATATAATCAAATATATATATATATATGATATAGAAACTGATGAAGAGGAAACCCATCAGTGGAGATTTTATTTCAAAATTAATTTATCAAAGGAAGATTATCTTAGAAAACCAAGGAACTAATTAAAAGTCTTCCTTGAATTTGTAAATCTAATAAGAATAAATTGTAAAAAGTAAATTACAGGTTTCTGCGAATGGCTGATTCGACGTTTATTCTCTTTCTTTGTGGTGTCTTTTCTACTTCCAATCCAAAACTTATTCAATAGATTAAGCTAACAATTACTTTACAACAAAAACAAAACCTTTTCTTTAATACAAAATAATAAAATTCCACTATTTGCATTTATATTTTATTTTGGACAAAAATATCAAATCGTTTGAAATAGTTGAATTTTTGTCATGAATTTTTAGCTTTCTTTGTGATTCGAAAACTGATAAATTCTCTTTTTATACTATACAGGCTAAATATTATCCAATTGTAATTAGCTCAGCCTTCTACTTATAGTTGATCTGATCTCGTGTTTTGAAAGTTTTCGATGAAGCTTTCGGAGTGAAACGCCCTTCTAACCAAAAGAATATGCAAGGAATGAGGGTGATTTAATCCTGCGGACATAGCAAGGTGGGTTTTGACTGTAAAAGTCTGAGCTGGTGGTACTAAGGAATGGAGCTTTCTGAACATTTGCCATGGATGTAGAGATACGCTTGCATCTGTGGGGAACGAGGTTGTAGGGTGGAAAATAAATTATCCCTCACAAGGCCGTGTAAACATTTTTGTCAAGGCTTTAGTTTCATTATGTTCATTTTGGATCGGCTAAGCACACTAGTATACCTTTCACAAATCAATTGATTATTTCAAAGCTTGCTTTTGTAATCATAAAATTGTGGAAATCAAATTTATCCACTTCATTACGCCCTACAATTAACGTTACATAGTCTAATCTGTTCATGAAATTTACTTTGCTGAGTGTAGTATGGTTAGAAGCCAAATTGTTCAAATATCATTTTGATTCATAAATTTTCATTTGCTTAGTATGGTAAACATATATATCTTTAGGTTTTCATAAAAAGTTATCAAATAGACTATTTTGAATACGAATTATGAATTGCTATTAACACCCATTACTTTTCTATTATTTAATAGTCACTTTTTGATCTCTTCTTTTTGATTTCTTTCCTTAAGCAACTTTAATCAATTTTCTTTTTTCCTAATCTCCACTAAAATATAATTGCTTGTATTTTACCATTGTACCTGTGAAATGGTTTATTTGAATATATGAAAAGTGCTAGAAGCAGAAGTTATGGAGAAAGGCACAAACTAAAGCGGTGATGAGATCAATTAAGGAAGGATGTCGTAAATACTTAAAAAAAGGAAACATTTAAAAGTAAGTCAAAGTACTTTAAAATAGGTTTAAAGTTTTTACATTTTTGATGAGAAAAAAATGACATACATTAGTATTTGGAATTTTCTTTTTGAGTACATGAACACTCAGGCAACATTATAAAATGGGTTTAGAAATGTGTGTTACACATAGAATTGAGCGTTAAGATCAGAAAGCATGCATTTCTGGTAATCATGAAAGGGGTTGTCTTTGGGATTGCAAGAGAGAATCTCAGTGATGCAGGAAGAGATGACGTAAAGTCTAATTTGCTGATGGCAGATGAGATACAGGACATTGAAATAAATATAGAAATACTCCTCCAACCATACACAATCTTTAGACTCATTCGATCCCTTATACTAATTTAAAATATGGAGCTTTTTAATTCAAAATACCCTTTCCTATAAGTGGACTCGATATCAAAGACAAAATCCGCGTGAGCGGAAAGAAAAGTTAATTCATTATTTTTACCGTATAAAAACACAAGAAAAACACATCTTCAGTTGCCTTTATCATCGATGGTAGTAGAATAAGTGGTGACTAAAGCACAGCTTTATCTTATATTAAGAGATTGTCGTAATATAGTGCCCAGAATGATGTACCAAAATTACGTAAATGAAATTTAGCAGAGGTAATGGATCATAAAGTGAGTTATGTGTTAATGCAGGCAATCGTGGTAGTAGTCCGGATTAACCGTAAAAAGCAACTACTGGTCGTGGTAAATAAAGAGTGCAGTGTAAAGCAATTACCCAAGTGAAGCGGAAAGCATAAACTACATGGGAATTTGTGACCAATCGTCAGCTTCATTTTCATGAATCATTCAAAACGGATTCATTTTCAACAGTTAGGAATGAAACCGACGTGAACCCTAATATTAGTCCGGGCGAAGTATGCTACACTGATCGGTAAGCCCCAAGGTGTGTCTTCGGAAAAAGAATATACTTCGCAATAAAGACAAAGAAATATAAGAAATATACAAAACACATTCGTCTGGATTTGGACAGCCAATAAATTTAAATGCAGGCAGGCAGTCACACACACACACACACACACACACACACACACACACACACACACACACACACACACACACACACACACACACACACACACAGAGGGAAATATAGATAGAGAGGAGTGCATATGGCGAGTGCATTCACACACTAACATTCCCAATATACATATCCTCCTGTAGAGTATTAAGGTAGATTTTAATTCATTTGTTACTTGACAGCTTTGAACTTTTCCTCAAACTAGCAGGTTGGTTTTCTTCTTTATTGTCATTTATTTTCTACTCAAATAAACTTAAAAGGTATCAAGCTATAGTTAAATTACGGATTAAGATTATTCAAAGTTAGTAAAAAGAAAAGCAAGAAATTAAAAACAAAAAATATTGTAAATCCATTTCAGCTCAAATTCGCGGCTTAATCATAACTAAAACATATTTTCGAAATCAAGTTTATAAAGATTTTCGATTAAACTCCAAGAAACAACATTTTCATGTATTCTATTTCAAGATAATTAATTTAGCATAATTATTGATTATATGATCAGTGTATATATTAAAGGGTTATATATATTAACTTTTTTATATCAAATAAGTATTTTGTGGCAGATCGTAGAAAAGCTCTCCATCATGTTGGTTTTTGTTTTGAGCTAAGATTTTTTTATTTTGTTTTATTTCCACCACTTATTTCCAAGCGGAATTTTGTGAAAATCTTAGGGTTAAGTACTTTCATAAAATCGACTATATCTGTAAATTGCATTGATAACAAACTTAGTTATACGTGTAAAGACCTACTCGTTTGTCCGAGTGTGAAATGTGTATGACAGAAAAACAAAAGATATATACAGAAGAGAGAGAGAGAGAGAGGGGGGGAGAAAGAAAGAGAGAAACAGAGCAAAGGAGTTGCGATTAAGCAAAAGTCGTAGAGTTAGAAAAGGTGAGAAAACATTAGAAAAATGATCGACAGATGGACAGAAAAAAAATCAAAACAATTTGTATAACAAAAGGAATGATGAAAGTTTGTTTTAGATAGAGAGCCGAGGCATGATAAGTAGAAATTAATTAAGTAAAAATTACACATTGGTTTAAAATAGCAAAGAACAATAAATCAGCATCAATGTTAATATGCTGAAGGAAAGCAAAGCAATAGGAACGAATCAAAAGGAAGAGATGAGAAAGAATAAAAGTATAACAAATAGAATTTTGGGCGAACGAGAAGAAAAAGTAGAATTATAATAAAAACGAAAAGTTAAATGCAGAAAAAAGAGGGAAAATAACTCTAAGTTGTAGAATAAAGAAAAAAGAAGAGATAGAAGAATAGAAAAGTAAAAAAAAAAACGAAGTAATGAAAAAGAATGAAATTCACGAGAAGACAAAATCGCAATGATGGTTGTATTGCTTCAACACGACGACAGATGTCTGTTGAAGGCTTCTATCAAAAGAATCGGGTGGTAAAATTCCCGTAGGTCTACGGATCAGTGTTTAGATAAATTGGCTTAATTCGTTTTTGTTCATTTTCCGATTGAGTTCAGCGGAGATTCATGACCCTGCAGGGTTTACCTCGAACGACGCCACACACCTGAAAGTCGAAATTGAATTTCGCAGCCCCAGGAGAATGGAGAGGAGGAGTCCTGGGGTGGCATCAGTTTGGACTGTTAGGTTGCGATACAAACTTTTTGGGTAAGGGATGGCACTAGAAAATGATCAGTTCTCTTCAAGATAATTATAATAATGACGATAAAGATGACAGTGATAATGGCGATGGCGATGTTGAATAACAAGAGACAAAAGAATAAAACACCAAAAACGGCTCAACAGAAACTGACATTAAAGAGTAGAATAACAAAAATGTCTAGCAATAAAAAAAACAAAACAAAAAAAAAAACTGGAAGAACTTAAAATATGAGAAGAATCTTGGCTATTAAGACGAGATCATTATTGAAAAAAGTCAATTGGTTTCTAGTTTTACTAGTATTTAAGGGTTTGAAAGATTTGTAATTATGAAGGACAATCGAATTCATTTAATTTTATGTAACATTTCCTACCAGGATGTAGTTGATCATAGCTCTCCGCAATTTCCTATCTTTTCTTGCATTATGTAACTTTGGCCATTATTATTTATCTTTGTCTATTCTGCCATTCATTCACATTAATTAGTTTTTCCTTGTTTCACTTGCTTGTCCAGTGAGTTAAATTCGCATAGCCTCTTTCCTTTTAGCTATCTCTTTTTGATTACAAGTATGAATTTCTTTGTTGTTCGCATATTCCTTAAGACATATTCATTGATTATATGTTCTGTTCATGGTAGTCTTAGCATTAAAATACTGAGCTAAAGATTTATTCTCTTTTGATGTCTGGTAAAATGTTTAAGTACTGGAGTGAAAACTCAGTGAGCATAAATAATGAATAGAAAAATAGCAGGTGGTATCTGCAAATATGTTGAAATAGTGCTAGATTTTTTGGAGGGACTTGCTGTCACTCAATACACAACAATAATTATAATAACAATAATTAATTAAATGCAGTCCTCGCACTGGCTGCGTATTAATTCCATATTTGTCAGAATCTGTGTGCCCTTTCTGTTCCTGTTTTCTTGGAGGAGACTTTCATGTTTAGTAGCAATATTTAGAAGCGAATGAAAGTTTTAAAAACTCAGATTCAGTCGAGATATAAATTGCAGAAAACATTTTTAAAACCTACTCTATATTCTGGTAAATTTACATCAAAACAACCAAGGATATAGACAGTTTTTGAGCAAAAACTATTTATTTACAAAATATGTAGCGTTCAAAATGAAAGAACAAAAGAATCGTGTAATTTCTAGAATATTAAATCATTTTGGTGATACTGGCTCTTTCAAGCCACCTAAAATACGAAGGCAATCGTGCAAAACAGCAGAATCGGACCATCGTGGCGCATCATGTAAAGGAAGAATTTGACACGTAACGCAGTTTATACGAATCAGGATTCTACGCACATTCTGTTCTCGTCAAATCCTTCACTAGTAAAAAGAATTAAAACCTACACTGGCCTTTGCAAAATAGCGCTTCACTGAACCGACAAAAAGTGAGCAAGCGTATACTTCGACGATGAAAATAGGTTTAATTTGTTTGGCTCTACGGTATCAGACAGCGTAAAGGTAAGAGATTACTTTCGAAATGTGCAAAAATAAAAATAAATTATATATTGGAGGTGATAGTGTATTTGCCATCATTGGTGCTGGTGTTATCCCTATATTCAATTAGATGACAATGTATTATTGAACAGTACTTTGTTCGTTCTATGAGCATCTCCTGTCTCTGAGACCATTTTAATACAATATAATATCCCTTATCATACAGCAAAAATGCTAAAACAATACTTCGAAACTAAAAACATTTCATGAGCCGACCATAGCCCAGATGTAAATCTAAATGAGAAACCTTTGTAGATCATCAGCGATAATGCTATGGAAAGGATTTGTGGCAGAAACAAAATCACGCTTAAAGAACGTAAGAAATTAATGAAACCATGTGGTCATAATTATACAGAAGTAATTAAAATACCAGTTTTATTAATATTATGTATCATAATTAAGTCAATGAAGATGGTCTTAATTTATATGTGTATTTAAAATGCTATTCGGTAATGTTAGATGCTAATTTTTCATTGCCATATTTTCGTTGAATACCGTTCTTAGGATAAATGCAACTTTTCCAGAGTGTAGAACAAATTTATAATATTTGCAACAATTTTTATTACTTTTTAAAAAGTTCCCTTCTCTTTATTATATGTAAATATTTTACTGTATATAACGAGATACATAGATAATTGCTTGCTGGGGACATTTCCACATGGGAAATTTACCATCTATTATAGGTTTATATTCTACTATATTTGCTTATATCCATCTCCCCAGATGATTGGCAGATGCTCCATTAAGAGCTATCAGGAGGGAACTGATCATCTTTCTGTGATTGCAAGCTTCTCTAACGACAAGTATTTCCGATAAGGCGTTTGTCAGGCCAACCAAAAAACCGAAATAGTGAAGAACGGACAAAAGATAAGTTATCTACTACTATTTTGAAAGCAATTCCACACAAAGAACTTATAGGAGGGGACGGTAGAAATCTAAAACAGATTTATAAACTTTCTGACAAAACACGCTGACCATATGAAACAAATCCTGACAAATCCTGGTGGTTCTCTGACGTCAGACGAAATAACCAGAAAGGTGGTTTGAGAATACATTTTTCAATGACAGGTTTTCACAAATAGGATTGTACCAAGACTGTGATCACATAGCCAACCTCACTCACAACTGCAGGAATTGAAATGATAAAATACAGAAGATAAAAAGTAGTTACGAAATCAAGAGGTGAATGAATTACTACTAGAAATTAAGGAATTGATAGCCAAAAAAAGACCGAAAAGCTACTCAAGGCAGAAGGTTGTTGTTGTAAGGGCGTAAAAGGAGGAGGAAGAGGTTCTTATTATGAGGATAGCTAACAGTTCATCCAAGACTTGAAGAGGTTAAGATTCTAGTAGTCTGGGAAGCATCATCTCAGGAGACTATTCTATAAACTGATATTTCTGGGGAAAAATCTGAGTGGAATTTTCTACTTACCAAAGGAATGCATGACGAGAGGAAAAAAAAAAAAGAAAGCAAAAAGATACTAAAAGAGGAAAAGGTAACCATGCAACCTTAGGGCGATAACATGCTTACTAGTGGTGTAAAAGGTTCTAACAGTAGAAATAATCGAAGAGATAAATTACTTTTTGGAAAGTCGTAGGGTGTTTACAAGGAAGAGAAACCAGAGTGTCGAATGATTTGCTGTAAATTAACCATAGAATACTAAAAAAATAGATGGTTTACGACATGATGAAACGACACTGGAATGCTAGTAAATGCTAAAAGTTTTAAATGGAATGCTCGTTAAAACGGCTGACCTAACCGCAAGAGGAGAGTACATAACAGAGACCAAAATAAAATGAGATATCTTCTAAAGAGATATCCACATTACTATTCGTCGTTACGATGACACCGCTGACATACATATTAAAGAATTGCAACAACGATTGCAGGTTTGTGACGTCGCAAAAATATAAAAATGAATGAACCTTATATACATGGATGAAATTAACATAAATGAACTGATAACTGTCGTGGCCATAATCACTATATTCCGCCCAGCCAGGATATTGGAATGGAACTTTGTACTAAAAAAAATGTGCAACGATGAATGAACCAGAAAAGGCTTGTGACTCTTAAATTCCGGAAATAGATAGCACCAAGCCGAGAATAGCTGAGAAGTAAAAATACTAAGAAGTACTGAGTGATCAAAATATACGGCAGAAATTTAATTAGATGAATACATAGTTGATCTGTTTCTATTCATATCAATTGGGTAAGAGCGTAACTAGGAAATCTAAACAACACAACAAGGAACTCTAATGAAGAGGTTTAAGTCTCTGCAGCCGAGAAATAATAATAGGTTGTATGTCTAAAATATGACAAGGAAGAGACTTGTCATTCAAGAGGCAGGCTAGAGTAAGGAGAAAATTAACAGAAAAGAAAGATTGCATTACAACGGACAAATGATTGAAAAGAAAACCAGGGCGTACTTCAGAAGAAAAGTCATGGCAGACAAATCAGTACGGTTTAAAGAAACCTTAAAAAGAAACTGAATCGATCTTAATAGCCATAAGAAATGTTAACAGATTTTAGAATCACATACAAATCTATGCCGCTACCCTTTGCGAGCTGTACTCTTTTGAATTCAGTCTACAACCAATAGGATTTTCATTTTCTGAAATGGCAGAAAAACTGAGGAGCTGCATCAAATTTTGTTTTAACGCAAGCTTAACTAAAGTTTAACGAATATTATAGAAGGCTGATGCTTTGAGCATGTAAAATGAATAAAAACCGCTAAACGACCCCCGGCAACAATATTATATTACTGCAAGCAGAAAACTGAAAAACCAAATCCGATATTTTGGCTTCATCACAAAGTGTTTATGATTTTCAGTTTCAAGAAAAATATGTAAAGATGCTGAAATTTCTCGTGATGGGTATTTTTGTATTATTACTGTTAGTTTTATTGAGAGAATTTGTTAATATATGGTTATTATTACTATCAACAACAACAATAATAACGTCATAAAAATGTGAGAAATTGGAGTAATATTGAAAAATAAAAATAGGACGAAGTGTTACAGAGTTATTGGCGCAAGTAAAATGGAATTATTCTCCAAAATTCTGTTTGGCTATTCAGACTGAGAATCATTCAATACCGCTCCATCATAGAAATAATATATACACGCTAAGTTATAGTTTGTTCATAATATTCAGTTGTAAACAGACAAGCATGGCAAGAAGCAAACCAGTACAGAGATATAAAATAGCAATAATCATAGCATTTTGAGTAGTAAGTAGATCAAAAATGATTGTAATCGACAGTAAAAAAAGTGTTGCAGTGGTATTGATGAATGGCAAATAGCAAACACGATGTATATAAATCCATCTTGAGAATGAGATTACAAGCCAAAACTATCCAAATATTTGCTGAAGACAGTTAGAATAATGAAAAAGATATTGTGAATTAAGGTGCCACTTGACCTTCATTAATCATCCTATTTCGTACAGATCAGAAGAGAGGAGTCGGGTCGGGGAATAATTAGAAAATGAAGACGGAAGAAAAAGGAGATAAAAAACGACGAAAGAATGAGAATAATTCGAATCTGAAATTTAGAAATTACAAATAAATTCGAATAATAAGACATTGTGATATGTTCATTTATATTCGTATTTAGTCATTATGTGTTCGTCTCTGCTTGAAAGCATATGAGAGAGAGAGAGAGAGAGACCATGAGAGAGAGAGAGAGATACCAGAGAGAGAGAGAGAGAGAGAGAGAGAGAGAGAGAGAGAGAGAGAGAGAGAGAGAGAGAGAGAGAGAGAGAGAGAGAGAGAAGAGCTGTGTAGAGAGAGAGAGAGAGAGAGAGAGAGAGAGAGTGGAGAGAAAGCGAAAGAAAGAGAGAGGAAAAATGTTTTGATTCTCGAAGTTACTTCAGTCATGGCGTTAGACGTGCTGAATATCGGATCTATCCCCACGTCACCAGGAAAAGAAAATAAATCTCACAAAACGACTGTCGAAAATGGAACGTGAAACGTAGGGTCATTGCCAAAAGGTTACTGGTGGGCAGCAGGTAACTATCGATTGATGAGTTCGGGCTACTATCACTACATCTCATTGGCGCCTCCTGATCTCGCTTTACTCTCGTCTTACTACAAAAAAAAAACGAGCTAGGGGATGTATATATCAGTTGAGATACATAGTCATCCATTTTTATTTTCTCTTGAAATTCATACTTAACCGTTTTTCTTATTGATAAATCTCCATGTCTCCCCCTCTCTCTCTGATTCACACACACACACACACACACACACATATATATAATATACGATATATGTATATAATATACGATATATATATGTGATGTATATATATGTGATGTATATATATATATATATATATATATATATATATATATATATATGTTGGGAAATGTTTCATTGAATAATTTAGGCAAGTTTTGTTTACTTGTTTTCAATTGGATCCTTTCATATTCACGGACAAGCTTTTCGGCGTTATCAGTAAAGAAAGAGAGAAAATTACCGTGTTGATACATATGAATTTTATTCAGAGTACTTTCGACATTGCACAATGTCATTATCAGGTTGTTTTTTTTTCAAGACAAATATAGTAGTGTTCATCATTTTCAAAAACAAAATTGCTGTGTTCGTTTGTGTGCAATTAACTGAGTAACTGTACAGTTGAGGTAACTAAGTTATGAGGTGTCGAGATTTAAAAAACCTCGATATTTTAAACTATCTACTGTAAACATTTTAAAACATTTGTGCAGTATTCATAATGAATTTTATTAAGGTTTGGTTACAAATTTTGCTCACGAAACGTGTCTTAACGTAAACAGTGACAAATAATGAAATGGATTAAGTCCGACAATTATTTCATATATTTTTGTTTATACGTTATTTTCATAGATACAATTTATTTAAGTAAATGGTCTGTTTTTAATTATCGTGAGCAGAAATGGTCCATCGAGAAAAATCGTCGAAGTGTTTATAAACAGTAATTCGGACATTGCTAACCAAACACTTCTTTGTAGCTGAATGGTATAGAACGTCAGTCTAAATGACGGTTTCGTAGGATAATGGGGATCATAATTTACTCCTAAACACTATCAATATATATATATATATATATATATATATATATATATATATATATATATATTGTATATATATATATATATTGTGTATATACATACATTGTGTATATATAGTCAACGACGAAATTATTCGTGCAACCATCAATTTTTAATAATTTTATCCATTTCTCAGAATCTCATGTCCATATGATGCCAGGTTTTTTATGCGTTAATAAGCCCCAAAAAAGAATATAAAACTCAATTTTCAGAACAATAGGTTAAATACAACAAATTTGACAGGCGAGTTATGCATAACAGAAAAAGACAAAATTATTCGTATTGTAGAAAATATCGTTTTAAATTGATTGATTCTTGTAAGTATAAGTCATTTACATAATTATTTTATCGGTGAAGCCTGCTAGACTATTTATTTAGTAGAATATTTGTGATAATTCTAGCAAAGAACATCACCATTGTTATTCTTACGTTTAGAAAACGATGAGGGGGGACAAAGGAGCTTAGAGACAGAGAATTATTAACTTCCACAAGTCGGGAAATTGTTGCAGTTGTATTTGAAACCGGTTAGCTATCTCTAGATCTACGATACGGTCATTTATAAAGGAGTTTAAACAGTTTGGCACGACAGGGAATTTGCCTGGGCGTGGAAGGCTAATATAAATGCATGTGTTGTTTTGGAGGACATCGGCAAAAGTTTGGATGCGATGGGGGGGGGGTATCAGCGTAATACGCACAGAATGCAATGTTGATTAAATAGAAATGGGTGTATGGAAGCTGACCACGACGAACCCATCTTCACAAAACATGTTACATTGTTGCTCGGTTTAATTTTGCCGAGATATTGTTGGAAAAAAAGAAAAATGCTTTTGGGAGCAAGTACTATGGAGTAATGAAACTAAAATTGAGCTTTTTCGACATAATTATGTACAGAAGATTTGGCACAAGAAAGGTGAGGTTTTCCTCCTAAAGAACACAGTGGCAACATTAAAACATGGGAGTTGCTCGATGATGTTTTGGGGTTGTTTTAAGGGTACTGGACAATTAATTGTAATAACAGGAATAATGAAATGTGCAGACTATATAAAAATTCTGCATTAAAATCTACAGCTATCAGCGAAAAATCTTCATCTAGGTCAAAGATGTATTTTCCAGCAAGATAATGACCCCAAATATACGTTTAAATCAGTGACTGCGTTGCTTCAGAAAAAATTACAGTTCTTCCATGGCCTTCAATGAATCCTGATTTGAATCCTATTGAAAGTCAAGAATTGAAATTTCGAATAAATCGTCGGTCATCAAAAAACATCCAGGAGTTAGAACGTGCAACTATTGAAAGACGCGTTCAAATGTCATCAAAAACTTTAGAAATTGATTACAAGTTATAAAGATGAGAGGCCATTCTATTGACTATTAATATTGTGAAAATTGTTGTATTTAACCTATTGTTCTGAAAATTCAGTTTTATATTATTTTTGTGCTTAATATGAAAAACCTAGATTCATACGGGTATTAGAATCTGGGAAATGGATAGAAATATAAAAAAAATTGATGGGTGTTCGAATAATTTCGTTGTTGACTGTATACTTAGAGTATATATTGTGTATATATATATATATTTATTAAAGACATTTTTATGTTTAACGTTCTTTTTTTTTTATATAGATACAAGTATTTAAGTAAATGCTCTGTTTATAATAAACAATATTAAATAACATTTACCGGCCTGAATGTCCGAGAAATTTTCATAGAAAATATTCGTCCTTTGACAGGATTCGAACCTGCATCCTATACGGAACCGTCATTTACGCTGACGTGACTAACCTCTCGGCCACAAAGTAGCGTTCGGTAGGCAAGGTCGAATTTACTGCTTATAAACTTCAATCTTCCATGAATCTCGTACATTCATAACTGCTCTGGCGTATCAAATGTAAACATATGACGTCATATATTAAGAAATGGACAAAGTCCGACAATTTATTTATTAAAGACATTTTTATGTTTAACGTTCTTTTTTTTTTATTATAGATACAAGTATTTAAGTAAATGCTCTGTTTATAATAAACAGTATTAAATAACATTTACCGGCCTGAATGTCCGAGAAATTTTCATAGAAAATATTCGTCCTTTGATAGGATTTGAACCTGCATCCTATACGGAACCGTCATTTACGCTGACGTGACTAACCTCTCGGCCAAAAAAGAGCGTTCGGTTGGCAAGGTCGAATTTACTGCTAATAAACTTCAATCTTCCATTTATATCACACTTCTGCTATTACTGTCCCGCACTTGGCTCACTTCATTCGCTTCTTACGGAAACTGCAAGTTGTTGATTATGTATCAAAACTGTTTTTTTATTCTTAGTTATAACTACATCCGTTACGGCGTTTATCGAATTTACTTCCCAAATTATCTACTACCATTTTAACTTTAGTCTAGTTGAATTTTTTAAACTTCACTTTTTTGTCTTCGATCCACTTTTAATACAGTTACATACATTTTTGTGATCCCTCTAACCTGCCCACGTTTAGACTACACGTATTTTTTTGCATTCATAAAACCTACATACCTTTTATTACGTTTGCCTTTTTAAAATTGGTTAAAATTCCGCCTAAAAGAAGAAAACTTTTTGGAACGGCGCACGGTTGTTGCCACAATTACAAGAGCAGGAAGGGCAAGTGAAACCACAGAGCAAACTTCGTTGCGCCTTTCTCAGATGGCTTCACGCACTGATACCCGCATCTCCACGGAAAGTACCGCTGAACGGACTGAAAGGCTGGCATCAGTAGCATCAGTTATGTCATCCCGACGCGCTAGACTTTCAACTGGAGAGCGTTTTAGTACAGAATTCACAGGATGCAATACACATTTCTAGGGCCAGAGTCCTCAATACAGACAATCCTTCGGAGTTTTAGGAATGCCAGCGCTACAGCATTTTCTAGAGCTTTAGAAAGCCCTGAACAAACCACTTCGCGTCGTCTTAGGAATTCTAGGTCTACAGCATCTTCCAGGGTTTCGGAACAACCTCAACAAACCGCTATTCGCCGTTTAAGAAATGCCAGATCTACTGCGTCTGCCAGAGCTTTAGAAAGTCCTGTGCAGATCGCTAATCGCCGTTTGAGGAATTCCTGATCTACTGCGTCTGCCATAGCTTCAGAAAGCCCTGGGGTACGGCGAGCACGGCTCAACGACCATGGTTAAATCGCAAGGACAGACGCTCAGCGTCACGGGTCTGCATTTAGGTGAACAGTATTTCGCCCATGGACATCTTTACGTAGGGTGCTCCCGAGTCCGGGAGTAAGGATAACGTTTACGTTTACTCTCCAACAAACACAGCTAAAAATATTACCTTCGCAGAAGTCCTATAGCCCATAGTCGGTGACCTTTAAACGCAATGTACACATCTTTATGTCAGCTGCATCGTAGGTTTCTTCATTCTAGAACCCGGTTTATTTAAAGGTCGTCGTAGTATCCACTTGCCATTACTAAGACATTTCATGCAGAGTTATAATATGCATTCTCTGTCGTACACCGTTGGTGTGTTTCTCCCCTTACCATAAGGGCTGCTTTAGGTAACGCTATATGCGCTTCATGCTCGCCTCAACTGACCATTAAAAACTACAAAAAAATTTGTACCACTTACAAGTACTCGCCCCAGCACCTTCCCATACTTCTGTTATCGTAGCAATAATCTATCTAAATAATTCCGTCCTTCACTGCAGTCATTTTGGCCTTTTCTTAAAATGGATTCGGTACATAACCTGGATAGCATATATTTTGATTAGTCTATCACCTCCTATCATAGATACTATTATTCTATGAGGAAATACTTCCACTCTCTCTCTACGTACATATATTCTATCTTTCAAGTACACATATTTACATCTATCATTACAATATAAACTAAAATTTCATTTTTTAATAATACCATGTTTAACTTCCACTAGCCATCCATCTTACATCTTTTTTAATATATTCAGCAAATAGTTTGACCAAACAGGGTCTTGGTTGGCGTGATCAAAATATGTCTTTCGTATTTGAAAATGACGCAACTAAAGGATGAGTCGTGACCAGATAATATGCCTAATCCCAGGACTAAGTACACGTAACGGAATCAAGTAATTAAATATACGCCATGCTAATGTTGTTTTTTATTTGGGAGCTCAGATATGAACCGATCAACATGGGCAGAATTCAACCTCAGTCAGCATTTGCAGTGTTCCTTTGTTTTTTACATTCGACCACACTGCGTTACTTTTTTGGCGATCTTTACTCCACACACCAGGATGAGATCAAATGATTCGAAAGAATAAAGCTTTTCTCTTGTTACAAAAAAGCTTGTTACAATAAAAAATATCTTGTTCGAACTCTTTCTCTCTCCATTTTAAATCCGAATTAGTGTCGTATTCTCATCTTGAAAATAGTGAATTGTCAAACTGTTGCATAACTTGATTTATATTGTTTCATAATCATGAAAACTTACTTCGTTGCAGACGAATCACCTAGCTATATACGAATCCAGATTCTTATCCGAAATTTCGACATTCAAACAAGCTTATGTCAAATCAAAATAACTCATATAACTAGCAGAATAACATTAATAGTGTCATTATCGGAATTAAATGCCGAGAATTTATCACGTACTCAATTTCAACGTAATTGTCTAAACACGGAAACAACAACAGAAAAGAAATTATATTATGTTCTTAGATCGAGGAAAGACTGTATAAAGATTAATCTAGCAACTCATCACTAGAAGACCAACCAAATACTGGTAATATTGCGAGGTGCGGTAGGGCACCCAGTATTGATAGTAATGTTTCAGTTCCGAAACAATGTTTTATCCCAGAACCATCATTTTTTAAAGGTTTGTTGTATGCACTGCAGCTGTTTCGTAGAAGTAATTATATGAATATATCCATTGAGTACATGCAGATATAGGTACACGTATCTATACATATATATGCATTAACAGTGATTTGTGTGTGTGCGTGTGCGTGTGTGTGAGTATGTGTGTGTGTCAAATATTTACAAATTCTGTATAAAATGAACAGTGTGATAATAAAATTCCAGAGTATAAAGTGAACAACGAGAAACTTGGAAATATATATGTATAGCAGTTTTTAACCTCAAACAATAAATAAGACTATTAACTCTCCTTTCCATCACATACGCTCGTATATACTTGCACACTAAGTTATTCCCTTAGACATTCAGTCGTTGACATCCGCACAGAATGAAGAGAATGTCATTAAAAGAGAAGTGATATTTACAGGTGGAATCAAAACATCGTTATAACTTTATACCATAAAAATCCATTTCCTTTTTTTTAGCTTTAACCAGATATTATAATTGAACACAAAAATGTCCAAAACGGAACAGTTTCAAAAAAGAAAAAATACAAGGCAGAAATCTGCTACACACAAAAAAGTGAAAAGCAATCTTATTCTTTCCATTGTAATCAAATTTCCTTCTAATGCAAGGACGCGCATGTATATTTTCCCCATTTATTCGCGCTCGCGTAAAAGCCGAAAACAAAATTTATGAAGGAAATTAAATAGTAATCATCAAGTAAGCATAAAAACTAAAAAAACCCCTACATCCGTTACTTGTATATTTCCAGCTGCCTTTGTAAGCTCTAACAAACAACCGTTAGAATCATTCTCAAAGTAACCATATTTGCAGACACTTTGCATACCATCACCGTTTCGATTGTTTTGAAGGTTTTTTTAAAATTGGGATTTGATTCCCATTTACTATTAATGCAATTGATACAATCATATTTTACGATTTCTCGAACTATCTGGTATTTTTTTTCACAGTTCTTCACGCTTGTGAAGTTTTTCAAGTCTACTTATTTAGTATAGAAGTTTAGAAGAATAGGCGAGCCTGTTCAATCAAGAAGGCTATAAAAGCCTTTTTGATTGAACAGGCTCCCCTATTCTTCAAAATCTTAGAATAGTTTCTTATTCCTGTTCTGAAGTACATATTCCAACAGAATTTGATTTTTTGTCGATAGGATGATATATTTTTATTATTTCTCACTCTTTGGACAACATTCTCTGTTCGTCCTAGTTTAAGTTGTAGCTTGTATTAGTATATGTATGTATCTATCTAATTAAAATTATTGAAGTTTTTGTTGGGCTTTGCTCGGGTGAAGGAAAGTTATTTTGCAGCATACTCAATTGGCAAAATTCAAAATACGACCTTTTATTCAAAATGTTTCAATTATAAAAGCTTTGTGAACACCATCTGGAAAAAAGAACCCCTTCTTCCCATATGGACAATATATTTGTGGAAATCTGAAAAATGAATTGGCCAGAAAGTTGCTATAGCTAGACAATGCTTTGACTCGTCTAAAGTATTCTTGTAATTAAGTTGGTAAAAGACATCCTTCGTTTGTTTAACGGAATCATTTCCCATTATTACCTTGAGCTATACCGGTAAAAATGTAACATCTACAAAATCTTTAATAATTAAAGTTGCAGCATGAAAATTGTTATTTTTTATATGACTGAAGAAATAAAAGCAAAATGTAGGATGCAGTTTTATTGCATGACTAACGCAGGCTATTTCATAGATTTCTTTTTTGACAGTTTATGTCACAATTACAATAAAAATATTTCTATACAAAAGTATAATGTACGTTCATAAACACAATAGTATCAAGTCACAAACTAATATATAAACACGCACAATCAGTGATTTACAAAAATACATATTAGCTCATCTGTACCCACAACCAATTTTTCTTTTTAACCTGTTTCCACAGTTTTTGTGAAGTCCCAGACTGTGATAATAGCGTAATTGGTTGAGTGTGGGCTTATGTAACACTAGTTTTACGAGCAAATGATATTTGAGTTCTTAACGAGTCTGTGCCGTGCCCTGTATACCATCTCCAGTATCAACCGCTTGGAGGGAACTCGGACATAATTGATTTGTCGAATAGCTCGTTTACTTACCTGCAAGTTTTTACTTTTAGAAAAAGAAAATCAATTTGCAAAAACCATAAAAGAGACCGAATATATACGTGCATATGTATATGCGTATTAATGCATGTTCATCAGCCTGAAAGTGTGTGCATGTATTTATAGGTAGTTTTGTGTATATACATATGCATTCAATTTTATCTTTATAAAACATGCACTCATTTGAATAAATTTCTTTTATTAATTATAATAAAAGAAATTTATTCAAAAGATTAATTGTTTACTTTATTTTATGCATTATACACAGGGAAATATTCGTTACAGACACGCAATCACTTTTAAACTAGGTAATCCATATATGTATATAATAGTGGGGTGATCGCACCTATATTTGTAGAGCAAAACTAGCTTTGCCTGAAAACTGTATTTCTAGAAAGTGTGAAACATGCTAGCAATAGTTTGCGAGATGTTCTATTTTGTTGTTTAAATACCTCTGCAGTAGTTTAAATCGCATCGGTATTTTGTGGACAGTGGAATTATTTAGGCATATTCAGTCAAAAGCTAAACAGTCTTCCTTATTTAACTAATATATATGCTTTAGATAAAGATGAAATTAAGACATTATAATTGCTAGAGCGTGCGCAACATTGTATATGAGAGATTGAAGATTGAGTATTGAGAGCTTGATAGTTTGAGTATTTGAGTAAAGGCAATCGTAGTAAAAATATTTTAAGTGAATTAAGAGATTTGAATAATTAGTATTGTTGATAAAAGTGCGTTCAGACTTGAAGGATTTGTTAACATTAATGTAAATCACTTTATTTGTAGATCTAAGTGCAAGACTATTAACCGAATTGATAAGAATCAATTTGATTATGCATATAATTGGTAAAAATGAAAGAAAAAGTATATTACACTTGATTTATATAATAGTCTGAATATATGTTCAAACTGCTTTCAAACATGGTCTCAACTGTGACATTTTCTAAAAATTCTGTTTATTCCTGGAACGACTTAGTCATGTTGAATTTTCTATGTGAAACAGAACAAAATATATTCATGTGGTTATTCTTTAGCAAAAGATTTTAAATTTTATTTCTTCGTAATATCTCTGATTTCAACCCATGATTAATTGCACATATGTAAAAATGTACAAATTCGCATATAGTCATATAAACTATCTCTTTTCTTTATGTATCCAGTTATCCCCGTCTCACTTTTGCAGATTACAATCTCACTTTTGACTTTAGGAATTCTAGGTTGTAATCTTCTGGCATCACCAATGAACACAACAAATTTTAACACGTAAAAACGGGAAAAATGCTGATACAAACGAATAAATCTCTGACAGATTATATATATATATATATATATATATATATATATATAACAGAAATAATCCAACCAGGTCAGAAGCTTCAGCAGAATCCAAAGAACCCATAGAAATGTCAAAATTGTTGTTGCAAGACTTTTTGGTCCACTATTCATCCTTGTAAATCAGAACAGAATTTCGGCATTTCATGATAATGTCAACTTCACTCTCAGAAATAGTAGAGTATTCCCGGGCGAAGTCCAAGCCCAAGGTGAAAAGATTCTTCGATATTGAGGGATAATAGTCGATAATATCGAACTGTATGAATGTACATTTTCCCTTATATCGTATGTTGGTAAACCAGTTGATAACATCAGCTGTGTTAATCCACTGTAACAGTCCAAGGGTGTTTTTTATGGAGTGGTTGATTCTTTCTAAGATGGTCTTACTAATCCTACCGATTTCTGGTCTAGTAGGGTTCATAAGTCTAGTGGATGGCTTAGTTTTGAATTCGGGTTTATGGTCTTTTAACAAGACATAGGCTTTCTTAGTTTGTAGTTTGCCTACCCGATCACTAATCTGTAACTTATCAGTAATTGATTTACTGATACTATTAATATTATTTACTTGGTTGAAGTTACTAGTATCAATTTTTTGGTAGCTTCTGGTTAGACTATCCTTAACTAAAGTATCATAATCCTTAGGCGATAACTTATAAAAGTTAGCCGTTTTGTCGGATTTAACATACATATCACCAGATTTATTAATATCACTGACAATACTTTCGAGATGTTTTTGAAAAGCATTTTTATACTTATAAAAGGTTAATCCCTTGACGGTATCCATTAGTTCATTTTCAAAAGCAGATAATTCATTAATAATTGGTGCAGTTTTTAGGCTTTTAAAACCATAATTTTCGCGCTCACACAATGGTTCCTTGTCTTGAAGAAAGAAGTAAGCACTCCATCTCATTCTTCTGATAAGGTTTTCCGTTTGCAGAGTTAAATGGACGAAATAATCCCTTTTGTTCGTAGTGGGAATGTTCTTAAGTGATACTCCGAAATTGATTCTATCCATATCATAAGAATAGAATCGACAGGGCTCGACAGTAATAGGAGCTAATATCCAAGTATATAATTGGTATATACGGAATGAATTCCAATAACCAACAATTACTATTCTTAAAAGAGTGCTCAATACAAAGTAGAGCAGATATAATTATTATTTATAAAAAAATTATAACATAAGTATGTTATAAAATCACTACAAAAATAGCCATTTTGTTTCAACACACTCTATGTCTTATCAAGTGATGATGTTGAAGATAAAATAAATGGTTTTAAAAGTTTCAGATTAATTAACGATCCTACACTAGGGGGAAACATTGTTACAAAAGCTAGAATATCCAATCAAAAACCAAGTATAGAAAGATTCAAAAGCTTGACAACGAAATCATGTTATAATAGCTATTCAGATGTTTAAAATACGTGTAATATTAAAAATAATTTATACTAACCAATAATTATAAAATTATATGATAAAATTTAATATTAAAATTAAAAACTGGCAATTTTAAAATCCAAATTTAATCACTATTAAGTTTAAAAACTACAAAATTATTGAGAAAAGAAAAAAATATATATGTTTATTCAATTCATTTCTTCGTTGAAATTACGTTCGACAAGACGCTACAATATATCCGGACATGTATATATATTTTTTATTCTAAAGTGTGTGAATATGGTCTTAAACTCACGCGCAAAACAACAAAAACACAATCAGATTATAATACATATGCACCCAGACATATTTAGATATAGATACACACACACACACACACACACACACACACACACACACACACACACACACACACAAAAAAAAAGGCGACAAGAAAGGAACATCACTACAACCCTTTATGAAAAAAGGAAACGGGGAAACCAACACCTATACACACACACAGTTAAATGTGAATACACTCTACCTACACATAGACACCGACAATGACATAGACAATCAGATACCACAACCAAAAATATTTAAGACTTAAAGTATCATTAAATAAATGCTAACCACTTATTAAATTATAACTTAAGGGAGCAAATATACAAAGATAAAAATGCTTAAAAATAATATTATTTAATATATTAAAACGAAAATTCCAAAACCACAAATATCAATAAAAATATATTTTAATCATATAAGTAGATAATAGTTTCATTATATATTAGGCAAAGAAAAACAGGATAAAGAAACCCACAGAGACATATATATATACACGCGGCAGCAAACACAAATTAACACACATAAACATACACTCATACATACATATACATACAGAAATACATACATATAAATATATAAACATAAACATATACGCACATATACATATCTATGATAACAAGTACACATGCACACACATATACATATAAACATAAATACACACATATATACACACATTTTTATGCATACATACTCACATATATAAAAACAGTAATGACATACCAAAGTTTCCATACCCACACATACACACAAACAAACTCATACATAATAGGTGCCAACGCACACACATATACATCCACAAACATACATAAATATATATACACACATACATACATATCTACAAATAAACATATATATAAATATATCTATCTACAATAACAACTACCAATATATACATGCATACATAAAAATACAACAAAACTCAACCAAATACATATATAAACGTACTAACATATACATACATAAATATACATTCAAATACCAACACACACCAATACACATATACCCTAACATACAAATATATAAACACATTCATACAAACAGAATTATACTTAAATATAAATATACATACACAATAAAATAGGACACATATAGATATATACATATATACACACAGATATATATATATACACATACATACACACATACACACACATACATATATATACAAATATATCGTGGCACAAAGCCGAAATTAGGGGGCACCCAGTGAGGAACGAACTCACTACTCAGTCGCAATTGATCTAGCGAACCATGCTTGCCAACCATTATACCGCCGCGAGGTGCTCATACATACACATATACATATTTATATATATACACATACACACACATACATACATATACACACATACACACATACATACATATATATACACACATATATATATATTTACATATATACATACATATATATATACATATACACACATACACACATATACACACATATACATATATATACACACACACATACACACAAACATTTATACACACACACATACACATATACATCAACAATTTTTAACCTTTTCTCTTCTAATCTACCATACCTTCCCACATTATATATATACACACACACACACACACACACACACATATACACACACACACATATACACATAAAAAAACCCATATAAATACACTTCTATTCAAACCTACACATTCCTCAGTGCAAATACTCTAACCAACATATAAATAAATATATACACATATACACCAACACTAATAACACTATGCAGGTAAACAATACACAATTATATCGTAAGTATGACCATCATGCAATAAAAATACTAATCTATTAAAATTACAGCGACATATCATTATCATTTAAAGTATACGACCCCTACACTAAGTTAAATTTATAACGGTGTTTACAATTAACTGTTGTTCATATCTTTGATTTAAGAGATCAGCCTTGTTTTTAAATCTAATAATTTCAAATTTTTCATTAAGGCATAGGTAACATGGGGAATATAGGGAGTTACATGTCCGAGCTTTCTTAACCAAACTCCATTTAACCGTAGGTGTTTTGTTCTTTTCTTTTAGATTCCAAAAATACTTGGATAATGAAGTCATGTACCTATATTCACTGTGATTAAAGGATTGCATATGCCCCCGCCAGCGTTCCTTGAATGTTTTCATGGTGCTACCAATGTAAAACTTCTTTATATTGGGATTTTCAATTGTTGAAATAGTACTAAGATAGACTACAGAAGTAATCCCACAGTTATTTTGTAGTGGACAATTATTCGGATTCCTACAATTACATAAGTTGTTATTTGTATTATTATATTTAGTATTGCAGTTAGTAACCCGTTCAGTTGTCAAGCCTTTTGAATCCCTATACCTGTTAAAGACTATGTTGTTATGTTTTTTAATTATCTTCTCCAGGTTATCAGCACAACTATAGCTTAATTTAAGGGTATTAGGATTAAATATTTTACTAAGTGGGGTTTCAGGGTTGAGGAAATGTTTTTTGATGAGGTTTAGAAATATACGCCCTAATTTAGTTTTTAACCATTATATTGAAAGGGGGAGTAGAACCAAATAATCTTTCTAGATCTTCTTTTCTTGTTATGGTTGCAATTAACAGGGTTTTATATTGAATAGTGGTATTTTGTATCCACTATTTTTGAGTGCAGAATTGTAAAAATCACGATGTTTATTAAAAACATCCTTGTTATAAGAGTTAGCGCTAATTCTAAATTCAATGGAAGAGGGTATTTTATCTTCAACATCATCACTTGATAAGACACCGAGTGTGTTGAAACAAAATGGCTATTTTGTAGTGATTTTATAACATACTTATGTTATAATTTTTTATAAATAATAATTATATCTGCTCTACTTTGTATTGAGCACTCTTTTAAGAATAGTAATTGTTGGTTATTGGAATTCATTCCTATATACCAATTATATATATATATATATATATATATATATATAGATAGATTTTGAAAAAAGTATTTTGAAAAAGTTCTTTTGTTTGATTGTATTTTAAGCGGATTAAATTAAAATTGCTGCAGTTTGTCAGTATGTGTTTTATGGTGAATTGCTCTTAGCATGCTACACATACCGGAGGTTCTTCGATTTTTACGATATAAGAATGGATTATGGTAGTATGTCCAATGTGGAGCCCGGACATAATCACCTCGTCTCTTCCACTTTGGTGTTTCCAATGCCATTCTCCTATAGTAGGTTTTGTAAATTTTATTGTTTAGACAAGAGTTCTGCCAGTCCACCCTAGTATATTTATTGATTATTGGTTTTAGCTCTGCATATTGGATTTTGGTATTTAAGGGTCTAATTTGTTTATAGTTATGATTTTCTTGCTGCTGAATCTGCTCTATAATTTCCTATGATACCAATATGGCTTGGTATCCAACAGAGGACAATATCTATATTTAAGCTATTGATCCTGTTGAGTTATCTAATGATGAGTGGCTTGCCTTTTTTTGTTTTTCAGTGCTGTGATCACTGACATGGAGTAAGTGTATATAATATTTTTTAACGTTTTCTTGAATTTGCGATGCTGAGGGCCATCTGGATAGCTGTAACCTTGGCACTGAATATGGAAGCTTTGTATGGGAGTGGTTTAATTAATTTTAATTTGTGGTGGATGGCTGTACATTCTACTTTATCTTCATCTTTAAATCCATCCGTATAGATAGAGAGTTGGTTTGCGTAGGCATCATTGATGGGAAGTAATTTTTCATGGAATGTGATAGAATTGATTTTGGATTTTTGGAACTTTAGTCTTAATATGGAGTTTGGTTGTTTTATTATCCAGGGAGGTGTTTTAGAATTGATGGACTCATGGATTTGTGCTTTATTTATTTGTTTTCTCAAGGATATTTTTCATGCGGATACCATATGGTTTGATGATGTTGTCTTTTCTGTTAAAGAGATCAGCATATTGTGGATGAAATGTGCATTTACATGCAAGATTTGATGGGCAAGTTGAGAATTTAATATAATATTGAAGAGTCATTTTTTTGCAACGTATTGCTAATGGGCGTTCATGTGCTTCTGTGAATAGGCTTTCCATAAGGAATCTGGTTAAAGCTACTAGAGCTATTCTTAATTCTTGATGATGTATTGTGCTAAGCTGTTTACTATAGCTTTTTCTTGCTTCGCCAGATTGTGCTCTATATGTGAATGACTTTTTGATATACTACAGATTAAAACATATGCACACTATAGAGCGACAGCTTCAGTTATGTTTAATAAAATAAACAAATAGGCCACGGAGAATGTGTTTAAATTTTCAAGAGAAAAACCAAAAGTATGCATTTCAGCCAAACATTAAAGCTAAACAATGACATAATCCGAGTAGCAGAACAATTACATAGTTTTATTTATCGAATAGGGTGCCTAACATTTATACACCATATAAAATACCTAAGGTTCAAATACCAGAAAACTGTACAACTGCTTAGAGTTATTGCTCACCGAGACAGGGGAGCAAGCAAAGAATCATTGCTCAAGATATGCTGCATATTAATTAAATGGAAATTCGATTATGTTTGCTTTATATATAAAGCAAACATAATAGAATTTCCATTTAATTAATATGGATCCCCATATATGGTTGAAAGTTTCGAGGAAGTTGTCTAATGACACTTCAGGTAATTATTTCACAAACTGATATACTATTTAATCGGGGCCGACGCAGCTATCTTGGGCTTTCTTTAGCGCTTCTTGTAGTTTTAGTTTTGTGAATAGTTGACTGTAATTTTCAGTATTTTTTGAAAATAAAGTTCATTTTTTTTTCACTCTGTTTGGCGGTTTTACGCGTTTTTTTTACGATGAGTTTTTTTTTTTAAAGACTTCAGCTAAGAGGCCCGCTATATCTTTTTTGTTGGTTATCTTTGTATTATTGTAGGAAAGGTGTTTGATAGGGTTAGTGACAGTTTTTCATGGTATTTTTTGTATCATTTCCCATAATTTTTGCAGGTTTGGTGTTTGGATTTATGCTGGATATAAAATATTTCCAGGATTTCTGTTTGGATTCTTTGAGTGTTTTGCTGGCTATGCTTCTACTTTTTTGTATTTATCTAGGTTTTCGCTGGATGATTATTTTTTTTAATTTTCGTAAGTTGGCTCGACGTGTTCGCATTGATTTCTTTCAAACATCATCGAAATTTGGCTGCCTAAGTTTTTATTCAGTATTATTTCACTATGAGACATGGTATTTTTAATGAGTATTGATGAGCCTCTTCAGCGTGGTTGATGAAATTGTAGGATAAAATTTTTTTTTAATGTTTTTGTGAATTTTTCAAGAGAGTTTCTTGTAAACATATAATTGCTGGGTCGAGGTGAGGATAATTAATTTGTTGATATTAGTTTTGGTACCGCTTATGTTCCATTATATTATTTTGTTCGTTATTGATTTTATATTTTGCTTAGTTGTATACAGATATGTTTTTGTTGTGTTAATTGAATATTTTATGTATTTAAGTTTTTTGATTTTTTTTAGAAATGCTATTCATTTTTCCTGGAGTTTGAAATCTCTTTTTTTGTTTCAAGAGGGTTTTTGGTTTGTGCTTGTTGACATTTTTGTATTCTTGCATTTTCTCTCTCGGGTTTTTTGATAAGGAGTTTTCTTTAGAAGGGGGTTTGGGGCGGATTGTTTTATCAAATTATTTTTTACTGGTGACTTTTGGATAGCCTGCGGAGAGGCTCCATGTTGCATTGCTATTTTGGCATTGGTTTTATTATATTTCATTGCATTATTCTCATTAAGACCTGGTTTGATTTCATTTGTAAATTTTCGGTCAGGTTACTTTCGTTACTTTAAATTAGGGATTGGAGCGTACCTCTCCGACCGACCGTCTAGTTCAATTAATGGCCAAAAGTGTGTTGGAAAATCAAATATCAAGACTCCTGAAGCCCTCAACCATCAGGATTCCGTTCAACAAACAGTTAGCCTCATTAGTGGGAGGTACCTCTCTGCAAAGGTGCAGTCGGGGTATTCTGAAATCTCAGCCGACAGTGTGGTGCAAGGAATGTAAAAAATGAAATTAAAGTTATGGTAAAATAGAAATGACAGTGTACGAATATGAAAAAAGCTAAGAGACCCGTTGCAGGTAAATAATAACACATTATAAAAAATAATGAAAAAAATAAACACATAGAAGGAAAACCAAATAAATGTAAGAAAACTGAAATACATCTATAATTACGAATGCCTGTAAGAAAGATAAATGGTTATGAGTTGATACGGGAGTAATTTTGTGAGCTAGAAAAGAAAGAGAATATAAAATGCACACAAGTTAAAAATCTTTTGTTCGCAAAAAACTAAAAGCTTAAAAAATGAGAGTAAAGCGAGGTCTTATGTCTGAAGACGCAGCGAAGATGTAAGTAAATATTTCTATACAAAAAGTAAATTTATTTCTAAAATATGAGCCAAGATAAAAATTATTTGCAAGTATTTTCCCCAATGCCAATAACCAATATTCCAACCACAGGTGACTTTAATGTTTAATCTTGATTAAAGGAATCTGTGGGTAATATCTTAGCAGGGTATGGGAGAAATGGAAAGAAGACAAAAGTTATTAAGAACTACAAGAGACAGGAAATTGTGGAGAGCCATGATCACCAATATCCTGAAGGGATACGGAACATAGAAGAAAAGTAGCGTGTGTGACAGGATTTAACACCAATTGACCGAAAATGATAGTTGAGGCCAGAAAGATGAAACACTATTTTTGAAGTGACAACTATTCTAGTTTTCTTCTCGACTAGCTTTATTAAAAACGTTATACTAGGAATATATGAATTCCGAACAAAAATCGACGGGATGTGAATGCATCGGATGTCCAATGGTAATGAACAAATGAGGCCACTGTCAGGGATTGAAATCGCCCAAAACGAACATTACATCAAATCACATCCCGATTCAGCGCTTGAGGCACGAAACACATCAGTTAACGTACTGTGCAGTTCATTCCCTAAGGTTTTGAAATAATCAACCAATTACTATTACGGCATCAGTAACTACGTGTTAACTGGGCCGGAGAAGAACGCCATTGGAGTGTGGAAGACTGACAATGAAGCGGTCAATTTCGTCTGTGGAGGACACCACATGTGTCAATGCATTACGAATCTTACGGTGTTGTGTATGCTGGTGATAGCTCTGTATTGGAGTTCATAAAGATCATTAGTGAAAAAGTGGTGTCTGCTTTGATAGGTAAAGCATAGACAGACACAGGGCATTGGCAACCATTTATGTTCGCTAAGTTTCCTTGTTTGTAATAATTCGTTCGAGTAAGTTAACGCTACCCATATTATACCCGGGTGTCATGAAACTTATTCCAGAAATACTAGACTGATATCCAGGTATTCCACTGGGTTCCCATTTTGAATGATTGAAACTTGTTCCAGATGTTATCAAATTCCTCGCATCATCATCCAACATTTCACAACTCACTTAAGGATAGCTATGGAAAGTATCTGGATAGATATATCCACACAACAATGGAAGACTATGACATTACGAAGCTGCCGTTATTCAAGGAAAAAGAATATAAGATACTGTCTAATCTTCTGGCAATTCATTTCATAAAGAAATAGGATAATATTGAGGTACATATTGCTATAACTTATAATCGGGTATTAGTCAGTGAAAAGGAAAATACGTTTTGATATCTTTTTCATATAAAAATGGTTGTTGTTATAACTTATTCAAGACAGGCAGAGAAATATGACTAAAAACAGTATTCTATAATTTAAGTGTTTGGCTTGTTTGATTATATAAAATATATGTGAATAGACAAGTAAATATGTCCATATGTAAGTGGATCATGAATTGTATGCATGTGTACTCCGGCTTTAGCTTAGAAACAAATCGGAAACAGTCTATCAAATGTGAAAAGCAAAAACATCACGTGAATCTAATCTCATAGAAATAAACTAATCTAAAGTTTTTTGACAGTTTTTGTGAGAGAACTCACAATAATGACAATATTGTGAATAGCTGTCTACATCAGAGAACTACAGCGATATATTTTTTCGTACACACGTGCTGTTTATACTCACCAACATTTACGTAGTATAGATACGTACATACATGGACGGACGCAGACACACGCCCAAATGTACGATATTAATAATTACTGCACAGAAATTTGTGAAGGAATTATATACAACGCGTTTCGTACCTGTCTTTAAGCTTGCAAACATCAGAACTGTATTCAAATCCGGCCTTAGCTGGATTCAAGGTCCATATCAAAAGAATCATTGCAACATTCATTCAATTGGTTAACATGATTCTGTCTGATGAAATTAAAATTTGCATAGAATTATGAAAATTTATTAAGATGAGAAATATCTATGAGTGTGGAAAAACTAAGGGGTTGCCTAAAAGAGTGAGACGGGTAAGAGAGAAAAGAAAGCGTAAAGAGCAAGGACGTATATAAGATTATAGTAAGAATCAGAGAAGGAATATTAAAAGATGAAGAAACTGACAAATGAAATGAACAACGTCAGCGAAGGAAAAAAATGAAATAAAAAATATACCGAAGAATTTAAAACAACGAATAAGTGAATTAGTTTAACAGAGATAAAAAAAGGAAAATACCGTGAAAAAAAGAAAAGAATAGAGCAGAAGGAAAAGTAATGAAAATGGTAATTCAAAAAAGGAGAAAAAACTTAGATCTAAAATTAAAAAGAAAAAAAAATGAAGATAAATGGCACCAGCAAAGAAAACGTCCCAAACCGAAAATGTGTAATGACAATAATATAGTAAAGCGTGAAGAATTAAAAGGAAAAGAAATTAAGTAAGAAAAAAAATGAAAGGTATATTAAAATATACTGAGAAAATAGCAACCATTTTTAATAAAACAGAGAAAAATTGAAAGCTATAAAGTTTTCGTTAAGAAGATAGTTATCTTCTGTCCCACTACTTTGCTAGAATCACGTATCTGACTGACCTATATTTTATAAGTAAGTCTTTATTGCATTTTCTTTGGTTTTAAAGTCACGCTTTCCCGCAATTTAGTAAGAAACACAAATCTGAATTTCTATGCATTTCTCATATGTTATCTTTAGTGATATATTTATCTGAGCGTTCCTCTTCAAAAGTGAGATTGCTGGTTTGCTAACGATCCATTTTAATCATTTAAAAGGGCTCGTGAGCAAACCAGCAATCTCACTGGAATTTTCTACATTATATTTTTTTTGTTTCTTTATCTCGTTAATTCGTTAAATTAGCTTTGATTTAATACCCCCCCACCACTTAAACACGTGTTCATTTCAAAAGCTTAAAATTTCCATTTCGTTTTTGAAATATCAAATTTGTAGGACTTACAACATCAAATTAAATATTTTCTCAGAAGATTTCACAAGCACCTGCTTGATGAAATCGAACAGGTACTCTTAGATACTGAAGCACACAGTGGGAGACGAAATTATTAATAACAGACAAAGATTAGCACGGTATCGTTATACAGATGATACTAGAAATAGAATTTGATATACAAATATATGAAGAAAGAGGGTAGATACATTAAAAAAAAATATACCATTTTAACGGTACATTTTAGAAGCGTATATCATTTAAGCAAAGAAAAATAACTCAAAATCAAATGTTAAAATAAAATTTGAATGTATAATATTTCATTCATATCAACAAAATTCAGATATTTATCGACCTGAAAAGGTTAGCAGAAAGTAATCCAGACTCCTCATAAAACAATTGTTTATTTGGAGAGAATATTTTATTTATGGACTTGATTAATATGCTCGCCCAATATGTATGCTTTTTATGTCAGTTCATTTCATACATATTCTTACGTAAACAGGATAAACGTACTTGTAGTAAACAGGACTTTGATATTCAAGTTCTGTGTTAATAAGATTCATTGCATGTGATTACCTAGAGTAGTGCAATTTGTTTCAAAACATTGTCAGAAAATCCTTTTTTATTATTTAAAAATCGCTTTCTCTGAATCGGGACCTACAATTGCATCTGCTCGAAAATGTAAATGGTATGCTTTTCGTTCCAGTCTGAAAAGTCCTTTTTTTTTAAATTAGTAAAAATTATGGAGTACATGAAGACAATCCCTTCCCCGTCCAAGCACGCAGGAGCGCGTGCACATACACAAAATCAAGGAGAGAAACCATATTCAATAAAAATTCTTGGAACTCGGTAACCGTAGTTTAACGGATTAACTTTCTAATTGTCGTCCAATACAAGTCGATTCTGCTTGCAGTCATAAAATTTATAGATATGTAAGATCTTACTTCAAGCATGAACACAAGATAACCCATTATTCTTTTTAGTTCATTAAACTCTGAAAAAAAAAAACAAAAAACAACAATAGGCTCATGCATCCCGCCGCCCCAGGTGTATTGAAAAAGAATCATTATATAAAAAAGCATTGAATATTATATATATATATATATATATACCCATTTTTTTATTTATTGTTTTCTACTTAACTAATTTTAATGTTGCAGAAGGCACATCTAACCAAACTTTTATAGTCTTGATTCGTAAACAGGTGTCACAGATATTCATAATCTTAATGTAAACGTTTTTTTAATAATTAGACAATTATGTTGTAATAACATGTTAACAGTATACAAATGCATAAGTATGGATATAAACACTTTTTCTTGCTCTACTGAATGAACGAAATATTGAAATTCATAAGACTTCTCTCTCTCTCTCTCGAGTAAAAGATTCCCTTTATTTTTTCTCCCCATCTGATTCTTTTCCTTTTGTTATTTTTTATTTTCCCCTCTCTTTATCTCCGCTATTATTTACTCATCTTGTTTCTGTCGCTGTAGCTAATTACTTTTCTCGTTCAATATGAGAGGATGTTTCAACAGTAGAACGTGTTTTCTGAGCTCTTAATGGTTGTTCTTTAAAGGGATTTCATAAAAAGATGCAAAAGGAAGAAACAAAAAACAAAGAACTGTTAAAAATTGGAAGAATTTGTCTCCATCAATCGTCAAAGGCGAATTTATTTAACCTCCCGATTTCATTAGTTCTACATTTTCTGACTGTCAACAGGATGGTTGCTCGCTGGGGCCTCATGGATTGGATATCCACAGGGAAATAGTGGACTGCGCCTATTAATTGTTAACCGCCTTTTCGAGTTATTTCTTGTTATTTTTTCTGTCCTCCTTACTCTTTTTTGAACAAACACACATGTATGTGCGTGTGTGAACCCCCCACTCTATATATGTATATACATACATACAAGCATTTCATACATATGTATTTTTACCCAAGTAAATGAAAACTGGGAATTTTTTTAGAATAATAGAACTGAAATGTTCAAAAATGTCTTAATATTAAAAGAAAAGATAGGCTGAAAAGATGATACAATCTTAATCAAATAGTGCTATACTTAAAAAAGATTTAGAACGGTAGCAAGCAAATAACGAAAATCAGTAAATAAGGATTTATATTGTATTTGTTTGTTAGGATTAGTTTTTATGGTTTTATTAATGAAAAAAAGAAGTCCGCTACCCGCTTTGCAGATGACAGCATCAACATTCAATTATTGTGATCCTTCAGGATTTGGTAACATGTTGATAGAAACAATGAGGAGACGCATGCTGATGATGGTCGTGTAAACTTTGCAGTCAGCATATCCGATTAAGACGAGATCGTATTTTTAGAATATAGATTCATTATTATAAGGGCATGGTCATTGTAGAGCTTTGCGAAGAGAATCTTATAAAACCTACAGAAATAGAAAAGTTTTACAAGAATCTGAATATATCTGAAAAATAATTAATCGAAAGAAACAGCGAACATTATAAAAATGAAAAGGCCAAAATAGAAAATTTCGATTACAACTATGGAGCATACGGATATTGAATTAAGAGATTCATAACATTAAATGATAGACAAGAGCCTTATAGACTCACTACTGTTGTGAATCCAAATTCTCACTGGGTACCATGCATGTTTGTCATTTTTGACAGTTTAAAATTGGCATTGTGTTTAAAGCTAAACGGAGTAAATACCAATATTACATGATAGACTTACCCACTAATTACATCAGTATTTGCTTGAAAAGACAACTCTAAACTGAATGATCAAATATGAAACCATTCACCCATCACAGATTCAGAAAGAAAGGCACAAAAGCAGTAATTTAAAGAAATCTGCTATCCATTTAAGCATCGAGGAGTTTTGTTTGAAAAAAAGGTTGCAAAAGAGGAAGTAAATGTTTGCAGGATCTATCCATAAATCAAATGATTATAAGAGAAGTAAACACGAAGAAATTATTTGGATGTAGTATGCCAAAATCCTCAAGAGATTAATTCTGAGATTATATGTTCAAAATTGAAGAAAAGTAACGTAAATTCAGAACTAGAAAGAAGTTAGCTCAGCATTTTCTCGTCGTAATTGGTATACTGAAGTATATTCACTATGGTTTGTCAGAGGTGATACAATTCTAAGGAGATCCAGTTACTGGAAAATAAAAAAAAAGCTGATCAGAATTTTAAATATCTTCTGTAAAAACAATTGATTGAAATTTAGAATGAAAGAAGGTTTTGTATATATATATATATATATATATATATATATATATATATATAATATATATATATATATATATATAGCTTCTATGAAGTTTGGTTCTCTTGAGGACCAGCGGCCCTGTAATAGTGTGCTAAATAAGAGCAAGATTTCTATACTTTCTCTCTTAACAGAATTTGAGGTATTTTTTGCTGATAAAGCAGAATGTTTTGCTCACAGATTCTTTTCAAATTGTAGTCTTGTCGCATCTAGAGTATCTTTACGTGACATTTTCACTTAGAATGGGTTGAGATACATGTAACTCCGTCCATGGTTTCTGCTATTATCTTTAAACTGGATCACCACAATGCATAGGGACTTCATGCTATCCCTACTATAGTCTTTATACTCTTGAACTGGCTTCATTTCTCTTTGAACTCTACAATAAATTGGTCTTGACCTAGCAACTCGGCTTCGGTCATTTTCCCACTGCCGTAACTAAAGTATTTTCTTTTAATATTTTCATGGTAATTATTCTGATGAGCTTTCCTCTATGGTACCTAGACTTTATGATTTTAAGCGCAGCGAATGTTGGACAGCCTCCTCAAAGATGAAGAAGAGACTCGAAGCAACGGAGGTATGGTTCTACAGAAGGATGCTAAGGATAACATGGACCAAACATGTGAGCAACAATGAGGGTTTGGAGAGGAGGCACACAAAGAGAAAGCTTATACTTAACATCAAGAAGAGGCAGCTGAAGTTTCTGGGTCACGTAATGAGAAAGGAGGGCTTGGAGAATCTGATACTCACATGGCGGATAGAAAGATAGACAAGAGAAAGCAACGCATGGCATACCTGGTGGGCTAGAGTAAGTGGATGACAGAACATGAAATGACTGTTGTGCTCCAAAGGAAACAATTAGTCCGTAGATGATAGAAGATTTAAATATTCCAGAAGAGCCATAGAATTTGCAGACAAAATGAAAGAGCAAAAATATCGTAAAATACAAAAACATTATTCATGATGAAGTGGTCATTTTTAAATTGAACAAAAAATTCAACTAAAAGACAAGATAACGAAAAAAAAACATTAAATCAAAGGCATGTGAATAAAAATTATGTATAACGCTTGACACTCACAAATCATATGGACAGACTTTACCTCAAGAAAAAGATCTATTAGTTGAATTAACTCCGCAATAAAGGCCCCAAACCTTCGTGATAGCTGTTAGAAGAAATTGAATTGAAGATGCGTAAAGCCAAAGAAATACCACATGTCCAAAGACAAACAAATAACAAAATAAAATGTGGGAAATAAAAAATTTCCAAGGAAAATTGCTGGTGAGATAACGTGAATATCGTTACGAAAAGGAAATTTGAAAAAAAAAAAAAAAAAAAATGAAACCACTTAGCCAGGTCACTAATTAACGAATCCCATAAATTCCATGGAAAAGATTCCATGTCCACGTTGTTTATTAAGAGAACGAATGATTTTTTTTAATTTGTTATCGAATAAAAATGAGACGAACTATGGAAATATATTTTAATATTTTTTTACAAATAGAAAGAAAAGAATATGTACACAATGAATTAAAACGAATTTATTTGAAGAAGACGAAAAATTTACAAGAGTGAGAGAGGAAGTAATAAACAAAACAATAAATCGTATAAAAAGTGATATAATGAAAGAATCTCGTTTAAGAATAGAAGAATAAAAAAGTCAGAAAATAATGTATAAATAATAGGCAGAAAGGATAAAAATTGGGAATCAAAAATAGAAAATAGAAAACAAAACAAAAACAGAGATGGAAAAGAACCTTAATTGAGAAATGGAAAAAGGCTTAAAATGGAGAAAGATTTGTCTTTTTCGGATTCTTTCTCACGAATTGCCATTTAACTGGTGTGATGATTTTCGTAGAGCCGGCCGCAATATCGTCTGGGAATGTCCTAACACGCAGAGCTTTCAGTTGATGAAAGCCCATCGCAAACCTCAGATGGGTATCCGTTCAGAGGGTTTAGAAAGTTAAATATATTACATATATTGCTTAACATACGTTACATAATTTAAGCAATGACATTTTTTAGTACATATTTTCAATTTAACTCTATTTCGGAAGATAAGTTTTGAACTTTCTATTTATTTACTATTAATTTTCTATTTCTTAATACTAGACTTTACTTAAACAGACTGCTTGCCTTAAAAGCGTTATCTTCCAGAAATACACTAGTCGGGATGGGGACAATTCTCATTTTTTTTCACAATTTTTTTATAGCCAAAAGCATATAAAAGAATTGTTAAATTATCCTTGCTTTAAAGTAGGCAAAATATAAGCAACTGTTTCTGATCATGTCACTGACAGTAAAGTTTTCAGTAACTATCTCACGAAATTGAAAGTAGCAAAATGTTAATCAAGTTTTAAGTGTAACGGTCAGTCTCATGCGTATATTTAAAATAGAACCAGAAATATGACAATAACAGAAGCGACACTAATTACTTCTAGAAAATAACTAAATGAGAAGTGCGAAATCAAGATGAAAGTACGAGGGAATTGTGAAAAAGAAAGAAAACGAATTAACAGCGCGAAAATAATGGAATGCAAAGAAGTAAGTGAGAGAGGGGAGGACTGACATGTGTATTAGTTGGTAAAAGCATTAAATGCAAGATAAATCTTAACATCCGGAAAATTAAAGGCGGGTAATTAGCTCATAATGAAAATTTCTGTGCATCGATTTCCAGATGCTAAAGTTGAAAAATTGCAGAAGGGAACAAGATGGTTAGAATCGACAATAATACACACACACACACACACACACACACACACTAAGGATAGAGATAAAGTTTTTTTTTTATTTATTAATCCGACAAATACTTAAATAAATGTTATTTTTAGTGGAAACTCGTATTTAAGTAGATGCTCTGTATATTGATTTATTTATTTTCGTTTACCGGCCTGAATATTCGAGAAATTTTAGATTCGAACCCGCGTTCACTTAGGGGAAACCGGCATTAGATCTGACGTGCTGTAAATAAATAAACGGGACGTTTACTCAAGTACGAGTATCCGCTAAAAATAACGTTATCTATCTATCTATCTATCTATCTATCTATGTGTGTATGTGTGGTCACCAGATATGAGAATACACATTTAAGGGGTCATAAATGGAAGACAACCTAGCACGCGCCAAATTTTTGCATTTTTATTTCTCTTTCGTATGTATTGATGGCTTTAATATAGCAGCTCCCAATCATATACGTATTCAGCCACAGTGACTCAGATGGTTAGTTCTTGAAAGTCAGAAACAAGGTTAGGAACCACTTTTTTTGTGTGTACATGTCATATGTGGTTAAGAGTATAAGCGGACAGACGTTATAAGGTTTGCCATACTTGTTATGCAAGTCTAAAAAAATCATCAACCATGACCTGAACATATAGCCATCGCCAAGTAGTAGATCATAGCAGACTCCACTATTATACGTGTGATATACATGACCAGGTCCTACGCAATGAAGAAAGGTCACTTTATGTCCAAGAAGACCTGTGAAGTTATCACGCGCTGGGACTTGATTGAAGCGGTTGTTGAACAACCCGGCTAGCTTGATACTTATTGCAGTCGTATCAAACTGTGTTCGTCTGAGTGCTGAATTCGTCGTTAATGAGTCTTGTGGGTTGTGAGAAACGAGTGCTATGACGTCCTACTTTTTTCCGCGGGGCTTCATGTCCAATTACCCTGGACACGTGTGTCTAGAGCATCGTCAAGAGGGAACCACTTGATCTAGCTATGTTACGAGGCCGTCGTGGAGTCTGAGGGCGCTTTTATTGAATAACCTTATTTCGGTTTTGTCTAAAATGCGTATATGTTTTTTTTTACAAAATATTGATCGTTTTCTATATATCTTAATTTTTTCTTTTGTAATTTGTTTCCAATGACTTGGCACACATTTCCTATTCGTACATATGCTTTTAGAGCATGAAAATGTTCCACAACTTTTTAAATGTCATTTTCTATGCTCCTGTCTTATTTTCTATCATATTATTTTATTTTTTTATTGATTCTTTTGTATAAACTTTATAAAATCCCATAGGAAAAATGAAACTGCTAACAGGAATAGACTGATAGCTAGAAGGATCAGATAGTTTGCCTGATATAATAACAGGAGGTACTGGAGATTTCCAACAAGGTGAAAAGCAAGAAATAGTAGAGCTTAGAGAGTAGTCCACGTGCTTATCTCTTATAGACATTTTAAAGAATATCATTGAGCCCACGTGCTTTGTGGGGATCATATTTGGAGATGACAGATGAATCCATGAACGGAGTGATGTGCATATAGTATAGTATAGTTACTCAGTTCTAAGTGGAAAGTCAGGCAAAGATAGTCCAGATGAGTCAAGAGTAGAATTGGAGTCATCAATTGTGACGGGAACCAAATTTGTGAGTCTACTTGTTCCTTATTCTATCAGCAAACAAAACTTAGCTTTAGCCTCATCGAAGACAGGTTTACAATAATTACGTGCAGATACAAAAAGGCTTCAGCTGAGATCAGTTATATCACGTTGGTAATGGGATTTCTGTGAGATACTCTGGCTGGAGAGAAATTTGCGTTTTCACCTAGTATTTTCTGAAATTGCACAAAATAACTGAGCATGTATACAGCCCTAAGATAGCGAGTGATAAAGGAAGGGGATGATTAACAGTTTAAGCGAACCTATTTACTACCCTTTATATATACATGTGTGTGCATAAGACAGGATATAAAGATCGATATATCAAACCTATAGTGGGTAGAAAAATGGAGAACTCCTTACTGACACAATCCGTTTCGAGAAGAAGCTGATTCAATCTAGGATATTTATAATAAATCTGCTGAATGGCATTAAGTTATGTTTCTAGGTACACCAGATTCCAAAATCTATATTTAAAGCTGAGAATTTGAGTATATTTAATTTTTCTAATGTAAAACTGTAACTCGCATTTCTTGTATTTTTTCCACCCCATCCTCGTCTTAGACCGACCAGTGATAAAATTATATATATATATATTGAAATTCTTGTCGGTATATTGTAAAACTGATATTTTCGGGATATCATTTTTTTTCTAATAGGCACCGAATAATTTCTACTACGTATTTCGTTTCCATTAAAAACATTCCATATTCCTTAAATATTTTTCTCTTCATATGAAATATTTTCATTAGAAATACATTATCCGTGCTCTTTCCATGTATATTAATACAAGAAAAGTAAATTGTTTAACATTTTCAGTTAGTATTTTTTTATACTGTATAAAATTAAAATTCGTGAAAGTTAGATGTAAGGAAAAGCTGAAATTCCCAGAACATATTACCAAAACAATTCCTCTTCGCCCAGATATATTCCCAAATATAACCAGAAAACTGCTAATATACGAACTAACTGTACCATACAATGAGAATATACCACTAGCACACAAAAGAAAACGTAGTAAATATCTAGAATTAAATGAGAATTGCAAAAACAGTCTGATAAACCTGATGCTAAATCAAAGTTGTCCGGTTGAGAGGATCTGTAGTTCATTTTTTAAGCATGGAAACTAATTTTGGAGGTAAATGGTAAGCAAAAAACTAAGAGAACGTCAGAAATTACGGAAATAATATGCGACAGCCGCAAGTACAATTCGTAGGGCAGACCTTCAAGTTCCGGAGACTTGCCAGAGTTAAACCTCTTCAAAGCCAAGTAAACATCGCCCTTGTGATCTCACCTTCGCAGCTAGCCGCTTCAGTCGTTTGCAGGCACAAAAGCATGGGACTTCATCGCGACAGTCAAGAAAATGTCTATTAAACTAGCAAGTTTGAATGTTAGGGGCTTGAGAGATCGGAGTAAGGCTGCCCGCCTGCTTCAAGATCTCCTGCCCTTCGGTGTAGATGTGGCTGCGATCCAGGAGGCACACTTTGTTTGCAGGCCGTCTGCAGCCCATGGCTGATCCAGCTGCTGAGACAACTCTGTCATTTTGGCCAGGGAAACGCACAAAACAAATAGCTCGCAAGATAATCACTAAAGAAACTAGACGATATAAAATTTGGCAAAATAAAACTAAATCTAAACGTAAAAATAAAATGTTCGAATAAAGTTTTGCTTATGAAAGAAAAGCAAAGACAATGACACAAAAATAAAATAAAATACAAATTATAAAACAAATACAAAAGAAGAATCAAACTAAAGAATAACAAATGGGTTTACAGAAAAGAAAAAGAAAGAAAATTAAAAAAGTTAGTGTAAAATAAAACAAAAAAAAGAAACACCTACACTATAGCTTAACAGTAATATTGGTAAGCAACTCTTTATATTATCATTAGAGGTGGAAAATGCGTTTAGTCCTATTTTCATAGTATTCATCATTCTTTCTGTGATTCCATTCGATTGTGGGTGGTGGGGTGGTATTTTATACGGGGCGCATCCAATACACATTAGTCACGAGCACAGACTTTCCTCGCAAAATTCTGGTGCGTTATCTGAAACCCAAGTTTTAGGCACCTCATTCTTTGAAAATATTGTTTTTTAATATTTGCTTTACATTGGCGGCTTTTCTGTCAGCAAACGTAGTTACTTCAGATCATCCTGAAAATGTGTCCACTAAAATTAAAAATAGCCCAATGCCTTTAATATGGGCATGAGATCTATGTGTACCCGAGACTATGGTTCTTTTTCTTTAGGCCACGAGTGAATTTTGTTTGGATGAAACTTTTTTTTTATTTCAGCATATTTTAGGCATCTTTTTACATAATCTACATCTCTAGAATATCCTGCTAACCACGCTTGTAATTTTAATCTCATTGGTCTTGCTGTTATACCACAATGTACATCATATTGTACACCTTTTAGTACTTCTTTTCTTAAACTTTGTGGGGATATTATAATATCTCCATTCCATATTATGCCTTTCTCTATAGTTAACTTATTCCTTGATTCTTTGTAGGGTTTTTCTGCCATTGAACAATTGCTCCATTTGAAATTAATTATTCTTCTTTCTCAAGTTCGCAGAAGGTTCAATCATGTCTATATCGGCGTATAATATTTATAGTCAAACCCGAGAAAGATTCTCTTTCTTATTTTTTGGTGTACTTCTTTCTGATATTTTGCTAATAAGTCTGCCATCTGGTGAGATCCCATCTTTAGATATTTGATACCCTAAGCATATCTTCGATTAATTGTCATGTCTTCGTTACACAATCTGCTCAGAAACTGTTCCGTTTTATTCTTTAGCTCCTCTTCAATATGAGCGCCAACACCTATGTTTTCCTTATAGACAATGATGACTTTTACTTCTTTCAAAACTTTCTCAATAGACTTTTGGAATATGTGGCTGGATGTTTTAATTCCAAACCGCAGACGAGTCCACCTTAAAGACCTATAGGAGTGTTTATCATGGGGACTTCTTGCAAATTGTCGTCAAATTTAATCTGATTATACGCAGATTCCAGATTAATATTGGCAAAAAATTTAATGCCAGCAAACTCGTGATAGACCGTTTCAGTATTTGACAATGAGAAGGAGTCCGAACATATCTGGTGATTTACACCAACTTTGTAGTCACCAAATCTTGTAGTCCTTAAATCTCCATTGGTTTTCCGTATGGCCACGATTAGAGAATGCTATCCTCCATTGTTGGTTTTCTCCAATATTCATTGTTCAATCATTTAATTAAGTTTCGCCATAACCACGGGCAGAATGTGAACCAGAACTTTGTGAAACTGAAAATATACAGATTGGCTCTTTCTCTCTGATCCGATCACTCGCCTCGTAAGCCTTTAAAAGTCCAATCTCAGGTTCTTCTAATTTCATGCAATTAACTAACTTTGAGGTGTCTATTGTTAATACGTCAACCTTCAGGGGACAATGATATTTTATGCACTTCCCAATTAGGATTGGTATTACCTCGAATCGAGTCTTAGTCTTGAACACCTCCTCAAAGCATTCAAATATTCTAATGACTGACCTGTCAAATTGTTTCAATTGCAGATTGGTCTTCCTTAATTCCAGTCTCCCCCCAAAAAAAATTATTGGGTATTAACGTTACATCACTGCCCGTATCCACTTGCATTAATTAGTACAGTTATTCCATTTATTTTTACCTTTTATCTGCTCTTATCTCGCTCTTTTACTTAATAAATTTCAGTATTTTTCGTCGGAGGATCTAATTTCTTCACTTCTACTGGTTTTTAATATTTGCATACTGACTGGAAATGGTTTTTCTTCTTGCACTAAAACACATCTTTCTAATTTATCCCTGTTCATCTTATGTTCTTTGTCGCAAAATCAACATTTACGTGAATTCATCCGTAGTACTGCATGCTAGTTTTAGGGGTATTAAATTTCTGAATTAAATCTAGCTGCTATAAAAATTCAAAACTAATTTCAATATTCATGTTCCAAAATTTTGTCACACAGTCCTTCAATTAGCCTTAACTGGATTAATTCCTCTTCTATAGGCATCAGTCCTGTACTCAACTTTGCGAATTCACGGTACCTCGATGCTTCTTTGAGACTGTGAACGTACTGTCTAATGGCTTTATCCAGCTTTTGCCTAATTTTAAGAAACCTCGTCCGCTATGACCAGTTTCTTTTTCAAGGTACATTTGCTTTTACAATCTTGGCAATTTCTGTCAGTTCTTCTAGCATCTTCTGATAGACCATTACGGAAATCTTTTTTACGGCCTCACAACCCTCTGATTCTATAAATCAGTTACTTCATTTACTTCAATCTATATCGGCGTATATATTTATAGTCAAACCCGAGAAAGATTCTCTTTCTTATTTTTGGTGTACTTCTTTCTGATATTTTGCTGTCACTCAATTTCTTGACTCTCGCTAACGCTGCGAAACATCAAATCCAAGTCTCAACAAGATCAGGATCCTCTAACGAAGTTAGATATCCTATCGTCGACGCTATGTTGTTGTGTCGTGTAAAGTTCTCATAAGTACGTAGTGTACTCAAGGAAAGATAACTCACACTCACGAGTGTAGAAACCTTCCCACTTATATACAATCTAATTTGCATATCACGAAATCGACTTCAGTCACTTTCTCACCGACGTGACATAGATTCCCTCTGTCTTTTCTACAAATATTTTCATGGCTACTGCCCCGACAAGCTTTTTTCCCTAGTGCCCGGATTACGTGCTACTAGATTAGCATGTAGGTTACATGTTGAATTAGGAAAATGTAACTGCAACCTCTACGCCAACAGTTTTTTCTCGCGTTTTCTATCTGTAGAACTCCCTTCCGTTTCCTTGCTTCCCTGATAATTACAATTTTCAAAAATTTAAATGCTACGTCAGTTGCTATCTTCTAACTTCTTGAACCCCGTTCATCTTTTATCCTTTTCTTGGCCTCCCACCATACCCTGTCTTTTATCTCACCTTCACTCTCTGTAAACCCCCTGCGTACTAGTGGCATTCCCGCTTTGCTTGCGGTGAAATGATGAGGATGATTATATATATATATATATATATATATATATATATATATATATATATATATATATATATATATATATATATACCTTGGAAAAATCTCTCACACCCACGCTACTCGGGTTTCAATTGCTAGCTCTCCTCAAGCAGGTTAAAAAAGCTGTAGCATAGTGAACTCCACAACAAACTTATAGACACCGGAAGGTGGATAGTATTGGTGGGAGTGGGACGTAGAAGGGAGAGGGTCAGGACACCACGAGGTGGATGGTATTGGTGGGAGTGGAACTAAGAAGAGGGAGAGTCGCAAAAAAAATAATTTTAGGGGAAAACACTCTTCCGGGCTCGTAATTTGACAACAAATGGTTAGTGTTAATCGATTTATTATAGTCAATGTTTTACTTTAAAACTTATCCCAGATCAGTTCGAGAATTTAGCTTTGAAAATTAGTGAGAGTTTACTTACTGCATTTAAATATAAGCACGTATATAACATACAGGTTAGGATGGAGTAGAAATACAGGCGGAAAAATGGAAAGGAGAATCCAAAGTTGGTGATCTGAGTTGAAATATGTGCGACTTTTTTCCTTTATTACTTTAGTTTTTAGGGCAAGTTAAGCCGTAACAATGTAATCACTTATTGATGCTGACACAAATAAAAGACTGACATAAATATATACACGCGCAATAGGTTTATACATGAGTCGTCTTCTGCATTTCATCTGGACAGAAATATGTCTACAAGTTTACTTGTTAAATTTCAATTTTTCATAATTACATTTCCAAAGGATATTGTTCATTATGATAACCGTTTCCTCTTTTTTATCATCGTAAAGATTAGAGTAAAATTAATGAAGAGACATGATACCCAGTAGGTTACATTTCAAACCTTTCGGAAACAAAACAGACTTTAGTCGAAAGCAACACATGTATTTGCTTCATTTCGAGTTTTATTGACTGGGCGCCGGCTGCCATACCCATAAATAAAAGACAAATTTAAAAAAATCTCCAATAATTTCTTCCTTATTAGTCAACTGTTCGCTTGTATTTGTCCCCTTTTATTATGTATTGACATTGTTCATTTAAAAAGGTGCAGGTGTTCTCAATAAAAAATAACAAACCTAATCTACTTTTTTACGCGTAAACTTGTTTCAACATTCAAAGAAAGACGTACAAAATATAATGTAAATATATTAGAAAAAAATGTCATGAGATTGGATTTGAAATTTTTTTTTTGGACACGTGTATTCCTTTTTCAATCTCAGGTTAATGATAAATGTTTTGCTGCCATTTCATTACATCTGGTGGCGACATGTTGGTGCGAGTCCACACCGAATATACTGATGCAGTAGAAATGTCAGGATTAATATACAAATGTCTTAACTATATATATATATATATATATATATATATATATATATATATATATATATATATATATATATATATATAAAACTTGAAGTAATACAGACCTCTGCAAAGATATCTCGCACCTACCTTACTAAGCTCTTCTGTATAATGTCGAAGGATAAATCACATGAAGATCGGATAAAGATAGGTCGTTGAAAATTGCACATTTTATTCGTGCATCCAGTTTACCGCGAGCCGAATTTTCGTAACGAATAGTTTGCTTTTAGTCATGCTTATATAAACCAAACAAAACTCATAGCTTCAGCAGCCTAAGTCCTCTTTCTGGTACAGTATCTAGGTTAGCTGTTAATGACATCTTTTACTACGGCTAGATCTCTTCGGATTGAGTGAACTTTTGTAACCTTACTTGTGCCTTATTTGAACAAGTGAACTATTTTCAGCAGAGCAACAGTAATCTGCCGTAGGCGTTATCGATCCCTCACTGGTAAGGAATACTCTCTAAGCAGGTTATTTTGCAGGATTTTCCTCAACTATTCACCTTCCACCTTGAAACATAAAGTAGTAATGATACTCTTCTGTACTTTAGATGCGTTGAATTTTATCCTTGCGTAAAATATTTTTGGTTTAAATACACAGGCACCGGGAAGATCGGTTATTCTCGACGAAAATTAAAGAGATCGTAATCATAATCATGTGGATAAAGGAAATGGACAAACGGTCTCTCTCACATACGCGCATACACAAATACAAGGAATAAGAAATTTCTGACCACAGTATTTCTGAAGTTGGTAAAAAAAAATATTATAAACAGTATTTTAGTAATGATTAACCTAGAATATTACCAAAGACAAATCAAAATCTCGGAATTTTCAGATAAATAATTAAGTTTTACTTCATCTGGTTCAAAGCCACATTAATAAAGCTCTGATCACTAGCAACTGCTTTTTAGTCTAGCTTATTAATATCGATCCACGGGAGATGGTCAAGGAATTTTGAAGCATAGACAATCATTACATTTTGATTACTAACATCTTAATATTTGATTCCTTACATCTTAATAGTTCCTTTTATTTTTATCACATGGATCTGAAAGATGAAAGCAAAATACTACTCAAAAATTAATAATTCAATAAAAAGTAAGATATAGTGCTGTTGAATTAATGTACAAAAATGAAATTAATTAAAGACGAATTAATCTACAAAAAAAGTAGCAGCTCGTCCTATATAAAGAAATTTTTTCATAATTTTTTTCGTAAAATCATATTGTAGGAATATTATAATTTTGGAGTATCGAAAGTTTTGCATTAAAGGTATAAGACATTTTGCTATAGAAAAGATACAGTTGTACACATAAGTTCCGGTTCAGAAGTAATCCACTTAATATTTGCAGAAGAATCAGGAATCTGAAATCATTAGAAGTTAGGACGACTCGAATATCGTTTCTACTCTTTTTCGAAAAAAGTAAAACAAATATAAAGTTAATTACGTAAGCTTTACATTTTTATATTGATATTGCGTATTTGGTTGAGTAAATAAAAATCGAATATAAAACATACTTACAGCAGTAACAAAGAATTTCATTAAAAACAAACGAAAAATCAGTAGCAATATTTAAAGAATAGGCATACTACTTGTTTTATATATATAATTAAAAAGTTGAAAGAAACAGATTAGTGTACCGTAAATTTCTGCTAATTACATAAATCCTAGCAGCATTAGGAAGCATGTTGTTGAGGCATTTGGCCATTTTGTAGCTATATCTTGTTGGCAGCAAGAAGTTTAAAGCTGATCCCATGATTAGCCGCTGACAAATAGGCTAAAAAAGACCATCAAATATAAGTCTTTTAAAAATATAGACTTCGAAAAAGGAACTTTTTTTTAAATTTAAAGTATGTTGACAATGCAGATGAGTAGAGGTTTTGTCTCGAGAGGAGATTAGTCAGGAAACTCATACGACGCAGAGAGGTGGAAACTTATGTTCATATTCACACGAACATACATTTTTCAGCACAAATTTCAACATGCATAATGAACGCATATATGCGTGTGCCTGTTTGTGTAAACATACATTCCTGTGTATATTAAGCCAAGGGGGTGCTGAAAAACTTTCGGACTGACACACATCAGACCAAATGACTTAACATCAGAACATTTTCGGGAATGTCTTTTTAGCCGGGTCAAGAAATTTTCAGTACAGTGTTTAATGTGTCTATGTGCACACATATTTACGTGTGGACACAAAAGTACATTAAGGAAATAGATTTAGATGGGTGAATTATTTTTTATATGAAAAGAAGATTTGTTTTATATTACATACTTTTATTGTGATAAAAAAAATGTAAAAAATCCACCCCCAAATGAAAAGAATGACAAATGGAATAAGCCGAAAATTTCTTGCAACAAAATTGGATATTCATCGAACAATATCATATAAATGATTCTTTACCAATTATCTGACTGAAGATTCCCCAAAATGAACTGGAATTCCCATAAGGAAGATCATTCAGGTGAAATTCTCTAGTTGTGACGCCTCAGAAATTTCTTTCTATTGGAAAGGTTTCATGTCTATTTTTCGTTGTTTTATTTTTTATTTTAGGCACATAAAAGGTGGCAGTTATGGGGGTGCCATATAGATTTATGAAGTGGCACCTACTAGTCTCCTGTGTCAGAGGTGGCTCCTGTAACTCATGGATGTGGAAGGTCTAATTTTCTGTCGTCTGTTGAAACCCATAAAAACACATTGGGTTCGTTGGAGTAGCTAAACAATTATTAGAAAAATAAAGAAAAAGGAAATCAAGAAACAAAGATGAAGAAAAAAAATTCAAGATGATTAAATAGAAAGAAAGGAAAATAGATTTTTGAATAATAATAATAATAATAATAATAATAATAATAATAATAGTAATAACACTAACAATAATAATAATCACAAAGGAACAGTAAAACATGACTCAATAAAGCAGCAGACAATGTAGAAGAAAATATGAAAGAACTCTTAGAATAAGAAAAAATACAAGACGAAGTAGTTATTTAATAAAGGACTGGCACTTAATTCGATGTATGCTAGAAAATGAATGAATATATACTAGATTCAAGACACGAAATAGAGCAATGATGCGAAAGGAAAATGGGGAAATACTCATCAGTATAGGCGATTGCGTTCAAATGGTCAACATTGGTTACAACTAAAAACAGAAAGAGAATCTCATATTTTATCTCAAAATAAATAAATGCATCAGAGGTAATTACATCACAGAGAAAATATTCAAAATGCAGACAAACAGGAAATGCTGTTTTTGTGGAGGGAAAAAGACATAAGTAAATTCAGAAAGTTGATTATGAAAACAGTCACGACATCGTCTAGGAAGTAAATATTACTCTGTTGGAATTCACTAAAAGACTTCAGTTCAACTACGTAAACAAATATCAGTACAAGCGAGTTGATTTTGTAGGAAATAAAAATATTATAGGATTTTGAAAGATACAGACCAATCATTCCATATCAGCAAGGACACCGGCTGTAAACAAAGAATAGAAGACGTGGATATAGATGCGGACCACAGGATGATGACGAAAGAAAGTGACAAATTGATAAAATGCCAGGACCTCGCCCGGCAAATGAGAAACATTCAACATTAAGTTTAGGTCCGTAATCATAATAGTTGGACACTTAGAACTGTGTAAAACCATGAGAAATGAGACAGGTTGAGTGAAAAAGTTATGGATTAACTTTAGCTTAAATTATTAAGGCTTTAAGGATACTGAGAAAGTTAATGAAGATTTGAATAGACTTCAGTCTGTCACAACAATCACCTGAAATTACTGGTTGCTCTCAACTTTTAACTTCATTTCTTGAAAATGAACACGTACTTGGAAAATTACTGTCAATTTCGCAAGTTCCCTTACAAATTTCCACACGTCATATTCGACACCAGGAGAAACTAGCCAAAACTCTGAACATAAATTCCTTGCTATTTTGTATAAATATTAATAAATAGATCAATAAAACAAGTTTTCGATCAGAAAGAACATTGAAACTTTATAAAAATGAATTTTCCTCTGTAAAATTTGTTTCAACATATTTACCCTTTTCTACTTTTTCATTCCTTTCATAAATAAACTTTCTGGAGTTTTGCTCCAATTGCGCACATCAATCTCAATTCGGTATCGGATAAAAAATCTTGAACTTTTGTGAATTTTGATTGATGCGCAACCTTCTAGTGTTGAAAATTATATTACTGATTGATTACTTTATACTCGTACGTTGTATACTCATGACGAATGGATATATTATTTAATTCCGCCACACACTAAACTTTCACTAAGCACATTTGAACATGATTCTATAAACTACCAAATACATGTTCAAACTTGTTTTTATTTGCATATGTAGCGACCTTCGTCATAATACAGTTCGATTTAAAACGTCAGAAAACGAGAAAAAATTCACAAGCAAAACACGATAACAGGAAAATACCTGGGCACTATACAAAGAAAGAACTTTGAAGCACTTTCTAAACTATACAAGCGAAGAATTGAAATTTTTTTCCAAACACTTACATTCGTTGATTCACTGAAGGGGCAAGAAGAAAAGATAGTAAGTATTGCTTTTGATAGAAATAAGATGAGCCTTTCGATTAAATAGTTGACAAAAAATAAACAAAACTGCAAATGACTTGAATCTGACCATACAAACTAACATTATGGGCGGAAGCCATTAATTTTACTAGAAAAATTCAAGCGTATTTCATCGTTGTAAACAAGATAATTAATGTTGTTGTTCCAAGAGACCATGTATAACATTTGAAGAGTTGTAAAATAATTCAGATTTTAGAGCTTACTGAAAAAATATGAAAAAGATGATAATACCCATCATTATTGGCGAGCTTGGAACCATCTCGAAACGCTTTACAAAGAGGATTGAAAATCAAAGAAGAAATTGGGTTCATCCAAACGACAAGATTTTGGTTAAGGGTTAGCCAAAATATGAAGGAGAGTGGCAAAGAGTCTTGCTGTCACGTGATATATTGTCAAAGCACATGTATACAAAAAATGAATGTTTGTCAGTTGCCTGATCATAATGAGTTCGAGATGTCCCTACACACTGATGCACTTTGTATGTCTATTCATGAGCAGAAGTGGAGGAGGATCATGACCAGATGTCGAGAGGATTATTTTTTCAGTTGGAAAGATGAGGCAACTAAAGTGACTTTGTAGTCACATCTAAATACTTGCGAATCCTTAACCGTCTGAGTTACTTAAACTGAAGGTATGTCTAATTGGATCCCATCTGCATTTATCAAAACCTATGACCATATCTCACCCATTTTAGCTGTGCTGCACTCTTGCCAGACTCACTGGATTGGGGGTGTCATGGTGGTATATATATATATATATATATATATATATATATATATATATATATATATATATATATATATATATATAGGGTTATGTTGGCGTGCTGCTTTCTTATACACCACTAATGACAACAATACCGTTAATAGAAGAAGGCTAAATAAAAAACAAAATGATGCTACTATTAAATATTTTAGAGTAAAAAATAAATTGATGAATATGCGAAAGAAAAATGACATGATGCTAAAGAAATGAGCTGAAGTGGTAACGAGACAGTGATCACAAAAAAGAAAACCCACAGGATTATCGGATAGAAACAAATGTTAATTTCTTTTCCACACAGAGAGAGAGAGAGAGAGAGAGAGAGAGAGAGAGAGAGAGAGAGACCAACCATTAAAAATAAGAATAAAAACTTACCCACGATAGTGTTTCGATTATTCTGTTGTATGTTGCTAAATTGTCTTCTTTTTCTCAAATCAATTTGATGGCTTTCTGTTGTTCTGATGTCGGTACTGCGAACAGATTTCCTATTGCAATTTGTTTTTTTTTTACAAAACCTGTTTCTAGTCTATGTTGGTCACTGTTTTGCAGCAGTTTAGGGATTGTCTTATTTTACAAGCCAAACATGAAGAACAAGACAAAACTATATATTATAAACGGGTGGGGGGTGAAAGAAAACAAAAGAATTCTTTCTCAACGACTTAACCCTATCTACTACCCTTAATGCACCTTAAAGAAAAATTCCCGGAAATTCCAATAAATACAAAACGCTGGCATTCTTTTTATTTCTATCATGTTTTTGTTTAAATTTTGATTTTATTTTCCCATTTTTCTCTTTTTTAACTTGAATCAATCGCTAGAATCTGCGATAAAATCATTGCCTTTGCTAACTTTTTATATATCTGGGCAAAAGCAGAAAACAAAATACACTGACTCAGTCTAATCATAATCTTAATGTCATTTCCTTTTCTCATAAAACATTGCATATTGTTGTTTGTACTCAATATTTGATTTTTTTATCAAAGATATGTAGTAATGAGTAATGTGAATATTATTCCGATGAGATAGCAGTAAAGTTTTGAGGATTACGTTCATGTATATTTAAAAAAAGATATTGAAAAGGAAGAAATTGAGAACTAAATTTCACCAGATAATCAGCTGTAGTACAGGAATAATTAAATAAAAAGTTAAGTGATAAAAAGCTACCAAAATCAGATGATTCAATATACGGATAGCAATTTTTACCGTCAAGAAAACTGAGAAATAGATTAAGCAGAAAAAAGGACGCAAGCGAAACTGAACTCTTTTCAAGTTATAGAAAAACATAATAGGTAAAATCGAATAAAACATTTTACATTTTATAGAAAAGAAATGTAACATAATTTTCAAAGAAACCCTACGTAAGATGACGAATTAGAAACACACAAGGCATAACAGAATTTATAGATTTTGGTTTTCCAATATTACACTTATCGTTGAAAGTATCACCCATGACTGCACGAATAGCCGATGGAAGCAATGATCCCAGAATAGATAAAAGGTGAATATAAAGATGCTAAAAATGTACAATAGCATTGAACTTTAGATCTTTAACAGTCTACATAGACGAAGACGATTTGCTGAAGAGAATCGACTACTCAGAGAATTGAAAATAATATAGGGGAAATGTTGAAATGTTTGAAATTTATCAGAAGATATATTTTTTATTTATTGCATATAGTTATTTCGAATTATTATCCACGTCTTTGTTGTCTAGTTCTTTTAACAATTCTCTGGCTATCTTTGAGTTACTTTTGTGTCGTGGAATGTTGTCGAATATTGTTCTGGGAGAATATGTGCACGCGTCACTCCCAGTGTTTCACCTCTGAACTGACTGTTCGGTTAAACTCTCTTCCTACGGGCGGAGGAACCCGAAGGAGGCTACGCCGAAGGGCGGAGTCTCCTTCGGGAGGTTAAACCGGCCCAGAACCCGTTTATGCGGGTTCAAATGCGCTATTTTTTGGCCGAGCCTAATGGCTCGGGAATGCCCACGTTAAAAAGGCCTTGTGCCACATGACACCCTCGTGAAGGGGGTGACTGAATATCGTCACTCCCAGTGTTTGAGTCTGCGACACAAGCGAGGTTCTTAGGATTGTCTCCTCATGGATTTTACGTTGAACTAGTAACCGGAGTTGGAATAGGCTTTTGTCTACTAAACACGAGTTTCAGTCTATTCTGAAAATGTCGGTGTAGGAGAATGATATAAAATTGTTTGTTTTTGTTTGAAGTTTTGATCTTAAAGAATTTCGACAAGATATTGCAATCGAATTTGAAAAATGTTATGATAATGATATGCAAAAGTAAGCAAGAAACAATAGTAGTAATGAAATTACAAGAGTGTGAGGTTCATAAAGCGAAAATATGACTACATATATTTTACAATACTTTAAACAGATTCTATTAAGAATGAAGAATCATAAGAAAAAACACAGGAAGAATATCTCAGTTGAATAAGGTAGATATTAGAAACAAGATTCAATAGCAGAACTTCAATAAAATAGACGGCAGTCTTATTAAAATATTCTGAACCATTTTTGAATTGGGAAAAAGATTAACAAAGAGTTTTCGATCAAAGTACCGGGAAATAAATGACTATGTATAAAACCGTGTATTTTAACGACGATGTCTGAAAATAAGACAATGAAAACTGATTTGAATTGATGAGCAAACTGCAGGAGGCGAAATGAAGGGTGACAAATCATAATCGATAGAAAATGCCACAAAACAAAGGTTAGGGAAAAATGCCTATAAGTCAAAAATGATAAGGAAAACGAGGACAATTTAAGACACAAATAAAAGGAACAGCACACAATGATATGCATTAAAGTTTGAAAGAGAAAACGGAATTTCAAATAATAAAAATTTAGAACTGAATTCAACGTGAAAAAGTGACATGTTACAATTCCCTATAAGATTACAGTAAACTTCCAATCATATATTAAATGAAGGCTGCAAATTAAAAAAAGGTGTAAAAACTGACACGATTTGATAAAAAGTCACTTCCATTGTAAATTGTGGTAATGATTTTTATTTGATGACTCAGACGAGTATTTAAGCACAAACTAGAAGCCGCTTTAGAGAATATAAATTTAAAAATTCAAATGGATTCGTTCATCTAGTTATTGTAAATAAAAACATTTAAAAATAGTGTACGATACCATTTTAGCAGATTACAGTGAAATTTGGATAATCAAAAGTTGATTAAATATAGGGAAATAGGAAATAATTACAGATTATTTTTGTCTACTTTTGATGTAGAAAGATTCTGACTGGAATCTAACCTTTTATAACAAGTAGGTGATGTTTAAGTTTATCAAAACAGTGGTAAAGTTCATCGGTACATATTTCAAGAGCCGGAAAGGACTAGCAAAGTAGAACTTTTAGCAAAATTATTACAATTTGATTTTCCCTGTATTGACTATTATCCATGATGCCTGTGAATATGGAACAAAAAGATGAATACAACGGAAATAGTAAACCCCTTAATATATTTGGATATTCCAAAATTATTAGTACAACAAAATAGGTGAGTCCGTGAGTAATGTTAGTGGAGACATGTTAATACAATATCAGTGATCTATGTGCTATATCTCTTCAGGACGTGCGCGATCAGTGCTCTCCACAGCGAATCTTGTATTCCTTAGCAACCTTTGTAATTTCTCAAAGCCTCCACACATTTACACGAGTTCGTCACTTAGGTGGCCCTAAACTTTCCCCCCGTTCTTTTGGCCTTCGATATATCCTACGAGTGTCAATTTTCCCAAGCTTTCTTTCTTCGTTATATCTCAAAAAATTTCATTTTTTTCTTTCTGAATCTGACGTTTTTGTTTCCATTTTCCTTAAGACTTCTTAGTTTCTTACGCGTTCCGTTCATGTTTTATTCTCAGCATTCAAATTTCTGTTGTTTTCAGTTTATCTCATGTGAGGAGATGGTCTAGCATCTATTGCTATATAAGAGAATTGCTATTATATAACACGTCAGTACATTCTTTGTTTATAATGAAACTTTCCTGTTATTACTTTGCTTAGTTTTGGAATGCATATTTTGTTATTGTGTCACATATTTAGGATTTTGATGTTTATATCAATTCGTACTTCGCATCTTAGGCCATTTCTCTTGCTAATAACCAGACATTCTGTTGCTGTCTAATTGATTCTTTTTTTTGTTGCTTTCCTTGCTGCCTTGTCGAGAAGGTTCTGTAGTTTTCTTTCTGTCCCTATCATCAATACAGTGTCATCTACATATCTTACATTTTTAATATTGCACCTACCGATAATAAATCATGGCAGTATCTCCAGATCACTTAGGATAACCTCGTTATAGAGTTTGAATACATCCCTTTCTATGTTCCTTTGTGTATTTACTGAATTCCTTTTCTCTCCGTATGCAGACAGTTTGCGCTCAGTATACGTTCTGGATTATTCTAACATCCTCTTCCCAAATAGATAAAGTTTAAATAATTGTTCAGTGATGTTCGTGTCCTTATCAAATGCGGAATCTATGAAACATAAATGTACATGCATTTGTATTGCTCTCTTCTAATCATAATTACAGCATTTCTTGTCCCAGTGTCCTTGAAAAACATGTGATAATACGATTCAATTGTCACTGAATAAATTAAGAGAATTAATTAATTTAAAATGACCGATGCAAATATCTTAGTATACTTGAATGTGACTAGATAATACAGGAGAACATGAAGTTAATTGTTGTGGATTCCGTGGATGGAATCCTGCACAAATAAATAAACAACGCCAGTAATTGAGATAGAAAAATAAGTGTATTAAACGTAAAAATACAGACTTGAAGTGAAGATTAGTAGTCCAGGAATGCGGGTTAGTAGAAAGTATATGTACAAGTCTCTGTAAGTAAAGCCGTAATCATCTCTCTCTCTGGACTCTTGTATAACTCTCTGAGAACAACCTGTGTCTGTCTCCCTATCTCTCAACCTGTCTCAACGTATCTCAACGTATCTCCACGTATCTCAACCGTATCTCAACAGTAGGTATTCTCTCTCAATATAAGTACACTTTGGACGAGTCCTTCTTATGTAGAAAGGGGAGAGCCCCACAACACCCCCCTGCTTAGCTTCGTTTTGGGGGGGAGTTAATATTTTTTTCGCTTATGGTCTATTATTAGTGCTTCCGTGAATTTTTTTTTCGTCTTGTTCTTCTGATCTCCGTGGCTACTTGTGGTTTTTGAATTCCGAAGGCGTCGAAAATCGCCTCCATCGCGTCTTCATTTTCGGAAGGTGACGAGTTTGGTTCCTCTACCCGTCTTTTCTGTATCTGATTTTCTGCTACTTTCATTGATCATATGGCCTAGATATTTGATTTCTTTTAGAAAAAAATCGCATTTTTTCTCCTTCACTTTAAAACCATAATCCTGAATTCTTTTAAAAACTTCTTTAATATGCGTTGCGTGTTCTTCTACATTATCGCTTTTGATTAAAATGTCGTCTAAGTAAGCAGTAGCAAAGTTCTGTCCGATGAGCATGGTATTCATAGTCTGTTGAAAGATTGACGGTGCTACTTTTATCCCAAATGGCAATCTGTTAAATTTGTAAAGTCCTTTGTGAGTATTGATACATAAAAAATTGTACTTTCTTCTTCTACTGGAATCTGAAGATAAGCTTCGCTTAAATCAATCTTACCACCGTTAAGCTTGGTAAATATTTCCTCCGGGCTTGGCAATGAGTAGCCTTATTTAACCCAGTCGAGAAATCTGCGCAAACACGTGTTTCTCCGGATTTTTTCTTTACGTAGACCACTGGTGCCGCCCATCCACTGAATTCGATTTTTGAAAGGATTCCAGTTTGTACCAATCTATCTAACTCCTTGTCAATTTTTTCTATGGTTGCGAAAGGCACATTTCGCTTTTTCTTGAATACTGGCTGAACATTTTCCTTTAGTTCAATTTAAGCTACAAACTTATTACATCGTCCCAAACCGCTCGAGAATACTTCGGGAAATTGCCTGTGTAGTTCTTCTTTTAATTTTGTAGCTTCTGACTCTCACTCTATTTTCTTACAAAATGAGCTAATGGGTAAATCCCAGACGTCAAATTTTTGTATCCAGTCTGTGCCCATCAAATTTTCTGTGTCTTTCATTGCAAATATCTTCAATTTTTTGGTTTTACCATGGAATTTTACGTTTAGAATTACTTCTCCTTCAAAATTGATACGCCTCCCTGTAACAGACTTGGCGATTTTCTGTGTATGCATCATGGTTGGTCTATTTAGCTTCCTCCATGTCTGTAAATTAATTATAGTTAGATCCGATCCTGAGTCTAACTGTAATTTTACCTTCTTTTTTAAGATTTCGAGTTCCACGTATTTGCTTGTGTTTAGTTTGTCTTCGTAGTCCATTCTAGTAGTTCTTACCCTACTAGTGTGTTTTTTGTTTATTGCATTGAGATGCCTTATGTCCCATTTTTCCACAAGCTAAACTGTTCTTATATTTAGATCGACAGTCCTTATTCCAGTGGAATCCACCATATCTGTAACATGCAGATGGGGGGGGGTATATTTGCTTTGATCTCTGTCATTATTTGCCTTATACCTTGTAATTTGTTCTTTATCATAAAATTTTTGTTTTACTTTCTGTGGGGTGGGGTGAAAACGTAACTTTTTGTTCAACTTACGTATGTGTGCTACTCCCGATTCCTCGATATCCTTAGAGTCTTTTTTTATGTTCAACAATTTTTGGCAGTCTTCTGACAATTTTTGTAGCGCTAATCCAGGCACGTTTTGAAGCTTTGTGAGCATTCTTTTTCACATTTCACTGCCTTGGTTGAGACTAATCCCTGTACGAAAATAAGACACTTAAAATTGTCCGGAGTCTATTCTGCCAATTTAAAGTCATCACAATGTTTGTTCACAATTGCAGCGAACATGGAGTAGTCCTAATTTTCGCTTTTTACGAGGTTGAGACATTTCCACCTTTTGTGAAAAAGTGAAGTCTTTGGGCTGAAGAGCTCCGTAAGGCATGTAACTGCCTCGTCAAACGTCAAATCCTTTGTCTTTTTCGGTAGAATATATTCCACAAATTTTGTGTACTCCTCTGTTCCCAATTTCGTGAGTAATAAACGTAGCTTCCTAGCTTCCGTCCAATTTTGGCAATCAATGTTGAAAATGTTTTCATGACGTCTGTAATAGTCCCCGAAATTTTTATCATCTTCTAGAGAGTATTTAAATGTTTCTATTGTGTTCCAAACTGCGTCTTGAGAAAAAGTCGCCTCTTTTTCGATATTCTTCTGTTGTGCGTTAACCGTTACTTTTAATATTAACTCCTGGAGTTGCATTTGTTTTTCTTCATTTATTAGCTGTCTTTCCTCACTTCTTCTTATAAAGTCAAGCATTGCTTTTTGAAAATCTTCCATTTTTTAGGGAGTGACGAAATTTTTCTTCTATCTCTTGTGTACGTTCTTTTATGTTCTTCGTTAATTTGTTGTTCTCTGTGTGAGTTCCTTCGAGTTTTGTCGCCAAGTTGTTGTGGTCGACGTGACTCTCGAATTTACGACGCTAAGTTATTGTGTTGGCGAGCGAAAAAAAATTTTTTCCGTACGTGTCCGTACTCTTAGTCAAGTTGTGTTGACGAGAGAGAATTTTTTTTAAGTCCCCGTAAAGTGCTAAATCCTCGTGGCCAAGTTGTTGTGGATTCCGTGAATGGAATCCTGCACAAATAAATAAACAACGCCAGTAATTGAGATAGAAAAATAAGTGTATTAAACGTAAGAATACAGACTTGAAGTGAAGATTAGTAGTCCAGGAGTGCGGGTTAGTAAAAAGTATATGTACAAGTCTCTGTAAGTAAAGCCGTAATCATCTCTCTCTCGCTCTCTCTCTGGACTCTTGTATAACTCTCTGAGAACAACCTGTGTCTGTCTCCGTATCTCTCAACCTGTCTCAACGTATCTCCATGTATCTCAACCGTATCTCTATATTTAACAGTCTACCCACGAGGAATATATGTGGCACAAGGCCGAGTTTACCGTGGCTTTCTCCGAGCCCGTAGGCTCAGCCAAAAAATATCCCCTTTGAACCTGCACAAGCGGGCCCGGGAACTGCCCACCTCCCCGGACGAAACCTTGCCCCGCGGCAAAGCCTCGTCCGGGCTCCTCTCCACCAAAGCAGAGAGCCCGACAGACGCCGTACACAGTCAGTGACCGTATCTCCACGTATCTCAACCGTATCTCGATATTTAATAGTCCACCCACGAGGAAAGTATGTGGCACAAGGGTGAGTTTAACGTGGGTTTCTCCGCCAAAAATATCTCCTTTGAACCCGCCTAGACGGGTTCAGGGCCTGTGTACCTCCCCGGACGAAACCTTGCCCTTCGGCAAAGCTTCGTCCAGGTTCCTCTCTGCCAAAGCAGAGAGTTCGACAGACGTCGAGACTGTATCTCGACGCATCTCTGTATTTAATATCCCACCCACGATGAATATATGTGGCACAAGGCCGAGTTTAAAGTGGGTTTCTCCGAGCCCGTAGGCTCGGCCAAAAATATCCCCTTTGTACCCGCCTAGAGGGGTTCAGGGCCTGTCTACCTCCCCGGACGAAAACTTGCCCTTCGGCAAAGCTTCGTCCGAGTTCCTCTCTGGCAAAGCAGAGAGTTCGACAGACGTCGAGACTGTATCTCGACGCATCTCAACGGCAGGTATTCTCTCTGTTAGTATAAGTATACTTTGGACGAGTGGGAGTGCCCCACAATGATAATGAAAGAATTCATCAGGAGGATAAATGTCTTAGAAACAATCCTGTGTAGATGACATTTAATTAAATCAATATGTGGCCAGTATCAATAGAAAAGTAAGAAATGTCTCAAAGAAGTAGAAACTTCATGACGATGTACAAGTTTCTAAAATTCAAAAGTAATGTCGACATCTCTGTTGACTTGCATAAGAGACTTGCAGAATCTGCCCAACAATGCAGAAACTTAATCATGAAAACTACTTGTTACAAAAAAGGTATAAAGAAGGAAGGAAATCAAAATGGGAAGCATACATTATGGAAAATTTAAAATAATATTCTTCTTACTGAGAGGTCATCAAAACCAGAAATTAAATTTTTTATTGCAGCCGAGAATAAAGGCATCAGAAGCAATTATGTGAAAGCGCAAAGAAGAAAAATAGAGAAAAAGAATATTTCGAGTGAGTGAGGAGACGTCATAAGTAAATGCATCAAGCTGATTCAGGGAGTATTCAAACAAGACAAACTAAGAATTGTGTAAACGGCTTGCGCTTGATCATATAGACAAATAGCATCAAAGCAGGCCAGATACTATCATAAAAATATGAAGAGGCAAATAATGTAGGACTTTGAGATGCAAACAACCTCCCTTCCAGATTTCGTTGCAAATAAACTGATCTCACAAGCTTAGATAACAGATTAACTAGGTGAAATTTACAACGAATATTATGGAAACAAATAATAGAAATGCAGAAAGACAATTGTAAGCCGAGGTCAACGTTTTCCACAGTTGATGTATTTCTCTTGAGAAGCTAGACTAGAGTAGAATAAAAGAAATTTTGTAGTACTTTCAAGTTCAGACTGAATATTCAATTCATTATTGACGACAATATCTTGTCCTTGTAAATAATATAAAAATAATTTTCCGGATTCCTTTGCTACTTTAACGTGTAACAGAATAAAACAAAGAAAATGAAAAGTTGGAAAAATAGCTAGTTTTGGTTAGAAATTTGAAACGTAACTATGCACACCATTATATGTGCGTTTCGAAAATCTTTATCATTGAAAAGCAAGTGGAATAATTTGAAATCCCAGAATAGAAATCGTTCAAACGATAGCATTACTAAAATCAGAAATGAAGTTTAGAAGAGTACTGGAGTATTGAAAATAATTGCTGTACCGTAATTTCCATTGAAAGTAACCAGATATTCCTGAGGAGAAATAAAAAAATAAACTTGCCCAAATATAGTAGTTCATAAAAAAATAGATGCAAGACTTTAAAAGCCATTAACCAGAAAATTCTTTCACGTTGACCCATTTGTGATACATTTATTTTCGGTACAGTTTTCTAATTTCTAACCACTTCTACATTTTTGGGTAATTTTTCTTTTCCAGACACTGAAGATATCGAATGTTTTACTTTCTTTTAATGGAACATATGCGGAATTTATTTCAAGTCTGCATGGCAAAGCAAAGAGGTATTTTCCGCACGATGATCTTTGCGGATTTCGGCATGCGATATTTAAACGCGATGAATGAATGCTTGGCTGGAATCGCGCTTGATCACGAGAAAACCCAAGAAGACTTCGAAATAATGAAGGGCAGATCTCCGAAAATGATAAAGAGCACGGACGCCGACAGCAGCAAAAATAATCAGAAAATAATGGTGATGGTGAGGACCAAAAAACCAGAACAGAAAAGAAAAATAGCAGCAACAGCAACGGGAAGAAAAAGAAAATGATAAGATGTAGAAAATTGTATTTGCTGTATATTAAGTTACCGTTGAGTGAGAAATATTCAAGAAGACCGGATATAATTCTAATAAGTAAATGAGTGTGGATAGAAATTGAAAGAAAGTGAAAAAAGTAAGCAGCGAGCTTGCTGAAATGATCTTGAAGCTCATACGAATATTGGCAATTGCAAAAGTGTAAGAAGACTAATCGTCACTTTCAAAAGAAGAATAAAAGGAAAATAAGTAGAAACTGTAAGGATCAAATTAAAGAGAATTTCGGTAATTATATTTTACATCAATCATTACTATAAAAATTTTAGTTATTAGACAAACAGTTTTGGTAGCGGCGTAAAACAGAAGTGGACATTAGTATTACTTCATTTTTCAGGAAGAAGGACATGTCTCTGCAGACGGCAAAGACATCAGAAATGGCGAAGACTTATTGATTGCTGACAACATAGATGAGATTCTCATGACACAGACAGCAATATGAATCAAACTAAAATGTACTTAATGTGTGTTAATGTACTTAAATGCAGTGTTTGGTTTGCGATTTAATATATTTTGTTTGGACTTTAGAGACAACTTACTTTTGGTCATACTGTCTCGAATATTCACGGACCAGAAATAAAATTTGATTTAGCGTGTGTACTCCTAAATTTAGGCTTAAAATCTGGAAAAATGCTTATTATACATGAATATTTGCGGTACATAAAGATATCGAAAGAAATCTTCATTATGTTGGTGGGAGAAAAGTTGAATATTCTAATGCATTTGTTAATTTGTTGCATCAGAAGTGGTCGGCCTAGAGTTCGGACAACTCGTAGAAAGAGAGTAATGAAATAATCAAAATGCTGACGTCAAACAAGAGGCAAGAAATGGAGGTCCCCTCAATACTGAACTAAGGAAACCTAATTTTCTGAAAAATTAAGAAAGATTTTATAAATTTCAACCGCTAGCAGTATGTATCTGTTTAACATTCTTGTTAATCTATCACAAATGCTCCCTCCTTATAAACTAAAAGGAATATAAATGGGAGCATACGATATATCAGAAAAATATACATAGAGCATATATGCATGTATACTTTGCTTAAGTATTATAATACATTGGTTCTTCCTTTCCGTTCTACCATTTTCATATTCAGTGCCTCTTTTCATGATTGAGGATAAAAATATGTAATAATATGTGGTTACAACTGTTAATGTAAAGTCGATCTGTTAAATGCCTTTTCTCATATGACTCGATTAATTAAACATTTTACAGCATTTAGGTCTCATTAAAATTTGCTAATCTTTTCAATCATCATAAACTGACATTATTTTCTAAAGAGTATATTGAAAGCAGATAAATTACAAGATCAAAGTTTTATCCTTTTCAAAATGACATCAACTCCCACACAGAAGATAAGTTCTTTGACGTTTTATTTTTTTCTATTTCTTTCAAAGTACTGAACACTTAAAAGAGACTTCTTTTTCTTAAAAGCGTTATCCCTCAGAAATACACTGATTGACTTTTTTGCGAAAACACAATCTTTTTTACTTATATATGTATGTAGTTGCTACTTTATTTTAAATAAGTGTGATTTCCTTGTTTTTCAGAAATTAAACAAACTTGGAATTTTATATTAGCAGTATATCCATTAATTTACTCTTCTTGAACTTTATTTTTTGTTTATTATCACTTGAACTTTTATTTGTCTGTGTGTGTATTTTCAGGGCTGGCTGCAGTTTGTGTCACCAAAGAGCAAACCGGATATGTGCTCGGGTAAGTAATTGTTACATTATACTCCGGCATCTGGAAGTAATCATGTTTTTTCCCAGTGAAGTTGAAGGCGAATAACATTCTGAGCCTTGTAAAAACACATGTACGAATACACGCTGACATGGAGCTGCTCGTCCAGGCGTGTGCAAACTGCTGGCAACACATGGGTCGTCGCGCATTCAACGATGATGCCTTCTCGCAGTTAAAACTCGAACTGAGCTGGCGTCAAAGCCGGTAATCATAACACACATACGCACACACTTATCGTATCTTGAACTTTTCAAATCCCTTGGTATATATCTTTACTAAATATTCTAATTTCAGAAACCATTATAAGGGAATTTATTCGACGATGAGATCTGTAAATGCGGCAGTTGGCTTAACCAAACATCTTTTACACTCGTTTTTGCTACTTATAATTTTTCTATAGCACCAGTCATTGAACTATTCCTGCTCTAGATTCGGAAAGTGTTAATGAGTTTGCACTTCACTGGGTGTTCCAAGATTCTAGTGACATGACAAAGTTGCTTATGTCGTAAGTGAACTCGATTTCATGCATACAATTATAACTATCTTCATTATATCTTAACAAATTTTCTGAGTAAAATGAGTGAGTTTTATGAATTTTATAATTAACTCTGGCGTGTAAAATGTTTGAGAAAGAGATAATTTCTAGTTTTACTTCTTCATTCCAAAATAAAGAGGAATATAATTCTTGGTTAAATTTTGTTATATAATAAAAATTTTCGTTGATGAGAGAAAATGAATTTCAATGAACCTTTTCCATAAAATTAATGCTTTAATGTAGATGAGTAAATGTAAATCAATGGAAGAAAATGAAATCTTAAGATTCAGTTCGTGGAGTATTTGAGAATAGGACACGTTGTGGAGATTTATTCATTAAATTTTTTCAAAGAAGTTTTCTTTCCAGTAGTGTAGGCGAAATGATCAAACTGAAAACAGATTTTTGAGTAATCTTTATGGAATATATAAGCAGGATTAATTGGTAATATTTCGCTGTTGTAGATGATGTTTTGTTATGAATGTAAAAATAATCTAACAAGCTGTTCAAGAAAAGGAACAGACCGTTACCGCTTAAGTATGAAAAATCTGCTCATTCTCATACTGATATGCGTAATTCTGAATTCAGAGGGAAGTTGTAAGTTTGACATATAAATGAAAAAGACAATGGTGGGGGGGGGTATCCTGAGGTGATAACATTTGTCAATTCGTTGAAATGTGCAAAATCACATCTTATTATAGAGAATGAAAAGAAATGATTGATCAAAAATATAATGGAATAAAAAAAGTAAATATCTTTAGTGAGTCCTTGTTTTCGTTAGGTGATTTTAGTTGAATACTACAATTAACAGAGACTTAAATAGCAATTAACCCTCATGAAAATGAATGAAAATGAATATATTGCCGTTTAGAGCTACTGTCAAATTGACTCAATTACATTTCTGTTCATTCATTAAAAAATCGATCACTATTATGAGATTTGTATACCCAGTTAGTCGAAAGTTTTGTAATTCTTTTGTAAATAGTAATACCTAACCACCAACAACAAAATTATTATATCAGTTTCTTTTATTTTTATGGTCTTTGCAAACTTTACAAAACTAGTAAATATATTTTACATAAATAAACTATAAAATTGCTAAGCCCCCTCGTTATCTCTTGATTAATTGTAATTTATAAAATTATAAACTGTATTAAGAACTCCGTGTCCTGCTATAACAAACTATCTTAGTAGCCTAATAGATGGGATTTGCAGCAACACCTAGCGTGGTGAGACTGAAAATTCCATCTATTGTATAATTACCCCTCTGTATATTACATCACAGAGACAACATACAACAATAGAAAGGATTTATTCATTTGATTGAAGACGGTAGAATTAACTAAATCACCACTTATTCTAAGTAGCCAAAACACTCATTTAAAAATGTCGATATTAGTAGATATTTTAGTAACCACAACCTAAACTGGTACAAGATCATAAAATATTAAACCCCCACTTTTATAATGACTTGCTATCGCTTCTTAAACTAGTTTGCTATTTCTCTATGATAGGTCAATATAAATATTTAGTCTTGATTTGTCCATGTAAAAGAAAGCTGAACTATCTCTAAAATATATTGTTTATTATGAAATATATTAAAAGTGCTATATTCTCTTATAAATGATGGCACGGTGTTTGATATTTTTTATATTTATTAAAAAATTCCTAACATACTTAGAGAAAAAGCCAGGAGGATGCTGAAAAATGACACAATAGAATCTTCTTTGTGAAATTTACCTGTGCAAAGTTACAGAAGTTAATCTCAACTTGAATCTACTTTTCTGAAATCAAATCTATGAATGTATTACGTTTCTATGCTGAATTCAAAACTTGGCTGAACAAAAGTAAGCACCACACATTTGGTATCAAATGATCATCTTGTGATAGGAAAGCACGGATTAATATTTGTTTAGAGGCGCACCAAAGATTAACGAATATCCATTTTAATCTATTTAAATATTCAAACCTATTATTCATATTGTCTCCATAATGTGAATGAATCTTTTCTTTTCTTTCTTTCTTTCTTTCTTTCTTTCTTTCTTTCTTTCACATGATAAACTGTTTCTCATTTCTTTTAGAAGGTTTTTTTCTCTAATTTGTCCATTCTTTTTTGTCTATGATGCCTTTAAATTGCCTTTTCTATTTTTATTTTTTACTCAGTTGGACTTCATTATTTTTCCTTTCTTATATATATATATATATATATATATATATATATATATATATATATATATATATTTCTCTCAATATTTAATGTACTTCTCCTTTTTTCTTTTCGATTAATGAATGATTCGCTTATTTTAAATCAAACTTATACTATAAATTGTAAAACGTTATCTTTTCTCTAAGAAAGACCAAACCAATTCTTGGAGGGCATATTCTAATTTAAATATGAGTCATAAAATCAGAAAACTCTGGTATCGAGTAAATACTAGAATGTAAACATAATTATCACACAGTATTCAAGTCATAGATTTAACGTAAGCAACATCATGTCTCAAATCATTTATTTTTTTTAATTCCATGGTGTTTTAAAATCAGGCAGTTTTGTATTTTCTCAACTGAGTCAGTCGTAAGTACCATCAATGAGTGATTACCAATGTATTCTGATAGTAGAGGAAAGGAATTGGTTATAGATTAAATCGACAGATATGTATTTCGAGCCACAAAGAACATTATAAGATGTTTGATTGTCACCGTGCAGCTCTTAGAGATATTATAAATGGAATTTGGTCTGAATTATTATTTGAGAGAGAGAATGACTGATGAATGAATTTACTCGTACGGCTTGCGAAACTAGCATTCATAGCAGGTTTATATATCAGTTGTTAATATTCGTTTGAAATTATTTCTATAATCTGCTAATAATAAATTGTCCAAATGAATATAATCACACACTGTTGTGAGACCGTAACATACCTACAACATGGACTCTTCCAGGACTATATAAAGTATGCGATATAATACTCTATAAGAGGAGAGAGAGAGAGTATTCTAATACCGTAGTATCAGCCGCGTACGACTACCAATATTGGACACTAGCATATAGTAAGCTCCGCTTACACTTACACTATCTTTGTAACCTTTTTGTTTAATATATCTTTCTTACCTCTAATCCGTGTTCCGTGTTTTCCTTCCGTGGTCCCAACTTTGGGCCCACATCAGTGGCGACGAATAATTCGAGAAACGCACTCACGCCGAAACCTCAATACCTTACCAGTCCCACATTAAGTGGCGACGAAGAATTCGAGAAACGCATTCACGTCGAAAACCTCAATACCTTACCAGTCCCACATCAGTGGCGACAAAAAGATTAGAGAATTTCGTTCTCACCATATCAATAGCGACAGAGTACTCTAAAAATACACAGAAACTCCACGCGTTCCCACAGCAGTGTTGAACGAGAAATTAAGCTGGTATTACTACATCAGCGATCTAAACGCAACACCCAGCGTCTACATATATATATAAAAAAATATCTATATATATTCCGATACCAAACATCAGTGACGAACTAGCGATTCGACATCTACGGAATATTAAGGTCTGTCCAAATAACATAACGAGAACGATTTCTTACACACCCACACACAGAAAAAAAACAGTTTGTTCATAAAACAAACTGACAACACAAGAGCCGAAGTACTACTTACGACTCTAGTTTTCGAAAAAAACTATCTAAAAATTTTTTTAGGTAACTGAGTTGAATCTCGTGCATAAAATTATTCTCCCCTCAAATTCACTGAGGCGAGTTTTCTCTTTTTTGTACCTCTATAAAAAAAATACATAAGTGTGGTGAAAATTTATACAATTACGTTAAAATTAACGGAACCACGGAATCTCGAAAAAGCTAAACACATAATTAGTTTAGTTTAACTAATTGTCTGTCCATATTTTTTTTTTTGTAAAAAAAAAAAAAATCTATCAAGATTTTTTTGTGTACCTCCCCTTGGTACACGGGTTTCAAAGCAACAAAAAATCGCTGTCCTTTTTGTTTATCTAAATATGTTAGATTTTCAAAAAGTAATTGCCCAAATGCTAAAAGTAAATTTGGATCAGCAACAAAAATCAGAAGAAAGACAACAACAACTATTTTTGGAATTACATAAACAACAAATGGAATTCCAACAAATTACGCTTCAGAATTCTGAACTACAACAGAAACAACTTAAAGAATTACTCGTAAATGCATTAAAAGGCTCAAACTCTGAAAAAGATACAATATTCTCCCATAGTACAATCTACAATTCAATGGAAACCTTTGAATACGTACCAGAGAACGACAAAACGTTCGAGGCTTTTTACAGGCGCTACGAAGATATTTTCAACGTAGACTGTAAACAATGGCCCAGTAAAAAAAAGGTATGTCTACTATTGAGAAAACTGGGAACTCCAAAACATAGTAGGTTCGTAGATTTCATACTACCCAAGAAAACCACTGACTTGGGTTTTTCAGTGACTATTAAGCTCCTATCGGAACTATTCGGGCCTAACATAACCTTGTTCCACAAATGTTGGAAATGCCTGAACACAGTCAAAGACAATCAGCAAGATTTTCTAACGTTTGCAGCATCGGTAAACAAGCTCTGTAATGATTTTAAACTAGCCGAACTGACTGCCGATGATTTCAAGTGCTTAATTTTCGCACAAGGTCTAGTATCAGCAGAAGACGCCGAAGTCAGACGACGGGTACTGACCAAGCTTGAGAACGAAAAAGGATTGATTCTCCAAAAACTGGCAGAGGACTGTCAAAGAGTAATATCTGTAAAGTGTGACTCAAACACTATCGAGAAATCAGGTGTAGCTCAGATTAATAAAATCAGAAGCAAGTCTACCTCCTATTCCCCTCAAAAAGACAAAAGGCAAATCTCATGTCCTAAATTCCGCAGTAACCAAAACCCAAATAGGTTAAAGAAACCGCCCGGACCATGTTACCAATGTGGTAATTGGCATTGGATGAAATTCTGTCCAATTAAGAACAAAAAATATTGCAAAAATTGCAATAAAAATGGGCATACTTTAACCTGGTGCTGGTACGCCAACAGAACGAGAAAACCCAAAAATAAAATTAGGCAAACTCAATCTGACAATATTGTCGATAAGAATTTAAGGAAATATGTGACTGTAATTCCAGCTTGACTCGGGTTCCGATCTTTCAACCATTAATTGGCGTACTTGGCGAAAATTAAACAAGCCGACCTTATTAAAAACGGAGAAAACAGCAAAATCCGTAACTGGCGAAAAGATTAACATTTTAGGCGAGGTAATACTTACAGTAACACTAAATGAGTTACCAAAAAGCTCAAAGCCTACGTATTGAAAACTTCAGATAACTTACTTGGAACAGATTGGATAGAAAAATTCAATCTTTGGAATTGCCACATTTTGTCGCAAGATACAAAGTACAACGTCCAATTTGGTAAATCTCAAAAAGGAACTCAAACAACAATTTCCCCAGGTTTTTTCTGGCGGCCTTGGGAAATGTACTAAAATGAAAGCTAAGTTCAAGGTGAAGGACGGTGCACAATCGGTATTCAAAAAGAAACGGAATGTCCCTTTCGCTGCTCTAGAGCAAATCAACAAAGAGTTAGATAGACTCATTCCAAAAAATACAGAAGTCTTTGAAGACTCCATCATTGCTACTCTAAGGACAAATTGTGAAATCAAAACATGATCGCGAGTACCATAAGAGAGCTCCCAGTTACTTTGGCCGACATAAAAGGGAGTCTCGAGAGGATGAATTCATTCAATCCATAAAAGCAAAATTCGCAATAAAGACCCCAATGTGCCTGAAGTTTTCTCCATCTGCGATGATGTCCTACTGTACAATGACCGCGTAGTGATTCCAAACAGCCTACAAAGAAAAATCCTCAGGATTCAAACATGGGACATCCGGGGAAGAACCGTACGAAAAGCCTCATGCGCTGTTATGTTTATTGGCCAAACATGGACAAGGACATAGCAGACATGATAGAATCATGCAAAGGATGCGCGCTTGCAGCAAAAGCTCCAATCACGACGTGCAAACCATGGCCAAACACAGACCATCCCTGGCAAAGAATTCATGTCGATTTTGCAGGCCTATAGACAACATGTACTACCTCATTGTTGTGGATAGTCACTCAAAATGTCCTGAGGTCCTACAATGCAAAAGACCAACCACAAACTGCACGATCGGATTTCTACACAAGCTATTCGCGCGTTTTGGCGTGGTAGATTGTGTAGTTACAGATAATGGCACTCAATTCACATCGTGAATTTAGAGACTTCTGCAAGTCATATCAGGTGGACCACATTACAACGCCTCAGTACCACCCCTAGGTCGAATGGCCAGGCCGAAAGGTTCGTGGACACTCTAAAAGGGCTAAAAAAAAACGCACTAGGCACACCGACAGATAGAGCATTGCAACAGTTTCTGCAGGTGTATCGGATAAACCCCTAATCCGAACACACCTATGGGAAGCTTGCCTGCAGAAACAATGTTCGCACAAAAAAAATCAAGTTTGTCTTCGACAAACTTATTCCACGGCAAGCAAAGTTAAAAAAAACCGTATCGCCTCATAAGAAATATTTCAATCCTGGCGATAAAGTCTTTTCAAGGCTTACAAAAAACAACATAACATTCTGGGAAGTAGGCACCATAAAACAAAGAATTGGCGAACTGGTCTATATTGTCCAAGGACCGAAAAACACTCACAAACGCCATTGAAAACCAGCTCAGAAAATGCCGGTTGAAGGAATCGGAGGAATCACTACAAAATAGCTGTGAAGAGCCGATCGACGTAATTTTTTCGATCACTTCGATCTCGACATGCCCCAAGTCTCTCCTGAAGTGCGACGCTCAGGAAGGAAAAGGAAATTTACTCAACCGCTCGACGTAAATCCCAAGAGAAAAAAGTATTAACAGTTTTATGTTTTTTTTCTCCTTTTCAAAAATTAAAAAAAAGAAGAAAGAAAACCCTTGGAAGGTGGGGGGGTGTTGTGAGACCGTAACATACCTACAACATGGACTCTTCCAGCACTATATAAAGTATGCGATATAACACTCTAGGAGAAGAGGAGTAGAGAGAGAGAGAGAGAGAGAGAGAGAGAGAGAGAGAGAGAGAGAGAGAGAGAGAGAGAGAGAGAGAGAGTATTCTAATACCGTAGTATCAGCCGCGAACGACTACCAATATTGGACACTAGCATATAGTAAGCTCCGCTTACACTTACACTATCTTTGTAACCTTTCTGTTTAATATATCTTTCTTACCTCTAATCCGTGTTTTCCTTCCGTGGTCCCAACTTTGAGCACACACACACACACACACACACACACACACACACACACACACACACGTGCGTGGGTGTTGAAATTATCCAACTATTTTGAATATATAAATATCTAAAAAGCGGTTTTGAAACTAGTCGGCTTGAATCCTCCTGCAGATGCGTAGACAGATTATCCTCTCTTGGGGCTACTCAGCAAGTAGTGAGAAGCGACTGTAGTCATTCGTCCATGGAAGCAATACGAAAGCTTTTTTGAGATGATTCAATGTGAGAAGTTTTGGTATTGAGTTGGCCGGGGATCTGTTGAAAACTATCCATGTTCTGGATGGCGCTTAAAAGGCAGAACAACTGAAAATGTTAGACGTGTGCGGACTGCAATAAAATTAAACCAATGACGGACGGTGTGAGAATCGGAAGAGGAAAGTTAAAACGCTTTCAATATTTTAACTCCTCATTATTCTCATCTTGTGCATGATATCTTTTGAAAAACATTGCATCAACTAGGGCTCTCAGCTCCCTTATAGTTAAGAAGACATCCATAAAGAGGTCGGTACACACTGTTTGGAAAAGTGTACACATAGATAAATTTCTGAGATCTCAAAGAGGTAGTACATTTTTTCATTAATACTGCATCGTGTTACATATAAATATGTGTTTATGTGTGTATATTTGGACACACGCATCTTCTATGTGCAGTTTTCTTTCAGGACATGGGCGATCCTACTTCCTATTTGTAGCTATTAATATGTTTTGCCTTTTTGTTATCTCTCCCAATACCTGTTTTGCCATCCATTTACACTAGATCGCTTGGTAGGTTACTCGCTGCATTCCTCTGTCCACCTTGTCTTCAATATGTCCTGTGAATATCAGATTATCCAAGCCAAATTTCCTGATTATGTTTTAGAAATGCCAGCTATTTCTGATCCTGAGTATTAATATCCTTTTTATTTCCATTTCCCTCAAGACATCTTCGTTGCTTCCGCGCTACATTGTATTATCAACATCTTTCGGTAGAACCATATTTCTGTTGCGTCAAGTCTCTTTTTCATCTATGAGGAAATTGTCCAACATTCACTGACATAGAGGATGACTGATATTACATGATAGTTTAACACTGTTTTCTTCGTTTCTAACGAAATGTTCCTATTTCTTTATACTTTGCTCAGCATTTGGAAGGCATTTTCTCTATTCTAATGGGACTTCGGATTTTAGTGTCACATTTGTCGTACTCTGTTATTTGTGTCGGACCTTATGAAAATTTTTTGCATAAGCTATACAACATAGACATCCTTCTGCGTTTTTATTGTTCTTTCTGATCTTTCAGAGCATAAATATCGCATTCTTTTTTCCAGTGTCTTTAATGAAACCGCACTGTCCTATTTTTGGTGTAATTTTGCTCCGTGCTTTATTAATAAGAATTCGGACCAGTCTCATTATGTTTCGACTCATTAGGCTGATTGTCCGATGGAGTTCGCATGCATTTACATCTGGTTTCTTTTTGGCAGCATTATGAAAATGGATCTAGTAAGGTTTTCCGGAATATCACCATTGTTGTATAATTAATTCATTATGTCTGTTATTTTTTAATGCCGAAATCATCTAAGGCTACTATTATTACTTAAAACTGTCTCTGTTTACTGTCTCATTTTCATCTATCATCTACTCCTTTTTCTTTATCTAGTTTTCCTTGGGAGCATATCGTTTGCTGATGTCACTAAAGCTTCTCTTAATGTGCCCCACTTTGAATTTTCATTTTGATTTAGTTAATTCTCTTAACACTGTCAGTATACACCTGTTCAGAATTCGGCTCATTCCGGAGTCTGTCCTATTGTAATTGGGTATTGCCTTGTCTTCCTTTAATTTCTGTATTTCGTTTTGGAGATTACATATCATTAGAAATAGTTGCTCCCACAGACGGCATTTGGATATGTTTTACTGTCTAAAACTGCCTCCCTGAATGTCTTATGTAATCAGTTTGTATTTTTATTTCTCTTCATGTTCATAAGAATCTTAGGTGTTTTAGTTGGTCGTTTGTGGTGCAACATTAGACCTATTTTTGTATGTTCCTAGTCCGAATTTCTCCATCTCGCCCCATCGCTATTTCGGCAGTCATGTCTCCCATGACAATTGTAATTTCTTGCGATTTTACTGAAACTTGGTGTTGTCCAGTAAAACTTCAATATCTTGCTCCGTACTTTGTTCTATCAGTACATATACAGCTACAATTGATACATTAAACGACTTCCCTTTCAGTTTAACTAGAAGGATTCTCTTAGATAGTTGACAGTATCCCGCAGCACATTTTCTCATGTCAATCTAGTAGTAATTGTATTCGCCATTTTTTTCCCCCTGTATCCGTCGCTGACAAATTCTCTTTTGTTTCGCATACACAGCGAATATGAACATTTAAATTATTAATTTCTTGCTTAATATATTATAGCTGGTCACATTTATTTAGTGTCTTAAATTCATACCACTTTGTGAGTGAAATTGGATCGACGAAACTGCTCGGAAGACGTCAATAATAATGCTAAGACGAAGTGACAATTCATCGTAACCGATGGGTTGAACTCGCGGGTCTTATTCAACTGCTGAACACATCAGATTATACGATATTTCCCAGAAATTGTAACTAATGTCTGTTTAGTATAGTTGTAGTATAAACCACGGGTTGGCTGTGAGTGTTGACAAAAAATGCTTGAGCGGGCGTCTGTAACAATAATTAGCTAACCCCACTAACAGACAAGTGTTCTCGGAAACAAATAACCATCCATTTTCTAACTTCTAACACTTTGTTTAATTCTTTTTGTTCTCACCATGCTATCCCTTTCTGTTCACATATGAATATATGTATGTATCTATATGCATGTATCTATATGTATGTATCTATATGTATGTATCTCTAGGTATTGCTGAGTCTTCTTTGGATCTTATCAAAGAGCTCCAGGAAAATAAAGTCCATATATATAATAGCAATATTCAAAGCATGGACCAATGGTAGACTTATAGATATGCAAGATAGATTCCGGAGAGAAAAATTATCTCGGACGACAGAGTGAACCGACTTTCTTAACAGCTGACCCAGCCAGGGATTCAATATAGTCTTTCCACTTCATGTCAGCAGAAAACGTTAGACCGAGAAGGCGCAATGTGTCATTTTTTGGAGGATAGAATCAGCCATGCCGATGAAAGGAGGAGAAAGGTTTATCAGAGAATTAATGGAGATATGTTTAGTATTGGAGGCATTAAAATTGACATGCTATATTTTGCCCCAATTAACGATGGCTTTGTGGTCGTTTTGTATATCAGTTGCCATTTCGACCTTTTCTGACTGACCAGTCTTACTATCGAGGCAGGGATAAATGGTAATGTCGTCAGTGTAGATGCCAAGTTGAGAGCTGAGGTCATCGGGGAGGTCGTGAAGCAAAATTTAAAAGTGCGTAGCACCAAAGATGGAGGCCTGGGGACACCTGCTTTCGTACGAAAGGATCTTGACGAGTGGCTGTTCAGGATAACTTTTATTTCACGATTAGAAAGGAAAGACTGGATCAGTTCAAAAACTTGCCCGGAGATACCGTAGCTTTTCACCTTGTGAAGAAGACTTGAATGACACACCCTGTCAAAGGCTTTCGAGTTTTCCTATGCTAAAACCAGGACTTCATCATTTTTATCTAGAGCATGAGGCCCTTTCAGAAAGTATCGTTAGTACATCAGTAGTTGATCTGGAGAAATGAAAGTCGTATTGCTTGTCTGAAAAAAAGGCACTGTGATGAGAGATGATGAACAAATTTGGCATTGATTAGGCCCTCCAAAAGTTTCCTAAAAGGAGACAGAAGGCTAATAGGCCCATAGTTGGATGGGCCGGAAGGTTCACCAGAGTTCTTAAAGACTGGAAAAACAGACGATTACTTTCAGCAAACAGGAAAGCAAGAGGTAGCGATGCATTTTAGAGAGAACAGGAGCTAGTTCATGATCACACTTTTGATGACGATAACAGGGATACTATCGGGTCCACATGTTTTTTAGGGATCAAGATTAGAGATGATAACAGAAGGGATTATATGTATATCACTCAATAGAGAATCAGTTCTAAGTGGGAAGGTAAATCGATTGAAGTAGGGAAATAGAGATCTTGCATTTATTTAGTACCTTATTACAGTGACACCAGTTGTCACGAGAGCCAAAATTTTTAGAGCCTATGTGGTGCCTCATTCTATCAGAAAATAGGGACTTAGCTTTTTCGAGGACGCGCTTACATTTGTTACGAACAGTAGCAAATAGACACCTGTCATGCTTGTATAGTTGAAAACATTGGTGTACTATATGACCGAGCATGCTGGTGTGAAGGATTGAGGTTTCTCCTGGTATTTCCAAGAATGAATGAAACATCCGTTCCTACTTTGACTCAAGAAGAAAACCCCAGTGACACAATTTTCATTTAGGAGGTACCGTTAGAATGTTTGTATCACGTGTCGTGGTGAGCATTAAAGTCACCGAAGAAAAAATGTTCGCAGATGGATGGAGAGAAAGTGTGCTTGTGTGCATGAGTGTGCTTGTGTATGTGTGCGTGTGTGTGTGTGTGTGTGTGTGTGTGTGTGTGCGTTTGTGTGTGCGTATGTGGGTTTATGCAAGTGTGAGACGGCTGTGTGTATATGTCCGTGGATATGGAATATCTGCATCATGTATATATGTATATGTGTGCATGCGTATATGGCTAGATGGGGGTCTTTAGTCATGTTTATGTCTGAGAGAAGTTAACCAGTTGGAAGCACACTGTCACAAATCTGCACGTTGGCAGCGAGAGTCTTATTCTAACATCGCTGTGTGTCTTCTTTTGACAGGGACCCACTTCGCTGGAGGCTTTTACGACTGAGCAGCCTTATTCAGGGAGAGCCCTGCTCACTGAAATACGTAGGAAGGTGCTAGAAAGGGTGCGCCAAAAATTGCCTGTCATATCAACGCTGGTTAGTCTCCTGTGGCTAACGGTGATTCACTAAAACCAGGAAGAGCAACAATAATATTAAAGGACACCAGAAAATGTACGCAGAGGATCGGGTCAAACTCTTAGAGAGAAACTCGTTCGAACGTCCAGAGCGTAGAACAGCTCTTGTTACAAAGGAACTTCAGCGACTAAACGTAGACATAGCAGCTCTGGCAGACACGATTGGCCGGTGAGGATCAACTAACCGAGGTATCGTCAGGTTTCACGATTTTCTGGGTAGGTAAAGCCAGAGCCGAATGGAGGGAGGGTGGTGTTGGCTTTGCCATCAGAACATCTCTTCTTGATGGCATCGAATTTCCTTCTAGTGTGAATGATAGAATTATGAAGATGCGGTTGCCGCTGATGCATGATCGACATGCAACACTCTTGTCTACCTATGCACCAGCTCTACAGGCTAGCGAAGAAGTCTTCGATTCATTCTACGAGTGTTTTTTGCTTTACTATAGCAACCACGTCTTGGAGATTTCAATGCCCGTGTAGGCAAAGATTGCCAAAGTTGGGGTGCTATTTGCCCTTTCGGCATTGGGAAAATGAATACAATTAGATTAAGGTTGCTTGAACTGTGTTCAGCGCTTGATTTAAACATCTGCAACACGTTTTTTCCGTCAAAAGATTAAACACAAAGCTACGTGGTTTGACCCGAGATCCAAGCATGATCACTCGTAAACGAGATTCAAGAAATACTTGTAATGCGTAGCGCAGAATGTGGAACTGACCACAAATTGGTGTGTGGAAATTTCAAGCTGTGTATTCGTAAGAGAATTCATATGGATGGAGTGAAAGCACCGAAACGAATTGATGCGACCAAATTAAAGCGAGCATGTGCAACAGTTATGGAAAGACTTGATAGCCTTGACTTCAACGTTACCTGGGAGAACTTTAGAGACCAGGTATATTCAGTAGGGGCCGATGTAATTGGTTTCAGAATCAGTAAATACAAAGATTGGTTTGATGACAATAACATTCACATCAACCAGTTATTGGGAACCAAACACACTTTATATGAAAAGCTTCTTAACCAGAATTTTGAAATCAACCAGAAACTGAGAAAGCTTACAAGGACTAGAAGTCAACTGTACAACGTGAACTACGCAGGATGAAAAATGATTGGTGGAGGAACATGGCTACTGATATTTAACAGGCCTTCAGCACAAAAGACTCCAAATCGTTCTATTCATTGATATGTCACGTCTTTGGTCCAGCAAGATCCTCAATTAACCCTCTGAAGTCAAAAGACAACCATCAAAGGACCAGAAGAAATACTTCGGCGATGGGAAGAGCATTTCACAGATTTATTTGATAATCCTTCTGTCGATTACAACATTATAGAGAGCCTGACACAGTGTGACATTGTGCACTTATATGGATCGTCAACCTACTCTTCACGAACTATGACAAGAAATCAAATAAATTAACTCTGGTAAAGCACCTGGTCTAGACGGTATTCCAGTCAAATTACTGAAGGTTGGAAATCAGAACATGATGGCAATAATAACAAATCTCCTTATCGATTGTTGGAATCGGACCCCGGTTCTGCAAGACTGGGTCGATGGTTTCCTGCTCTCCCTATACACCTAGGAAAGGTGAAAAATCGATATGTGGTAACTATCGAGTTAACACTTTGTTGGAGTCTGTTGGGAAGGTTCTCGTGAGAATATTACTTAATAGGCTGGAAGAAGATATCTGTCTTGTAGCTATCCCAGAATCAAAGAGTGGTTTTAGGGGTGGAAGTGGGACAATTGATATGATCTTTTCTGCATGACAGATTCAAGAGAAATGTATGAGCCGAACATACCTCTCTATCAAGTATTTATCGAGTTGACGAAAGTTTTCGACACTGTCGTCCGGAATGTTCTCTGGATAGTACTCAGAAAGGTAGGATGTCCACCAGGGTTTGTGGAAATGGTCAAAAGCAGCTGCACAGGAATATGAGAGCCTGGGTTACTTTCAATGGACATCTCTCAGGGGAAATCCCTATTGACAATGGCATAAAGCATGCTCCCATTCTTTATTCTAGATTTTTTGCTGTTCTACTTGCGCATGCTTTCCAAGATTGTGATGAAGGCATTCATTTGTGATTCAGAACCACTGGAGAGGTTGTCGATCTAAGAAGGTTCAATGCCAGTTTTGATTAGAGAACTACCCTACGCAGACGACTCTGACTTCTTAGATCATACAGAAGCTGGCATACAGCATATTATGGACCATTTCTCATCCTCATGTATAGCATTTGATCTTACAATAAACCTTAGAAAAACCAAGGTAATTTTTACTCCTGCTCTCGGAGTAATAAGATAAGGTGTAGTTGAGAAGTTCGTTTACCTTGGCAGCACAACTACCAAAGATGGCTCATTGAATGCCGAAATATATCTATGCATCCAGAAGTCTCTGTGACCTTCGGAAAGCTGGAAAGGAGAGTATGTATGCAACTATCTCAATGTATGCATCTATATGTATGCATCTACCTATCGGTCTATGTATCTATGTATGTGTGTACCTATGTATTTATTATGTATGTATCTGAATGAATGTATCTATCTATCTCTGTATATGTATATATCTACCTATCTGTATGCATGTATGTATCACTATTTGTATGTATCAATCTGTATGTAATTATCTGTATGTATATATGAAATTATCTATTTGTATGCATGTATCTGTATATATGTATATATCTGTATATATGTATCTATCTGTGTCTATATATATATTTTCATCCATATGCCTGTAATTATATGTATCTGTATATATGTATTTTATCTATATCTATGTATGTATGTGTATATATATATATATATATATATATATATATATATATATATATATATATACATGCATTTAACTATATATAAGCATGTATGTATCCAGATATATGTATCTATGCATGTATCTGTATGTATGTATCTATATCTATACATGCATCTATTCATCTGTATGTATGTTTGTATGTATCTGTTCATATCTATATATGTATGTATGTATGTATGTATCTGTATGTGTATGTAGCTATCTATTAGGTTGGTGCAAAAATAATGTCGTTTTTTTGACGTTCAACTTAAAGTCAAAAAACGACATTATCTTTGCACCAACCTAATATCTGTCTATCCGTATAAATGTATGTATCTGTTGTATCTATCTGCATGTATATGTATATATTTCTGTATATCTGTATATGTATTGAGCTGCATGCATATTTATCTGTATGTCTATCTGAAATTGATGTTTTGAATAAAAATTTGCAAAAAATGCATGAAACACTAGTTATTTTAAAAATACTGAAATCAACTTATATTTAAAAGGTATTGATACTAAACTTAATTTATTGAGGCATTATCCTTATCCTCATACTAATCCATCATGTTCACAGTTGACGAATTTATTGTTATTTTATCTACTGCAAATTGTATAGAATCATGTTTGCCTGTTCTGTGAATTGTTCATTTTTAAAGAAATAGATATTAAGCATAGTTAAGCCTCCTTACGATAATATATTTAGAAGTATAATTCTGATATTAAAAACATTAAACAACATTCTCTTGTAAGGCCATCGAGATTCGTCAAATATAAGCATCTTTACACTCACACCCACCCAAATTAATTGTTGATTTATTCACGAAGCTTGATCACCTATTTTAAGCTATATATCCAACAAGTTCAGGTTCAAGTAGATTTGTTAGAATGTTTTGGATGTTTTAAGTCTGATGAATTAAAATTCTGAGTTTAGATATTTTTTCCACTGAAGACCCTGTTTAGGTCCCTTTGGATTAAACTCACTGGGAGGTTTTAATGACATCACAAGAACTGCCATCAACATGTAAAACCAATAGGAATCAAGCATGATTTCACTGAGCAAGGATCTCAAGCAATCTTAAGTCTGACTTCTGTTTGGAGTAGTCGATAGAAGGGAGCTTATAGTAAAGACTGTGTAAAGAAAGAGAAAAAAAAGTGAAAGAAAAGAAATGTAAGAGGAAGAGAAAGATGTGGGGAAAGTGGAAAAGGAAGTTAGAACATTTTATTGTTCTTGTTTTTCCTTGTGACGAATACAAGCGGTAGATATTTACTTTTTATCTTTTATTTCCTTTCTTTTCTTCAAGTCATCATTCATTGGATTTAAAACTCGTAAATTAAACCAACAAGGAATAACGATGACGCTTGTTTCTTTAAGTAGTATTTAATTACTTAAAAAGAGTTCATAGGGCGTCGTGGAAAGGAGAGCCATCAGCGATTAGGCCTTTTCGTCTTGGGTAGTTGTCTTTTGATACAGACGTCGATTCGAATCTTCGGTTCATCGTACCAAAATGAAGCGTCAGCTGTCGAGATCTCTCTACTTTCTGGATGTTTATTTTACTTTTTTGTTGTAAGACACTTTTAATTTTTTTTACACAGGAGAAGGATTATTTTCATTGGGTTATAGACCCCACTCATTGGAACTTAAATTTCTTTCCTCACTTTCTTTCTTGTATTCTTGGTTTTTGTCTATTCTTAATTTTTTTTTTTAATATATTTTTTTAATATTTATTTCTGCTCAGTTATTTGTTTACTTTAACATTTTTATTGGTTCTTTTTTTTTCGATTATATTTGTCTCTTTTTTCATTTATATAGGTTTATTTTATTTCCCTTTTCCTTCTTTGTACATATATATATATATATGTACAATATATTTACACTATTTACATTGTTTGGGCTGTTGTCCTCTTATTTGCTGCCATATTCACGTCGTTTCGGCTGTTTTACGTTCCGGCCTTCTTCAGGTGATTGGAATGTCGCACCGAACCCTTTATTTCGTCCACCAGGTAGATTGTTCTAGTCCGACGTGCCATGGCTCTTCTGGATATATCACCATCATATGTCCCAAACTCCACCCGCTTCGTGGAAATAATCAAAGATTCTCCCATCCAATCCAACCAGTCAGGGACAGTCAAGCATCGGACTCATCCCAAGGAGACCGTACCACTATACCAGTAGATAACCTGATGGAGATGCTAACTTTCTGTATACAAACAACACACTTTGGAATGGAATCAGACACATATTGGCAGGGTGAATGTTTAGCAGTGGGCTCGCCATTATCACCAGTAATGGTGAACATATACACGGAATGCTTCGAAGAAATGGCATATGTAGATAACACCAGGAAGAGGTCTAGATACTACTGGACCATGTTAACTCAATAAGATCATCGATACAGTTCACAATGGAGAAACAAAACTACAACAAACTAGCATTCCAGGATGTAATAATATCTCGAAAAGAGTTCATGGGTTCAAGACGTCCGTATATCGCAAGACAACATTCACCAGACAATACCTCAACTTCAACTCCCACTACCCATACTGGCAACATTCAACATTCATTGATCGGGTAGCCAATGCTACCGTCGATTGAAAGCGCTTTAATATTTTCAGTAAAATTTATTTCCATTTTAAAAATATTCTTAATAACCCGAAGCAAGGCGATTTCAAGTACTCGCTATTAGGAATTTAAAAGCACTTTTTGACGATGAAGATGTGCATGACATTGCTAATGAAAAACGTTACGATAATCAAAACCTTTAAGTAGACTGGAAAAATCAAAAGGAGCAAAAAAAAAAAAAAAAAAAAGAAAAAAAGAAAAAGTAAAATAAATCCTATAAAGGTGACAAAATATAAGAGTTCCGTTTTGTTGCGGAGTTTTTAATTCGAATTTTATCAAAATCCATCTAACAATGAATGGCGCAAAATATTCTTTTTTTAGCGAATAAATAAAGAAATCATAAAAATAGTTAAACAAGAGCCGAAAATTTAAATAAGTTTTTGAAATGAGTTAAAAGTAAAAACGGAATGAAAACGTGACCAGAGAAAAAGATTATAAAAATCAAATAAGCAAGACAATGTTAAAAAACTATTATTAAATAATAATTTTGAAATAATACTAACAATAATGATTATATTAGTGGCAGTTTTACAAACAGTAGCAAAAAAAAAAAAAAATGGTATCATATAATACAAAAACCAAATCAACAATAGCAATTGTAATGAGAGTTGAGACTATCTTGATCCCCAGTGTTGACCACCAGTAGTCTTTTAATAAATTTATTAGCAAATAGAAGAAAGGAATGGAGAGAAGAGGTTGAAGATTAGGAAATACATGATACAGAGAAAGAAGGAAAGGTGATGGAGTTTAATGAATGAATCTCATTGGTTGGAGATGTCATGAAGCTAGCTTTAATTTGTAACATGACACGTTGGGAATCACTATTTATTTGGAAAGTCTTCAATATCAAAATGATCGAATCACACCTGAATTTCGTTTTATTAACTCTTTCCTTCGAGTGACAGGCGTTGCCTGAGAACTGAGCATTGCGGATTTAGTAAAAGACTATCTCAACGCTGATGCAGAAAAATTCGTGTACTTCTGCTTTTATATTCATTTTGTACGAAGATGAAATACACTTTGTTTAGATATATGATGACATTCTCACGCATTTATAGTTGGCGCTGCTTTTAACACAAAACTGATATACATGTTCTATTTGTAGATGTATGTGCAGTGATTTTTCATGACATTATGTGCATGGTTTTTATATATCTCTGCATCATTTACAATAGTAATTTGGACGTCAGCTCTTGTGTATTTACGATACTTTGTTTAAATCGATATTGTTTCTGGTAGACTTACCGACAGTCGTAACATCAAACATATCAGCTGTAGAGTTATTTTCTTCAAAAACAAATATAAATAGCTACAAAACTACATTCAATATAATACTGGTATCTGCATATACACGTGTACATGAACATAAAACTGAAACTTATTTAAGGATGTATTTTGTATATGTTAGTATGTATTAGATTAGGCTAAATTAGAAACAAGGATATATTTGTTGGGTACTCTCCAAATTGAAATCACTGTCGATGATTTAAACTAGAACTCTAGCATAACATGAATTCCGTTAAAAATATCAATGTTTCAATATTTTAAACTATCACAACTTTCGGAGAGATGTTATATCGTTTATCTAAATTTCTTTACAACGATTATTTTTTTATTATCTTAAATACACAAGAAAATGCTCTTTTGCATGCTTGAATGTGTAGTGAGTGTGTATGAAGAATATTGACCATTTTTTAGTTAATATGCGTTTATGTAAGAACGCACACAGATACGTGTTTTTAAGACTTTTTTTTTCTAAACAGGCACATCGTAGGAGAGCATGCACGGTTGTTGCTAGTTAAAACGATGCCGATATTAAACTTAATCCTGTTTTAAAATCTGAAAAAAATCTAAAATTGATATAATAAAATAAACCATTTCATTTGGAATATGAATGCACGTCTTTCCTAAAAATACTGGGACAAAATTGGAAAATTTGAAAACTGATCGTAGTTTTACCGAAATTATTTTTTCGAGTGTCTACTGTTAATAGCGACGCATCACTTTAAGTTCATTGTATTTCTATCCGTTTCTACATAACAATCAGTGTATAGATTTGTACAAATTGATTTATACTGATAATTTTATTTATTTTTTTGCATATTTAGGTTTATTTAATCGTTGATAATGATTGTTGAAATTGTTTTGTAGAAAGTAAATTAACGGAAATTAAATGTCACCAGAAAACGATAAAACTCGATGTTTTTACAAAACAAATTGAATGGAACTTCTTTCATAACCACGATAGGAATGAGACTTGAAAAATGAGATGCAAAAAGCAATAAATTTAAGAGGCTTGAAATTTATACAAATATTTTAAATAAAAATGATGCCAAAGCAGAAATTAAATTAAGATTTTAATGAAAAAGTCGTTTTTTAATTGACATTTAAAATATTTTTGTGAATTATCTTTGAAATTTCTCTTATGAAAGAAAATCTAGTTCAACCATAATTATGGAAATGAAGAAAGAATATGAAAAGAAAATGAAAAAGTGAAAGAAAAAAATAACCATTAGGAACAAAGATTAAGGGTGACATTAAGTAAAGTAGAAAAATGAAATTTGTATAAAACATTTAAATCTGAAAAATCTAGAAGGAAAAGAAAATATAAAAATAAAACAAAAGAAAAATAAAGAAAGAAAAGAAGGAAAAAAATCGTAATAGTAAGAATAGCATATGAACGAAAGAAATGAAAAGGACAAATGAAAACGATCACAGTTCATATATTTCTCATCCATAGACCCTCTCACCTCAATCTTCACTGCTACCCTGTATGAAAATAGGTCGACTATCATCATTTCTCCTAGTTGTAATTTTGATCTATGAACGAACTGGATATGCTTAGGGTTAGAAAGCACGTATATTCTTTTTTTTTTTTTGAAACAAAATTAAAATCAATCTCTTTCGTTCTGATTTGAATATTATGTGCAAGATATGAATTTCGGTCGATAAGGTGTTTTAATCATTGCATGTGATTGTTTTGGATTAAAATCTGGTTAGAGTCACTCTACTGTACAGAAGGTTCTTAGCCAAGGAAAAGCAATAGAATATGCGATCTGTACAATATCAAGAGTGATACACAAATACCACATCAAGGTAAAACCCTACTGGGAGAAAAAAATGACAAAGAAATGTATATACAAAATTTCATGTAGTTGTGGTAGTGAGTACAGAGACGGAGACAAGTTCCTTCCAAAAACAAGAATTGAAGAACACCAAAAACTATCCTCTGGAGAGTCACTTTAAAATCAACTATGGTTGATTCTGCATCGAAGAGAGATGTGGCACATCAACCTTTTATATAATTATGTCAGAATTATTGGGGAATAAGAAGTTTGAAGAATGTAATATATAGCCACATAGTATATTAAATTAATTTCAAGGAAATACTAATTTCCATATGTGTTCGAGATCAATCCAAATTTCACAATATAATCCCAAGATTATACAGAGCCTGATATATGAAAGAGAGAATGTACAGGCTCTTACAGGACGGTGATATTAAAACTAAAATAATAAAAAAGACGAAGCTATTGGGAATCATTTCGTGATTTTCTTCGCCATGTCACTTACTATTGAAAATAAAAGCCGGTATCAATGTTTTTGTACCAATTAGGAAATACCTGGTGAAGCCACAACTTTATCGTTTGTTCACATCTGCTGCTATAGCTCACATGAATAATATTTTCCTGCTGTACCAACGTGAAAGTTCTGATCAAAACAGATGCTTCTTTGTCCGTAATAATTCCAAACGTGTCCTCAATGAGGTTAAGTATTTGATCGCTGACAGAATGAGGCATCGAATATCCTCTTATAAGTTTGGTTCTTATTACTACTGGCAGCTCTGTAGTAGTGTGTTATATAAGTCATCTACCATTCCTCTATTCATTCAATTTGAAATATTAGTATCTTCTGCCAATAAAGCAGAATGATTTGCTTGTAAATTATCTTCTAATTCTACTTACGACTCATCTGGAGTATTTTTGCCTGCGTTTCCACTTAGAACTGAGTCTCTACTGTGTGATTTGCAGGTAACTCTATCCACGGTCCCTGTTGTAATCTCTAAACTGGATCCGCACAAAATATCCTGACTTTATGTTATCCCTAATGGTATTTCCGAAAGAAATGTGCTTCTGAAAGAATAAAATATTTCCTATCTAGTACCTGGGTTTAATTAATTTCACCATAAATTCTTTGATAACAGTTGCATCTCTCTGACTTCACATTTGTAGAACTCTTCTTACTTTCTAGTCAATTTTGATCTTAAAAACGTATCAACGTATCTCGATATTTAACATTCCACCCACGAGGAATATATGTAGCACAAGGCCGAGTTTAACGCGGGTTTCTCCGAGCCCGTAGGCTCAGCCAAAAAATATCCCCTTTGAACCCGCATAAGCGGGTTTGGGAACTGACTAACTCCCCGGACGAAACTTTGCCCTTCGGCAAAGCTTCGTCCGGGTTCCTCTCTGCTAACATTCCACCCACGAGGAATATATGTGGCACAAGGCCGAGTTTAAAGTAGGTTTCTCCAATCCCGTAGGCTCGGCCAAAATATACCCTTTGAACCCGCCTAGACGGGTTCAGGGCCTGTCTTACCTCCCCGGACAAAACTTTGCCCTTCGGCAAAGCCTCGTCTGGGTTCCTCTCTGGCAAAGCAGAGAGTTCGACAGACGTCGAACACAGTCAGAGACTGTATCGCGACGTATCTCAACAGCAGGTATTCTCTCTCTCAGTATAAGTATATTTTGTACGAGTCCATCTTATGTAAAAAGGGGAGAGCCCCACAACAGTTAGTTTACCGCAATCTACAAGGAAAAATTTCCCACTTATTAGCGGAAAGGTTCACTATCTCCTGACATACCATCAAAACCACCTCTTGTATAATGGGCCAACATAATACGACGTGATACACTCGGACATACAAAGAAGACATTAAAAAATATTCTGATAGAGGGTCTGACTGAAACTTTTTAAGCACCCTAAATATAATATTATAATAAATATAATATTTGTGGGCTTATTTTAGTTGTTTTTTTGCTATCAAGTAATTCAGATTTTCATAGAAATCATATTTAAGCGTTAAGTACTTTTGTTCTCTCAATATTAGGAACTTATATTTATAGTTCATCAGTTTCATACATTTTATACTAGCTTGGTCGAATTAACGGCTATTCTGTTTTCCTCATCTGAGACTTCTGATATTGTTGATAGTCAAATATCATTGCATTAACTGTTTTACTATTTTTAATTGTTTTTCTTTCGTCTTAGAGAAATTCATGTGTTTATATTAGTTTTATTTTTTAAATTCAAAGATCACTTGATTCTTAATTTTTTAATTTTAATTAATACATCTTCATGCTTGTGAAAAGAGCAACAGGGAATTCGTCTTCCCCATATAAAGAATTGGCACATTTTACGCAAATATCCATTAACATAAATGGGAGACTTATTTGTAATGACAAACCATTTTCATTGAGTTCAAAACCGAACTAATTTTATTTAAACAAGCAGCAAACCGAAATACAATTTAATAAGGCATGAAAATATGAAGTCATTACATAAAAATTTGACAATATATTTCTAGACAGTGATAATCAATTTTACTTCACCTATTATCAAGATATATGACAGGTTTCGTAACTGAACGGCTTATTAATACCTTTTTTTTATCATTTTCACTCCAAGACACTAACACTCATGGGGTTGCTGAATGTTAAAGAATATAAGAAAAAATATTAAGGAGCGACAACAATAAAAGAACAGAAATTAAGAAGACAGAAGATAACGATTGACATTGCATATAAAGTTTTGAAGATCAAACTTAAATGGAAAGCAAGACGACAGAAGAGTTGTATAGAGTGTGATGTGTGAAAAAAACTGTTACCATAGAACTTGCGGTTACATCTAGCAATTTCCACTGTAAAATGATGGAATCTTGCCACCAATCTAGTACTACGTTGGAATTCATAGAATCTAGGTACCATAGAGGAATTCATCAGAATATTTACCATGGATGTATTTATAGAAAAGGTACGGGGAAGCTACATTACGGTTGGAAAGTGACGGAAGCCGAGATGCCAGGTCAGGACAAGTGATATTGCATATTCCACTTTATATTTTATCATATAGCAGGAGAAGCAGGCCATATGGACCAGCAATATTCTAAGTATAGACGAATGGTAGACTTGTAAGTATGTAAGATAAATTTGAGTGAGAAATATTGTTTGACATGAAATAGAGAACCAACATTTCTAGCAGCAGACCTAGCAATTGACTCGATATAAATTTTCCAATTCATGTCAGTGGAAAAACGTCATCTCGAGAAGGCGCAGTAAGTCAATCTACCAGAGGTTGGCATTAGCCATGCTGACGGAAGTCAGAAAAGGTTCTCTCAGAATATTAATAGACGAGACGTTAAAATTAACAAGCCAGTCCTTCTCAGAGTTAACAGATTTTAGAGAAGCTGCCAAGCTGACCTTATCGAACCGATCCAAATTACCATTAAGACAGGTGTAAATAGTTGTGTCACTAGCATAGATACCATTAAGACTTAAGTTGAAAGCTGGTGACATCAGGAAGGTCATTTGATGAAAATTAGGAACAATGTAAGTTCAAGCAAAAGCCCTGCTGTGGCCGTTCAAGAAAATTTTAATTTCCCGATTTTATAAGAAAGAGTGAATTAATACATCAGCAGTTAACCTATAGAAGCAAAAGCTATATTGCTTATCTGAAAAAAAAAGGCTGTGAGATGAGATGCTTAACCAATTCAGATTTAATTAGAGCCTCTCGTACTTTGCCAAAAAGAGATAGAAGGCTAATAGGTCGATACTTGGAAGGATTAAACGGCTCTCCTGAGTTGTTAAAGACTGAAACTACAGAAGAGGATTAGAGAAAGGCACTTATTGTAGAGTTTAAAGAGAACAGAAACTAGTTCAGGAGAACATTTCTTAAGAACTGTTGTAGGGATAGCATTAAGTATGAAAATGTACGCGGTGACTGATGATCATTGAACTTTAAAAGATTTCCTAATACAATTATTTAGCATTTCTGAAAAAACCTCCCTACTCAAAGTTTCCTACATAGGCAGATTTATAGTTAATTGTTAATTTTTGTAATTGTGATACAACGAATAAAAGAAAGAAATAGAGAAAAATGCCATAAAATTAATTTACAATAATTAACACCCATTTTATTACTGTCTTTGAGACTTTAGTGTATAAAATGAATTTAGTTTAAATAGTTTCTAAAAGCAGAAGGAAAAAGAAAATAAAAATAACTGAAAACTGTTAAACTATTTTCCTAGATGTGCTGGCGTAAAATTGTTTTCGTGTATGAGATGCAATTATTTACAGATCCACTAAAATCTATAAAGGCTCTCAAGTCCGTAGTTCTAACCATTAATTCATTTTCCTGATTTTAAAATTTGTTAGAGAAAATGATTTCAGTGTTAGAAACGACATTTTTTATCATTCTGAAAAAGATTAAAACAGATAATGTAAAATGATTTGCTAGTCAGGTCGATTGGCATCGATTTGACTTGTGATTTGTGTTTAAGAATCGATAACAGACGATAAATGAACGGCTGATGGAGAAGATGACTGATAATATCAGGCAATAAAAGTACCTGAGGATTAACATTGATTTTGAATGATGCTGAACCGGCCGAGTTGACACATGATGAGATATTATCAAACAACAGACGGCGCTGAATTATAAAGCTGGCGTAGATGGTAACAAAAAATGCTAAAAATCGCCTTTAGTCTAGATGTAACAAGAAATATTAACGTTTGGATGCAATCCACGCGTTGATACGTAGCTTCACGACAAGCTTGGGTTTGAAAGTTGAAAGTCATAGTCGTTATTATTCACTGATGATGATGATAATAATAATAATAATCATAATAATCATAATAATAAACGCTGAATTTAAGTTAGAAGAATGATTAATATTTGAACACATTTCAACACGCTAATGACCAAGCAGCTCATGTACTGTTATGAGTTAAATTTTTTCCAGAAGATAGACGATAGAAATGGTGGCTTCAAACCTGTTAAAATACCTAAAAACTCATAAAGCAGGATGACATGAAGAAAAATAAAAATGATGTATTACATTGGAAGTAATAAAGTGTACAGAGCCTTTTTTGTCTGGATAAAAGGGTAACTCGATGCCTGAATAGACTAGAAAGTTAAGGCTCATGTCCAAAGCTTTACGATGAACTTGCAGAAATGAAGAGAGAAAGGTTTGTGTTCAAATGAGCAAAATGGCTTTGCATAATATTGCACTTAAAATATGAAAACTGCTCGAAAAGTGTAAGGAAACCTAAAGGGATTCTAACGATAGTGAAGAGTGCAATAAACTAGAAAAGTAACAGCAGGAAACTATTCGTAAATATTTAAATAAAACGGATAGAAAATATAGCAAATGTATAATCGTGGCGATGATTACACAGAGGAAACCAAAATACAAACACATGCGCACGCACACATACACACACGCGCGCGCACACGCGTATATTTATATACACACTAAATTCTGAATTCAATATATGTTGTAACCTAGGAAAGGTTACTGAACGAGGTATAACCAAAACGGAGGTTGGAAATGAAATGGCAATCTTTATAACATCAACAAAATACAATACTCGTCAGCGGCGTGAAATAGGTAAACCACTGCTAGTGATGCACTACTTAGCATATTACACCCACTTACAATAGTGTCCAACGTATTTATGAGGATCAGGACATACCAAATAGGGTTCATAGGTATATAGGTATAAACAATATAAGCAGTGTTACATTCTGTTTTCTCACATTCACAACTATTTGATGCAAGATTTCACCAAAATAATTTGTCTGGAAGCCAATTGACTCAGTAGTAACGAAGATGTAAAGAAATGTTTTTGTATATATTTCAAGGCGAAATTTTCGGTAAAGTTGTATTCGCAAAATTTTCCTTAAAAGTTCTAGATGAAAGACCTGTATTTAATTTTAGAAATTAACGAAATGAGATATAGAAATGCTTTCCTTTTTGTCAATGATTGATATAATATATTTTTTGTAGTTGTTAATTTACTTTAGACATTATAAAATTAAGCTGAATATCTCTCATGCAATCGATTAATTTATTAACAGATCAAAGGAATGCATTTAAAGCAATAAATTCATTTACGAAAAATGGAAGGATGGACGAATTGAATGTTATGAAAATAATCGAAGATGACGATATCAGAAAAACACTGAGCTTTTCAACATTGTTGAATTTTGGCAAACATCATATGTTTGTTTTGTCAACATTTATTTTCGTCACAATAAAAATCAAATTAAGATTAAATAAATAAGAAACTCTTTTTGCCGAGTTTTTTCATTCCAATTAGGCTTTTAGCACATAAAGATGTCATCAGCACGTAACTGTAGACTGTAGACGTCGCGCGCTCCTATGAAAGACGTTTATTTTTTTTTAGATTTCATCACTGTTCAAATTTTCACAGTTGTAAACTCGAATATTATCTCTATTTTGTTTTCTTGATTTTCTTTTCGACCCCACTGTTTTATGCTTTTTGCGATATTTCATATTTTACTTTATTTTGTGGTATATTTTTATGATATGCACTTTTTCATGTTCAATTCCCCGAGTTTTTTTCCTCCTCCTCCTCCTCCTCCTCCTCTACCTCCTGTTTCTCTTCTCATATTTTATGACCGTCCTTTTTTAAATTTCTTATTCCGAAAATATCGGTAGTTATCGGATATTTTGTGATCTTTTGCTTATATTTTGTTTTATATAACTAATCTACTCTTCATTTTTTTTACTTTCTTTTTCCTTTTTATTGTTTCCATTTTGGTGAATCAATTTAATATAAATTGAGCCGCCATGTAGAAATGTATAAATAAAAAATGAACAAATGAATAAAACCGAAAATGAAATACAATAAACGTTGTAATTATTTTTGTTATACTTTTAAATAGGTTTACATTGTCGCATGCAATCAAACTGTGATGTACATAGAACGCGTAGATATATAGACGTGCACGTAGATATAAACATATATATACGAGAGTGTATTAAACCAATTCGTAAACGTTGATAAAGGAAAATACGTAGGTAGAAATGAAGTTTTAAGAATAATAGGAAGATGTATTTATATGCGACTGTCTGCATATTTGTGTGTTTATTCCTGTGTTCTGTTATACATTAATACATACAAAAATAATTATGGATATGTACAGGCATTTTTCATGGATACATTTTTTGGAGATAACACACATGCGTTGAAATTTGCAACTAAAATATCCGATGTTATGGTAATTTTGTCAGATTTTAAGAAGTGGCTCGAACCGAGAACCTTTCAGTTTTTACCTGAAACGACTTCTGTACTAAAGATATCTATTTCAAAATCAAATATTTGGGAAAATAGGTCTTCGATGCGTTTACATCAAGACATCAGATATCAGTGCAGATACAGAAAAGGATATTATTACTGGACTTCATTTTTATATTTTTATATTCCATTGCCCTTTCGGGAAGTGGACGATCAGAACTTTCCACAATTTCGTCTTTTGTTTGTCTAAATGACACCATTAGTTTTGTTTATATTTTCAGTTCTTGTTATGCTACTCACCATTTATTTAATGTATTTACCAAGTTTTTCGCTGTTTTCGCTGTATTCACTGTTTTCTTGACTTCTTTTGCTACATAGCAGTCTAGCACCATTTTCTTTGCTTCTAAGGACATTTTGATATCTTGTAATATTTTGTTTAGTTTTTACAAGACATATTTCGCTATTTTCACGTCATACGTTCTCTCGGCCAATATTAAATTTCCACAACTGCTTCATTTTAACGCCTTCAATACATAACTCACAAAGTAGACTGGCTCTTTTGCTGACAACCATGCCTACATTTTCTTAATGTTAATAATTTATTCTTGTTAATAGTTATTTCAGTTATTCTTGTGAGTCAGTCATTAGCAAAGTATCAAGTAGGTAACGTAAGTTGTTAAGGTTATAGTCGCCAATAATAAATCTCAGTAGTTTTTCTAATTTTAAAATCGTCACGCTGGGCAACTTAAATTGATCTGATGAAAAGACACGTCCTTGTCGTACGCCTCCCTCAGTTTTTGTGTATTCATTGAACTTACTCTCGAACCACATGCAAGCTTTATGTTCCTCAATAGAGATTACGGATTACTTGAATATCCTTCTTGTGGAAATCTAGTTTCTTCTAATATTTCAACGAGCTCTATGCCTTTCTTTAATCTATGAAACATAGATATAGATTTTTTGTCTGTAATTTTATTGCTCACATGCTATTCTAATCTTAAAAATTGCGTTTGTTTTCATCTATTTTTACTTCGACTATTACTCGGACCTAAAATTAATTGACGCAGAGTGGTTGATTTGATTTTGGGGAAACGTATCATATAATGATTCCACGCAAGAACTTCGTTTTGAAATGTGTTCAACAAATGATAACATTTAGCTAATAAACATTTCGCTCTGCTGTCACATTACCATGACGTCATCATAAACTATAATAGCCACGCCGAGTTTTGAAAGTAAATAAAATTTGGCACATCAATATCTTTTTGAAAAATAAGTATGATTGAGAGCTCTCGACTATTCTGGCAATATCCATACTTGCTGAACCTAAACATAAGATCTCTTTTGTGTGTAAGCAATAAAAGTTCGCTATAAAATAAAAAAAATACTTGTTTTTCGTTTTTAATGAAGCATGTATCAATGAAAAATTGCTGGCTACATACATGTATGTATGTATGTATGCATGTATGTATGTATGTATGTATTGGCACGCTTAAATCAGGAAACGGACTGCCAACAAATGCGAAGAGAAAGTAAATAAAAAAAATGTATTCAAAAAGATTATATATGAAAAAGAAAGATAATAGATCTGAGAATTCTTTGATCGACTGTTTTTAGAAATACATTGTGGTATCTCTATTTCTCTGCTGTGTTACATACCATTCCATTCGTGTCGAGAGTTAGGATTTCCTTCAAATTCCGTATAAATCAAAAGTTTCAACATTGATTCTAACATTAAAAGAATTATGTCTGAACTATGAACCTAACGATTATAAAATTGTTGAAATACATTTATTTCCAAGTTAGGTTTAACGGATAATCCAATTTGAAAGTAGCCTACTTGATTTATATACGTTTTATTTAAGCTGCTTAGGAAGCAATTTAGACATGTTCTTAAACTTTGGATCGGGATATTTATTCCCATGTAAAGGAGGGGAAATGTCTTTGTTGTTTTTATTGACTTCTGAAAATCATATACTGAAAATCATATACTGAAAATCATTATCTTAATATTTTGTTTTGCAAATGTTTTGAAGTGAAAGATTTAAATGTAATATGAAAATAAATTTCTTTGTGAGGATTCTTTTATTTTAAACCAAATCAATGGCGTTTTCCAAATGGTTGATAGAAAAAAAGAATCAATTTAGAAGAAAGATTGAATTTATTTAGATTTACGCCAGAGAAATGTGTCCATGAAGGAAGAATGAACAAATTTTTTTTTTTAAATTGGAAGAGCGAAAGGTGACAGCAAGAGCAAAAGAGAATTGAAGCCGATATGTATATCTCGTTTGTTTGAAAGAGAGAGAGAGAGAGAGAGAGAGAGAGAGAGAGAGAGAGAGAGAGAGAGAGAGAGAAAGAGAGATAGAGAGAGAAAGATCTGAGAATGATTACGATATTTGGTGAGAGAAATGGCGAGATCATTTTTTTCTAATTCTCGAGGAACATTAACATGAACCAAGGTATTTTGAACGCGTTCAGGTTTCATAAATCGTTATCAGAAAGTTTTTGTTGTCTTGATAGGGTTATATATCTATGGGGTTTGCAATGCGGCTCTTTGGTGGGGGTGACAGCAGCTCGTCTTTACGCGTCGGTTGGAGTCATGTCAAGTTTTTTTCAAGTATCACGTATTCACACATCAGTTTTGACGCTATGTAATTTTTTTGTTGTAAAATATATTGTGCAAGTTTGTCCTAAATTAAGTGAAATTTTATTGAAGTTAGGTTGTTTTTTATGGATGATGCTTCTAATATTTGTATTCATTATATTGTAGATTATATTCAATTATATTGTAGATTATGGTGTATTCTGAATATTGAAAGAATATGTCGTATTTTATTTTTTGTTGTGTTGGTTAGTTACAAGCGATTTAATAAACACAGGCATACACACAAACAAACACACACACACACACACACACACATATATATAGAGAGAGCGGTGTGTGTGTGTGTGTGTGTGTGTGTGTGTGTGTGTGTGTGTGTGTGTGCACAGGAATAATTCAACAAAATGTAAGTAGTAAAATGCTGATACACCCTGAAGAGTAGACAGACAGGTTCACCTACGAAGCTCTGGAAACGAGATGCTGAAGTCAGCTAAGTTATAAACTTTTACTCACATTCATCCTATATATATATATATATATATATATATATATATCATCCTTTAACATCAATCAGGTTATTCGTTAGTATGAACGTATTTTGTTAAAAATTAGCAGACATAATATCTGTAATTTATTCAATCAGGCATTCCTAAAAGAGAATTTGCTGCCTAAATATACAAATTTTAAATTATATAATGCAGCTGCCCACCGGAACAATATCACCTGGCAATTTAAACGTGGCCTTGTGAAAAGGTAGATTGAAGTAAATAATGTTAACTTGATAACGTTCATACAAAAAATATAATGGACTACATCAAAAAGTTGAGATTGATACATTATACCAAAATATAATTAAACTCCAGGAACAGCAGCTAATTACCGCAGAACCAGAAATCCGTGATATACTTAAAGCAGAATCTATAAAAGACAGGCATAATAAAAAGGAAAATTCATCTAAACTCCTAAATAAATCACTAAAAATTGCTGCAAAAGAATTACGCAACCACCCAGAAATAGTAATTAAAAAAGCTGATAAAGCAAACATGTTTGTTGTTTTAAACAAGTTTGACTACAACCCCGAAATTGAACAGTTACTTGATGATCACACCAAATTTAGAAAACTTACTAATAATCTTACTACTCAGCTAAAAGCGAAAATGAATAAAATAATCCCAGCGAACAATGCGGAACAAGACAATCTAAAGCTTACCAAAATAATCGGAGACTATAAACCAGGATACATTTATTGTTCTATCAAAACGCACAAACTTAATATTTCACCCCGCTCTATTATATCCCAAATTACCACTCCTGTCTACCAATTAACTAAAACGCTTAATCAATTAATTACGCCATACATACCTAACAAATATAGCATTAAATCAACCCTTGAACTTATACAAATATTAAAATCCGAAAAATCTAATAATGAAATCATAGCATCACTTGACGTTGAAAGTCTGTTCACTAACGTTCCAGTTAGAGAAACGATTGACATTATTATTAAAAAAATATATAATAGTTCATCTCTACCCCCAATAAAAATTAAGCCTAAAAGATTAAAAAAATTACTTTTAACCTGTGCCAGTGAAGTCCCATTTTATGGCATTTCAATGGGTTCAGCTTTGAGTCCAACCTTCAATAACTTCTACATGGCCAACCTAGAAAACAATATACTTAGTACCACCAAAAAAACCCCATCTACCTAAGATATGTAGATGATATACTTATTTTAGTTAAAAACATAGAAGAAATAATGGAACTAAAGTTTTTTTTATCAAAAAACTCCGTCCTCAAGTTCACATACGAACTTAATAAAGATAACAAAATCCCTTTCCTTGACATGTTAATAGACACAAATAACAACACATTTACTACCTTTCCGTATAAAAATCAACCATACTCATGTACTCTCAGCTATGGGAGTGAATGTCCAGATTACTATAAAATAGCATTTATACAGAATTTAATTAACCGAGCACAAAAAGATTTTCTACACTGAACTAAAAAATATTAAGCGGACTCTCATTAATAATCACTTCCCAAACACTGTAAATGAACAATAAAAACCATATATAAACCTCAAATAGAATATAGTACTTCCCCAAAGGAAACTAAATATATCAAGCTACTATAATGTAATCAGATGCATACTAACTACAAACAGGATGAAAAAATTATAAAGAATTTTATTTATATTAACATATCTTCCATGGATTCTAATAAAAAGAATAAAATTAATCATATATTATAAAAAAATACAATACAACCAAATTAATTATTCGCAATAACTCCTCCCCACTAACTGTTGTATTACGTAAAGCCAACATTATATATCAATTTAAATGTCCCTTGGGAGAATGTATCTCCGACAAAAAACAAATATATATGTTGGATATATGACAAATACACTAACAAGAAGGCTAAAATTACACCTGTCTAACCATTCGTCCATTGTGAGGCATCTACAACAACATTCCTGTCCGCATTCATAATATAAAAAATTACTACTCGACAACACAACTATCCTACACCATGAAAACAACAAAATTAGATTACAGATACTAGAAACAATTCCTATTAAAAAAAAAAAATTAAATCCAGCACCGAACAGAATCAACTTTGAATACTACAGTAATGTTCTAAAATTCCAGTAAAGGAACAGTTTTTTCATCCTTTAATGCGCGCGTAACCATGGCATTATAACCTAGAGAGAAAAACTTCCATAATGGATAATTTTTTCACGTTCTAATGAACGCTCAGCACACTGTCAGCCGTTTTGCATTTATAAGCATAATGAAAAAATTACAGTAATGGATAACAACGCACAACTTTGTATAAATACTTATATTAATGAACAATATATAGTTTTGTATTACGTACACCCCTGAAGATGATCTTGGAAAAAGATCGAAAGTACTTGGGAAATTAAAATAAAAGAAATTTAAACAGCTATGGAACATTTCTCTCATCCTTTAACATCAATACACGGAAAGTTATTTGTGAGTATGAGCGGATTTTGTTAAAAATTAGCAGATATAATATCTGGAATTTATTCAACACACACACACACACACACACACACACATATATATATATATATATTTAAATAAATATATATATATATATATATATATATATATATATATATATATATATAAAACGCGGCATTAATGAAAACGTCCGCATAAAACTAAGTCAGTATCAACAGACACAAATCTCTAACTCCCACCTAACCTTAACCGACTTTCAATTTGCCACATAAAAATTATACTTGTATCTTCATTCGTCAAAAAAGCCACCACGCCCTTAATAAAAAAATTCTGAATTCTTATTACCCCACCAACTTCAAATATATAATAGTATTTGGCTTATAATTAGAGTAAAATAATTTTTTCGAAGTTTAATCTCAGCATCGCTTGAAGATGGAACTGAACTTCAAATTTAAAGTTTAATTTAATATTTAAATTTTGCTTTTGAAACATAGTAATTTCTGTGTCGTGATGGAAACAATTCAAAAAAATAATTATAATATTGTGTATCGAGCACTGTTTTTCAAAAATAAATGTTAAAGAAGTCTTCATTATGAAACTAACTGGTCTTTTTTATTTTTATATATGTATATATAGAGAGATTATATATATATATTTTATCTTACTTATTATAAAACCCAGGTTGTGTGTGTGTGTGTCTGTTCGTTTATATATGGGATCGGAATTCCTACATTTTTCAGCCGATTTTAACAAAACTTCACAGGACTACGTAAAATTACACGGCGGTGGTTCTGACAGGGCCAAAAATTGAAAAAACACTATTGTTTTTGCACGAAATCAATTTGAAAGCACGTGTAAGGGCCATTTATGCAGATTTTTCGCAGTCTTTGGACGATGTTTTGTTACCGAGCCATCAAAACAAAGCAAATGGTCCAGTTTCTGATAGCACTAACGCTTGGCTATCTAACAAGTACCAAATTGTTTGCAAGACTGTCAAAGCCGCTTGACCAGGGAACCATAAACGGGGGTACCAAGGGACAGGATTTAGCCCTCTGAACACACATTCACTGGCACAGTATGTAGAATTTTGGTTTGATTCAAATGAAATTTACGACACACATGCGGCTTATTTCAGAATTTTTCGGCAAAAATAACCGTAGCTGCACGCGGATCAATCTTTTTTGTAACTTACTTACACACACACACAGCTGCGTACAACCGAGTCCGCGTGTCGATACCGAGACTGCTGCAAGCCCATTGGTCACTTTCACAGAGCTTGATCTTGGGGCCTATCCAATCAGCGCGCAGGATTTCTCACACGTTATAGCGCCCGCGTTATCGCGCGTCAGCTTATGTGTAAGTGCGCTCAATGTCAACCACCTCTATTGCTTGACTCGGGTGTGCTTTCACACTTGCGTTTATTGTTGCCCGCGTGCATGCACTTGACTTACTTTATTCGCCTACTTCGGACACCGCAAGTTGTTGATGACGTGTTCTAGCTGCTTTTTTGTTTTATAGTTCCAACCCAACCCCACACAGGTTAGCCAATTGTACTAAAAACCCATTTCCTTTTGGATTTACCCTTGGTTTACCTTTTTAAATTACCACTTTTTTAGTTTCGAATTACCTTTTAGTAACATCTGAACTCATTTTACTGGGTGTTCTCCTTTTCGTGTCTATGTTAGCAGTGCACGTTTTGGAGCAGCGAGGGCGAGTGAAACACCTGAATAGACTTCTTTGCGTCTTTCACAGATGGCCTCGAGCTCAGATGCTCGCTTACCTACGGAAAGCGCCGCTGCGCGGACTGAAAGGTTGGCTTCAGCGGCTTCAACCATGTCCGCACGCCGCGCCAGGCTTTCAGTTGAAGAACGTTCAGTTCAGAATTCATAGGACGCAGTCCGCGTGGCTAGGTTGAGGGCTTCACAGTCCCCAGCACAGAAAACCCTTCGTCGTTTGCGGGATGCCACCGCCAAAGCTTGCTCCAGAGATTTAGAAAGCCCCGAACAAACACCTTCACGTCGTCTTAGGAATACTAGGGCTACAGCCGCCTCTAGAGCTTCGGAACAACCCCAAGAAACCGCTCATCGTCGCTTTAGAAATATCCTATCCACAGCGTCTGCCAGAGTCTTAGAAACCCCTGCACAGACCACTGTTCGTCGCGTTAGAAATGCCCACTACACCATGTCTGCTAGAGGCTTAGAAAGCCCTGCACAGACCACTGTTCGTTGCGTTGGAAATACCTGCTCCACTGCATCTGCTAGAGCCCTAGAAAGCCCTGCACAGACCACTGTTCGTTGCGTTAGAAATACCTGCTCCACTGCATCTGGTAGAGCCCTAGAAAGCCCTGCACAGACCACTGTTCGTCGCGTTAGAAATGCCCGCTCTACTGCATCTGGTAGAGCCCTAGAAATCCCTGCACAAACCACTGTTCGTCGCGTTAGAAATGCCCGCTCTACTGCGTTTGCCAGGGCTGCAGAAAACTCTGAAGTACGCTGTCGACGAAGAATTCGTTCCGGGACGAGGGACATTTGTGGTCTGGTTCCCGGAAGGCCGATCCAACGCCGTGGGGCGGTCACACTTCCAGATGACGTCTTTCGGTGCGAAGGCTATTAGTGAGGGGGGATGGATGCCTACTTTTCAAAGTGCAAGGCTTAATGGGATCAGTTTTGGCTGATCAAGGAGAGCTACCTCAGTTCCTACAAATTTACTTTCTCGCTGACTACAACGAACAGGTTGATGCGCGTCTCGACATTCTGCCTAACGATATTTCCGTCGGTCCCCGTAGAGACATTCTGTTCCGTCTACAAGACATACTTCACGAAACTAACAGTTACATCCGAAGCTTAAAGTTTGTGTTGCAAAACAACTCTTCGCCCTCTTTCAGCGTTGTCATCGATGCAGACAGACGGCCTCACAGTGAGCATTAGCGTCGCTTCAATGCTCCTGCATGTAATGAAGTCGCCGCATCCACGGTGAGGAGCATAACACCCGTGACATTGTCATAAGGTACCGAGGCGGTGGTCTGCGCCGCATCAGTGAAACCCACCGTTCATACGACTGTCTCCAGTACCCACTTCTTTTTCCATACGGAAGCGATGGGTATCACTTCAAAATCCCAATATACCAGGCAAGCAGCGATTCCATGTCGACCTCAAAGACGGTCTCCTGTTGGGCTTACTACGCCTACATGTTTATGGTTAGGGAGGTTGAATTTAACCAGTTGCACAGGTGCCGTCAACTATTTTTTCAATTCACTGTTGACATGGCTGCAAAATGGAGTCGGAAAGGTTAGGATTCATCAAATTTAACCAATCCAAACTTAGAACCGACTCCTACATTCACCTCCGTGATGGTCTGTGACCCACGCAATCTCGGCAAACCGTGCCGTCCTCTTACACTGGTGACCCTCGATACATGCATGAAAGGACACAAGACGTCATTACGAGAGGCCTGATTTGTTCACGGGCAATCCGAAATGGGTTGAAATCACACGCGAACTTTTTCCAGGTCAGCAGGACTCACACCGCCCTGACCTAATTGACCGCGTTTTCCGGTTACAGCTGTGTAAGCTTATGGATTTAATCCTTAAAGGGCAAGTCTTCGGACGCGTTAAGTGTCATATGTATACAGTGGAATGGCAGAAACGCGGTTTGCCTCATGCCCACATTCTGCTGTGGCTCAACGATAAAGGTTGACGCAAACAAAATAGACGATTTTATTTCTGCTGAAATTCCGTATTCTGCGCTGGATCCTTTGCTCTACGAAATCATTAAAAACAATATGATACACGGCCTCTGTGGCGCGAATTACGAAAAAATTGATCATGTTGGTCAAGCGGTCCCACTTGCGCAAAGGGTTAACCCCGTAAGTTTATCTCAGAAACGCAGACTGCGACGGATGGTTACCCACTGTACAGACGTAGAAGCCCCGCTGAGGGCGTCAGAACTGTGACAGTTAAGGAGCACACTTTGGACAATCGTTGGGTGGTGCCTTATTGCCCGCTGCTGTCCAAGACTTTTGGAGCCCACATAAACGTTGAATACTGCCACTCGGTTAAGTCAATAAAGTACATCTGCAAGTAGGTTAATAAAGGCAGCGATGCTGTCGTTTTCGGTATCCGGTGCGACAATTGCGTTGACGAAGTGGCCGATTACGTGGCTGGACGCTACCTCAGCAGGAGCGAGGCCTTTTGGCGAATTTTCGGATTCCCCATACACCAGCCATTGTGAAGATTGCTGTTCCCTTAGAAAATGGACAGAGGATGTACTTCACCGAATAAAACGCCCAACAGGTTGCGGAAAACTCTAAAGACACAACCCTAACGGCTTTCTTTAAAATATGCTCCACAGATGCTTTTACCAAAACATTGATATACCCCCAAGTCCCGTCCTACTACGTGTGGTCAAACAACCGGTGGGTTCGGCGAAAGGCTGGCGACCCTGTCGAGGGTTATCCAGATGTAAGGTCTAACTCTTGCCTTGGACGCGTTTATACTGTGCTTTTACCTCCGCCTTCTACTTCATGAAATTGCTGGGCCAACGAGTTTCACAGATATTCGCACTGTCAAAGGCATAGAATGCCAGTCTTATAGAGAGACATGTTTCCATTGGAGCCGTTTGCCCTGTCTGTTATGGTAGTGAAATTGCCTCCATATACTTTTTTAGATGTGCCCGGAGGAACTGGCAAAACTTTTGTTACTAAATTAGTCCTGGCAGAGTTACGGCGTCGTGGGGAGATCGCTATTGCGGTCGTATCTTCCGGGATTGCTGCAACCTTGCTACCGGGAGGTAGAACCGTTCATTCGGCTTTTAGGTTGCCGCTTGATCTATGCCGGTCAAAAAATCCTCTCTGCAACATAACAAAGAATTCGTCATAGGCTGAAGTTCTGCGTGGATGCAAACTTATAGTTTGGGATGAGTGCACGATGGCACACAAGGGCGCCCTTGAGGCACTTGACCGAAGTCTCCAAGACATCCGCGACTCCTCCGACCCCATGGGTGGAGTAACCCTTCTCCTCGCAGGCGACTTTAGGCAGACTCTACCTGTTATTCCTAAAAGTACACGCGCTGACGCTGTCCGCGCCTGCTTGAAGTCGTCTTCCCTTTGGCACCACATGGAGACTCTTAAACTGAGCACAAACATGCGTGCCTACTTGAATGGGGACTCCAGATCCGCTGACTTCGCAGGGGACCTTCTTTCTCTTGGGGAGGGGAAAATGCCATCTGACACACAGGGTTTTGTGCAGATGGATCAGCTTGCCACCACTGTTGAATCACCGGATGAATTGATGAATGCAGTCTTCTACAACATATCCACTAATTTTGCCGATGCCGATTGTCTTGCTGGAAGGGCCATATTGGCACCGAAGAACTGTACAGTTGATTCCATCAACCTTAAACAGTTGGATTGCATTCCCAGGCAATGTCATGTTTATAAGTCCATCGACAGAACTTCCGATCCATCTGAATAAGCTGAGTATCCCATAGAAGTTTTTAAATCCCTTCAGCCGTCCGGACTCCCACCTCATATTCTTCGGCTCAAAGTTGGTGCTCCGATTATGCTAATCATGAATTTACTCCCACCTAAACAGTGCAACGGGACTCATTATTAAATCCCTTTCTCCGAACCTGATTGAGGCGACTATTGCAACTGGCTGAGGCAAGGGGGAAGTCGTTCCCAGGATGCATCTTCTGCCGTCAGACGCAAGCATACCAATCAACTTTCTCGTTCACAATTTCCCGTGAAGCTTTGCTTTGCTATGTCCATTAACAAATCACAAGAACAGACACTTAGCATCGCAGGTCTGCATTTACGAGAGCAGTGCTTCTCTCACGGCCAACTTTACGTTGGGTGCTCACGAGTTGGGTCTAAGGACAGGGTTTTCATTTACTCTCCCAACAACTGTGCGAGAAACATAACCTACACGGAGGTCCTGTAGACAACCCGTCCGGTAGCGTTTAAGCGCTGTGCACACATATGCAGTCCGATTGCATGGAAATTTTTTTTTGTCATATTGGTTTTAACGTTAGATTGTCGTAGTTTCCACTTGCCATTACATCTTTGTAAAGGTTATCCAGCTCTTTTGCTGCCTTCTAACTTTCATACCTTCACCCACCATCATCGCGTTTGTTTGTACACTATGATAACCTCACCGTATTCAGTTGCAACACAAGCTGCTAGACACATGAACACCAGCATTAGACATGATTGCTCCACTAAAGTTCCGGTTTCATTAACAGTTGATCGGAGCACCTGAAGTTCGTACCAGTGCATACAAGCACATTCACACTTGAGAAGCTTCGGAGTTCGTTTGTCACAAAAGTCGAGTGCGTCTACGAAATTCAGGCTTCTGCTTCCATATACACTTTACGGCTGCCATGGGTGAAACATGTTAGCCATACGGCTCTATTGTTTTGTTTGTAGTCGTGTAAAAAAAAAAACAACAAAAAAACACACGCCATGTACGGCGACCCCGGTCGGTTTTCATATGCTCTCAGCCGTGATGTTGACTGCGACTGAAGAGAAGGCACTTTTTCATTGCAATTGAGGCTCTCGGCCGTACGGCGACCCCGGTCCGGTTTCATGAGCTCTCAGCGTGATGTTGACTGCACTGAAGAGATGGCACTTCTCCATTGCAATTACGATGCTCGGCCTTACGGTTACCCTCGTTGCGGTTTTAAGGGCTCTCAGCCGCGATGTAGATAGTGACAAATCAGAATAAAGGAAGTTATATCACAGAAATTTTCTTACCATGACACCCCGTCACTGTTCGCTCTTCTCTCGGTTTTACGGTTCTGCTTTGTGGTCGAGGCAGCGCCGTCTTTTGGGCATAAGACGCGTCTTTTAGTTAGACAAGCGGTTTGTTTGTGATTGCGCACGGCACATACTTTATGTCTATGGCTTCCTCACGTCACATTTTCCCTTCAATCCCAATGTATGTTGCAACTGAATCGTGGTTTCTTGACTACTTACCACAAGTGCTTCCAGTAATGCTTAACGGTCCAATTGGTTAATGCAGTAACAGCTGCCAGCTTTTACTCACAGATGTCTTATTAATGGCAAATGACTGATGCTACAACTTTCCGTTACTTCCTTCGATACCTTCGAATACTTAGGCCTGCATAAAGTCTGCTTAAATTTCGTGTGCATTGCGTTTCAACGTTTTGTAGAAACTTAGTTCCTGTCGACTTACAAAGTACATCTTTCAAAGCAATAGCCGTCCCCAACTCTTACTGTTACATCCCCGGACAACACCGGGCTCTACTGCTAGTATACATTATATATATATATATATATATATATATATATATATATATATATATATTTAACATTAACCATTAAATTAACGGTCTAGGTACGATTCTCAGTAGTGAATGCGAACTGCTGACGAGTTCCCAAAATACGACAAAACTACTGTCCAGTGTTCTTATGCATTCTGTTGAGTTTTCTCGGTCTAGACATGATGCACTATATATATATATATATATATATATATATATATATATATATATATATATATATATATATATATATACACACACACACACACATATATATGTATATGTGCAGGTGTGTATGGGTGTATTATATACATACACTATATATTAAAATTTGAAAATGTTTGTGAAACTGTTTTGAATATATATATATATATATATATATATATATATATATATATATATATATACACTATATTTATATATAGTATATATATATATATATATATATATACGCACTACATTCATAAATATATATACTCTATATATATATACACAGTATATATATATATACACTATATATACATTATATTTATATACACATACGCACACTATATATATATATATATATATATATATATATATATATATATATATATATATATATATAATTTGTAGCTTCTGTATCTCTGTTTGTTATCGAAGGTTTTGGAGATCATATATATTCTGAAATTACATTAGTCCGGGTAGTTGGATAAGTATATTTAATTTTAATCAATGGTAGTTCCCGTGGGGCACAACCCACCCTCTGAAATCTTTTGCTGTTTGATATAAATTAAATTTAAATTTAAACAAGGGAATGACTCCTCGGGTACTTAGATAAGTATATTACATTTTGATAAATGGGTGTCCTCTGGGGGAGTGCAGAAACCACCCACTCACAGAAAAGTTTTTCCCTTTGATTTAAATGATATTTAAATTTGAACAAGGGAATGTCTCCTATCCAAAATATAGAAGGTGAAAGCCAGAAGATGGAGGTCACATCAGCAAGGTCATTAGCTAATATTGAAATGCATCATTTTTCTCCATAAATTATAACAATGACTTAAAATCAATCATCATTTTCTTCTAAAAAAGTGTGATACTCAGCAATACTGTTTAATTAAATAAACTCGAATATGAGTATCCATCTAAAATAACGTTTAATCAAAACAAAATTAAAATATATTGGGTTTAATCCATTTCATATATATATATATATATATATATATATATATATATATATATATATATATATATATAATGGCAACAAATTCGTACTTGAGTATTGCCAACGCTTGATCAATCTATACATATCCTGCTCTTATATGACTCTTTTAAGCCAGCCAGCGGACTGCCATTGTTTATCACAAACGTTACAGCTGGAAAAGACCCCCCCCCCTGGCGTGTGCTGCTGCAGTTCCTGCTGTTGCTTCCTGGTTATTGTTATGAATTTACATGTTTCTCTTTAAGCCTCTCATTGAAGCACACTCTTTTCCACAACGTCTACATATTTTCAGACCATCATCAATGTAGATAACATTCATGTGACGTCGATATTGACTTTTGATGCCTGTTTTACTTGAACAAATGTGAGATCACATTCAATGCCGACATTGCTGGGAGTTCAACATTTTTCACTTTACCGGGATCTCTTTTCAACTGCTGATGCTTTTGTTTTCTAATCGTCAAATGCCACGATCCTAAGCAAGTGCAATTTGTGCATGTCAGTGCTTGCTTCAGGCAATATTTAACCTTATTTTAGGTTTATTTTGTGGACGCTTCCATTCAGACAACTCCCTATAGAAAAGCTGTTTCGGAAGTCGTTGATCTTCGATTCTTACCCCATGACCACACCACCTAAGATGATGTTTCAGGATGATGCTTTTAATGCTCAAGCACTTACATTTGTCAAGGATTTGAACATCACCAATGAGAATCTGCCAGCGCATTCAGGCAATCTTTCTCAGACACTGTTGGTGAAAATGTTGTAACGCCTTCAGTCGTCACCTATATGTTACCCATGTCTCACAAAGATAGAGAAGGATGGATAAAACGTAGGTCTTATATACCTTAATTCTTGTGTTTAGTGATATGTCACGTCGCCACCAAGAACAATCGTTCAGTTTTTCAAAGGAAGCGTTACCTCTGCCAGTTCGGAAGGATACCTCATCATCAAGGTTGCACGAGATTTTCAAAGTGCTACCTAAGTACACAAACTGATCTACAATCTTCAAATTCTGCCCATAAACACACACAGAGAAGGATCAACATATTCTTTACCAGAGGCATGACACACGGTCTTATCAATATTTATTGTTAGTCCCAGAGCTGTGCAAGCATTAGAGAACAAATCAATCAAATGTTGCATGTCACTCTCAGAATGAGTAAATAAATCACAGTCTTTAGCATACAGGAATTCTTAGATGATGGCACTTTGTACCTTTGTGTTGGCAGCCATACGCTGCAGATTAAACAATTTTCCTGACGTGCGATACCGTGTATGTCATGAGGGCAATCCCTAAAAGCCATCGCGAACACCAGTGAAAAGTATATGGGAAAAAATCGTAGGAGCGGTAATATTTTCGTGCTTGATACCATTCCCTACAGATATTGGTTTTGAGAGCTTATCGCAAACATTTACCCAGTTGATTTCACTAATGACAGCTTCATTAGTACATAACCCGTTGTGGAGAAAATATTTCAAAATATTTTCATACTTTTACTACCACCTCTCAATTATAGCTTAAAACATTACATAATATCCTCATTTTTCTACAGATCCATTATTCATGAATGTCTAAAATAATGAGGATTTTACAAATTTCACTTTTTAAAAAAATACATCTAAACAAAACTAGATTATTACAATATATTACTTCGTCTCACCAACCCACACACAGTTGACTTTCTTTCCATACATAAATGAGAAAATAAAAATTCAACCGAATACAAAATTATTTTGCAACATATCGCTACATTTCATTGGCAATATACAAGGGTGACATCACAGACTTATACACTTATATAAATTAACGTTATCGTCCTGCATACACCTACTCACACAAGCGTTTCTTTACTTACACACTCTTACACTATCACAAACTTTCATATACACCTACACACTCACACACACACACACACACATATACGCACACAGAACACGAGTGTAAATAAGTGGTAGAAATACATGCAACTTCGTTTAATAAAGTCTTCTTCAAACAAAGATCTGTATTCTATTATCAGATATCGTAGCAAACGTTGATGCTAAATAGTCTTCTGAATAAACATTACCATGTGTGGTCTTATGTCAGAAGTGTCTGCAGGAAGAAAAGTTTTATTTACACACAAATCATTTTAACGTTCATAAATGTTCATGCACGCATAACAATGCCTAAGCATTCACATAAATACCTTGATGTAGATGTATGCAATACTCTCTACACAACTTTGTACAACTTAAAACTCACACATACAGAAATATACATATTATTTACATTTGGATTACTTTTTATCGATACATTCATATATTTATCATGTACTACTTTTTTCATAATATCAATTTATTCAAGTTCGATAATATATGCTAATCACTGAAAAATACTTTTCCTACCTTTTTATAGTAATTTCGTTCTGTCGTGCTTCTTCTGAGGTAAATTTTTTTAGTACAAAAATAAATCAAAATGACGAACGAAAAAGAAACGCCAGGTAAGAGCAAAAAATAAGAAAATAAAAATAAAATAAAACCAGAAGTGTCAGTGTAAAACAGAGACAGGTAAGATCTGCTGGGAAATCAAATGTAGTCATTAATGAAAGAGACATTGGTAGAAAGGCGAAAACGAGACACGTTCACATTCAGAGTTAGAAAATTCTTTTCAAAAGTACACTTTGCGATTGGTTACTTATATCTAATAATTTTAATATTCACACTGACAAATATACGCGCACACATACCTCATCACACGTACATAATAGATGCGCGCGCACAGAGAAATATCACATTGTGTACATACTCATCGTTTACCATTAATCAGTGTATTTCAGTTATGATATTTATTATGAGAAGAAACGAAATCGACAAACCGATTTCGAATTTTGGCTGAGTGTTTTCACTTCTGTTCATCAGTCTGATTTTCTCAGTGATTGCAATATTTAATTTCTCCTCCAAGTACAAATTACATCTTTGGGATCTTCCATGTAAACAAAAGCTATTTTTGTTTTTAAAAATGTGCACTTCAACTCATACGTTCGTCCACATTTGTCCTGTTCTCATATGTATTTCGAGAAAATTGTGATGTTATCGTAGCAACTTTTCTAGAAGGATGCTAGATTGGTAAACCACATTTTGTGTCAAATATTCACCATCTAAAGGATTTCTTCAACAATTATGGATCGCAAAATAAATTCTGATGTTTGGTCATTTGATCTCTTTTCTCTCTCTCTCATATTCATATATATATATATATATATATATATATATATATATATATATATGATCATCTCTCTCGTATATATATATATATATATATATATATATATATATATATATATATAATCATAATTCTCTCATATATACATATTACTATGTTTAAGCCTCGAAAAAGAAATTTCCGCGTCGTAAATGTGAAATGTTTTTAATAAAATATCATATATATATATATATATATATATATATATATATATATATATATATATATATGTGTGTGTGTGTGTGTGTGTGTGTGTGTGTGTGTGAAAAAATATATAGGAAATAGGAAAGAACTCGTTAGTTAAAAATTCGATGTTCTTTAGTATTTTTGTTTTTATTTTTAAAAAACAGTTCTCCATACAAAAGTAGAGCCTATATAAAATAATTATTTATTTAAAAATATGATTCCTTCGCTACATAAGAGTTCTCATGTTTCAAAACAAGAGCCGAAAACTTCAATATAATTATTAGAATTAAATTGAATGAAAGTACCAAGCTCTGTTCCATCTTCAATCGAAATCTTTGGAATAATATTTATTCGTACATTAGTACAAAATGTGGCACAAGGCCAAAAAGGGGATTGGGGGAAAGGACGGTCTTCTTAATTTCTAAACTTAGCTAGCAGCAAACACTGACCCAAAAATAACCAACAATAGTCCTACCACCAAAACAACACATTCTCTCCTACCTTTCTTACTACATCCACCATAATACCTCAATGTCTCTATGAAATCCTAACTAGTCCCCATATGTAAATTTCAAAGTCTGTGTGTGTGTGGGGGGGGAGAATAAAAATAACAATCTAAACAACCAAATGATTACAAAACAAAATAAGCTTAGTAATAACCCCCCCTCACAATCCCTAAATGTGGCAGAAACATTAGTTAATTGGACGTAAAAAGGCGGGATTATAATAGTATAAAAAACATTCATTCATCCCAAGCGCTCACACAAACACGTACTCATTCAGACACAACAAATACAAAAACACACACGCGAAACGAGAGGCATCCCGCATCTACCAGAGAACTGACATCACTGACATCACCTAAAGAGGGAGGGGATGGGAAATTAAACTAAAGAAAAATAGGGACAGAAATAAAAGGGGCCAATGAGCATACATGCCCTAGCTAGGTTAATCGAAAAAAGAAGAAAAACTAAAGCTTCAAACTAAGCTCAGTTGGGAAGAAGTGAACTTCTCACATCCATAGAATCTCTTTTAACGTGTCGACCAAATCACAACTCTCATAACACCTCGCAAGCAGTGGAACACATATTGTTCACCCTTCGTCAACGGCGGCGCCACATTGCAACAAACAGAAGAGGCCTCAAGCACAAAGAACTTTCCCTGCAACATGCGAACCAGGAAGCCTTCAACAAACTTACACAACGGTGCTACCAACTTGCAATGAAAGAAGACGTGACCAAGGGTCTCGACTTCCCTATCACAGCGTCGGCAGTTTGGATATTTCTCCAAGCCCGCTACGGTGAGAGATGCCTAATCGTATTTGAGACATTTCAATCCGGGCGCCCAAGGCCAGACCGAGCTCGTCAATCAGCTCATCATGACGGACCCCCTGCCTAACACTTGATATAATGCCCTACAAGACAACGCCTGGACGTTGGAGAGGCCATCCGACGCCCGTAAGAGGCCTTTCAGAACATGACGACATCCACGATAGAAGGAACATTCGGCTCGGCGCAAACGGTGGGCCTCCTCCTCGCACGCGTGCACACTTCTCAGGGATGGGAAATTTCTCCGTGCGTCTTCATCCAGAAGAGACCCTCCTCATCCGTTTCGCGACACAAACGATTTAGGAACCCGATGCGAAGCATATAATAACGAATCTTTATGCTAGGCATACTTAGACCGCCTTCAGATGGAGATACCGAGCGGCTTTGCCTCTCCACAAAAAAGAGAACTGCCTTACTAATGAAATTAGTGTGGCAGACGGAAGTAGAAGTACCGAGTGTCGGTAAAGGAGAATCGGGTAAAGGAGAGGGCGGAGGTATGTGAAACACATACCTCCGTCCTCTCCTTCAAGAAAAGATTCCTCCGAAACCACAAATTGATTGCGATCTCGGCCTTCTCCTGTACCTCCGACCAATTCATTTCCAACTGGATATCAGGACCCAACCAGACGCCGAGTATCTTGCCTATCCGTCCAGTGGAAAGAGAAACTCCCTTCCACGCACCCAACCGCAAGCCAACAGAATTATCGCGGTTGCGCTTGGCCCCTGTCACCATCACATAACCACTTATTTCTTTGCTGACTTCGTTAATCTCGGCTCTGCTCGACACAAGAACCGAAACGTCATCAGCATAGGCAGAATACCTTGCCGAGGTGGTAGCACTAGGTAGGGAAATTCCGCGTAGCCGAAAGAACAGCCTCCAGCAATCGATGGTCAACCTTATCAAAGGCCTTGGACTGATCCAAATTGATCAGCGCGGCTTCACTCTCGACTTTGTCTATGATCAAGCGGACCATATGAAGGTTGTCCTGAATAGTCCAGCACAGCACAAGTCTATTCCGAGCCAATCAGACTAGACAGGACAAGCTGCAAACGGTTAGTTAAGATCTTTGCCAAAATCTTTAACTCTGTTGAAAATCAGTTCTAGCAAAGGAACAAAAACGGGCGACTGCCTCAAGTAGACTTCGTAGGAAAGACCATCTAATCCCGGAGATTTATCCAGGCCAACCTGTTTCAACGCTTCCCAGATTTCTGACTCTGTGATAGGACTCTCGCACCCAGCCGCTCCAGCTGCCTCAAGGCAGGGAAAGTCGGCTAAATAGGCGTCGAACTGAGCAGGGCTCCGAGTTTGTAGTTACGGTCCGCTTATCCGGCAATGTGGCGCACGCGATATGCCGCTTCATCCTTCTTGATAAGCAAGGAGGCCAACTCTGACTTAGCTAAGGCTACTTCCCAACTATCACGAGATTTAACTGCCCGATCAACTTTCAGCTCACAAGCCGTTTGCGCCGTTATTCTATCTAGATTGAGTCGACGACTGAAATCGGCAGCACACGTTCGAATTTTAGATTTTAATTTGTCCCACCAGGCATTTCCCACCACAGCCCCCGTCAGTTCCCTTTGTAACATTAGTAGCAGCTGGTCCCGGAATTCCTGCTCGCCAAATAACGAGCAGTTGAATTTCCAGTAGCCAGCCATCCTAGGCTTATCTAAGTTTACACGGACCCGGACAAGCCTATGATCCGAATAAACTATATAATGGAAACTTGGACACCCTAAGAGCCCTACATCGACTCTCCTAACTAAAACTCGGTCGAGGGTAGCTAGCACGCACCCCTAAAGCCGAGCTGCCACTATTTATACAAGTTCAAACTACCTCCCGGGGAGCTCATTCCGGTATTTGTCGACAAGATAAAACCCGTCGTCAAAGTCGCGAAAAGGTTTCACGCCCCAGATGCTAGTACCCGTATATGTATTTGATCCAATACGATCTAAGTCGGGGTCAAGGATAGCATTCCAATCCCCCTCTGTCATCATAAATGGCCCGATCTGCCGAAACAAAGCAGGCCGCTCAGACTTGATATTGGGTGCATAAACCCCAATAAGACGCAGAGCCTTATTCTTTATGGTAACATCCAGCACGCAAAGTCTGCCCGCCGGATCTGCAAAGACAAGAGCACACAGCCTTAAAAAGACTTGTTCACCCCCCACCCCGAGCGTCCATCAAAATATGCTGAATAAAGAGTAAACCCCTTAGAGAGAATGCCTTCATAATAGCGAGAAGAAAAACGGGTCTCTTGCACACAACATATATTCACTCCTAAGCGGTGAAGGTTGCGAGAGAGCCTCACCCTTCGAGACTCCGACCTCAGACCTCGGGCATTCACACTTGCCAACCAGAGAGACATTATCAAACCAATTAGGGTTGTCCCCCAGAATAGGACATGCCCGGGGGGGGGGGACACCGACAGCCCGTCCCATTGAACCAGAAGTCATCTCAATTTCGACGGTATCATCACGTGACAAGTTGCCGATTTCCGCAGGATACGTTAGTTTAATGGCTCTATAAAGCGATGGGTGAACAAAAACGGGGACCCTCTCTTTACAACGTTCTTTCGTTTCATCCAACTCTGGGTCGAGTAATTAGGCTGCTGGGAGCACCAATTTCATGGACGCGTTTGCATCCTCCATCATGCCCCAAATTTCCCGCGTACCAGGGCCAGATCGAACGACAGTCAGGACTCGTTTTGCTTCTTTGAAGTTTTCGGGCACTTCAACGTCGATATGCCAGAAATTTCACAGCATTTTCAACGGCTTTGGATTCCGTGTCTGCCCGAAAACCCTTTCTGCTTCTTCCCGGGATACGCGGCAGACGTCTTCCCCTGGGAGATATGGCGGTTTGGTTTTTTCTTTTTTCTATCTGCTGCGACCTGTTACTCTTTTTTTGAGGAGATTGTGAAGGTATCGGAGTAGGTGTGCTTATGGGAGTGTAGGAGGGTGTGATGCCATATGTGGTCTTGAAAGGCAAAGGCTTAGTTGAATGGCTGTCTGTTTGTGATTTTTTTTTGATCGGTGAATTTCACAATGATTTAGGCAGAGGTGGTTTTGGAAATTATTTTTTGGTTGATGAAGGGGAAGACGGGGCAGAGGATGAGGGGCAAGAGGACCCCAGCGACTTTTGGTTCTTCGCCCGCTTCGCGTCCAAATTCTCCTTCAGTTTTCTGAGGTCCAAAATTTTCTGCCAGCTCGGTTCATTCAATCTCTGGGTGGAGGTTGCAGTTTGATTATAAGACGCCGAGGTGTCGCCCTCAAAGCTGGTGGAGGTGGGACTGTAGGTGTTATTATCCCTGGGGTCATGCTGGGACAGAGGCCCCGCTGTTCGGTTCTTCCCTCTGCCCCTACCCACGCCACGCCATTACCCCTCTTCCTTTCCTTATCCACACTAGTGGGAAGCGTCGGTTTGGTGGCGAAGACCCAACTGAGGGATTTTCCCCACCGGTCCGTGTCGTAGGTAGGACCATTACAGTCGCCACGGATTTGACAGTCTCGGCCAGAGGGGGATTTTGGTCGCCAGCTGCCGGAACTCCAGGGGCCTTCTTCCCTGGACAGGAGGAGGAGAGGTGGCCATTCTCTCCACACTTCCAGCAAATAGGTTTTCTATCGGTCACGATGACCGGCATTTTCCGTCCGCAAAAATTCAAACAGCTGTGGACGGAAACGAAGGCCAAACGATCGAGCAATATATCAAATGTCCATTCCCTGTTCAGGTTGTCAGAGAAAGCCCCTAAAATTTGGTCGTGCTGCATAAAAAATGCAGTCTGGTGCTCTTCTTTTACCTGAGGAGGGACCTCAAATACGACCACTCTGGTCCTTTGCCGACCGTCGTATTCTGTTCTAAGAATAAGGTCTTTTTTATCAACTCTTTTTTTGCCATTTAAAGGCAACTTCTGCTGTAGGCAGCAGTACGTCCCACATGAAAAAAAACCGGAACCCTTAATTTCTCTTTGAGGTCTAATCCCCAGGGACTAAAGTGACTTGATCACTGTCTTTCGTGGAGCGACAAATTTTGCGCGTACGCTTGTCCACCACGAAGACCGACATACCTTTAGTTCTTGGACGTCTTCAAGGAGCCGACCTTTTTTTACAAGAAGAGCGAAGCCCTTCGCCTTTTCCAAGAACTCCGCGATATTCAACTCAATACAGCTCGGTGGGGACTTCCAACAAGAGGGCGATTCCCCGGTTGTCTCCTTCGGCACCTTGTCATCATTGGTAATGTTTTTTTCCGAGCTAGTTGATTCCAGCGCATTGGTCTTTTCTAAAATATTTTTAGGAGTAGCCTTTTCTCGTTTCTTTGTTTTATATGTGGGGCCTGATTTAGCAGCAACCCCAAAAAGACCCTTTTTAACTACTGACCGACCCGCCACGTCGACCATTTTTGAAGGAAAAATATTCACCCAGCGGGTCTTAAATGATTGTTCAATTTAAGTGTAAAAAGTGAAAGGAATAGGGATGGGAAAAATAATAAAAGACAATACACAAAATAAAAAATTAGATTCTTCTAAAAATAGAAGAAATTAAACAAATATTACAAAGAATAAAAACGGAAAAAACTGGTTTCATCAGTGAAAAAGAAAATAAAACTCTTTATAATTACTAACAAAAAGGTAAAGCAATAAACTTTAAAATAAAGGCAGGTAAATAAAAAGTGGGAAAACTAAAAGTTAACCCAAATTAAAAATAAATAAAACTGATAAAGTATTTAAATTAAACTAGCCTAGTTCAATATAAAATAAATAGTTTGTTAAAAAAAACTTTAAAAGTTAAAAGAATTCAAAATGGCGCCCGAAGGCGGCCGAGAAAAAAAAGAAAAACGAAAAAGTTAGATAAGAAAGAGAAGAAAAATTCAAATTCAAAAATAAAACAATAAAAGATCTCCGTCAACAATTAGCGTAAACTATTAAATGCAAGAAGAAAAAGAAAAGAAATACATAAGACTGGTTTGAAACTAGTCAAACCAAAAATAAAAAATAAAGGTTTGCCACCGAAGTCGATAAAGAAAGAAGATAAATAAAATAAAAAACTGGTTTGAAACTAGTCAAACCAAAAAAATAAAAGGTTTGCGGCTGAAATAATGGAAATAATTCGAAAATAAAACGGGGAAGGGTATAAACTAAAAAGGAGGGAAAAATCAAAAAAACTTTCTTTCTTTTTCTTTTTTCTTTTCTTAAAACGTACTTATTTTTTCAAGAAGAGAACTGTAAAAAAATAAACTGAAAGAAAACAAAAAGGCTGTAATCCGGACTAAAAATAAAAATGTTGGCCAAAGCCGAGAAACAATAATTCGAACAAAAGAAATGAAAGAAAGAAAAATAAATCTTAACGAATAACTTAACTGAATAGAATAACTTGTGGGCCGATGAAGTTTGTTAATCCAAAAGGAAAAAACGACAGATTCCAAAAAAATTGGTCACTTTCGGACAAAAACTCGTCTGATAATTCTTGAAATTTACGCGTTTTTATAAGTATATTCATTACTAAAATGAAAATTACTATGGCCAGAGCAATTATTAAAATAAGGGGTGTAATGGTTAATAATTTGTATCAATATCTCAGTTACATTCAAAGTGGTCAAGTCAAGGTAGGGTTGGGGTGTCTAAATTTAAAGCGGAAGATGACATCGTCTAGTCTGGTTAACCGTTAAGTGTCTATGGAGATTTATTTATTTTTTATTTTATTTTCTTTCCTGAAAGGGTTTTGTGTATATAATACTGTTATAATTAGCTAACATTTGTTTTTTGACAACTTCATAAAGTTTTTTTTTTATATGATTTTTAAACCTTTTATTTAGACTATGGACTTTAAAATTTGTATTCATTATTTAATTGTTTGCATGATTTATGCTAATTATTTAATGCGAAAATTTGATGATATCGGCAAAAAACCGTTAACTCATATCTATTGTTTAATAAATTTTCATTATTTATAAACTTCATAATATGTAATTTTTCATGCTGATGTGAGTCGGTCGGTAGTAAAAAAAGGCTAAGATTAGCGGCGCAAACGGCTTGTGAGCTGAAAGTTGATCGGGCAGTTAAATCTCGTGATAGTTGGGAAGTAGCCTTAGCTAAGTCAGAGTTGGCCTCCTTGCTTATCAAGAAGGATGAAGCGGCATATCGCGTGCGCCACATTGCCGGATAAGCGGACCGTAACTACAAACTCGGGCATATGTGAGGCTTTTTGGTATTACTTTCGGGATCTTTTTTACCAGGGAGACTTTAGCCGACTTTCCCTGCCTTGAGGCAGCTGAAGCGGCTTGGTGCGAGAGTCCTATCACAGAGTCAGAAATCTGGGAAGCGTTGAAACAGGTTGGCCTGGATAAATCTCCGGGATTAGATGGTCTTTCCTACGAAGTCTACTTGAGGCAGTCGCCCGTTTTTGTTCCTTTGCTAGAACTGATTTTCAACAGCTGCATGAAGCAGGGGTCTATACCTCAACGCTTCACCAGGGGTGTGATCAACTTGCTGCGTAAGGACAAAAACAGTGTGGATGGGATATGTAATTTTCGTCCTTTAAATACAGAGTTAAAGATTTTGGCAAAGATCTTAGCCAACCGTTTGAACGATGTAAGATCGGAACCTTTCGTATTGTTTCGATCTATTCGTCAAGGTTGGCCGTTTTCGCCTATGCTTTACGTTCTTGCGTTGGAACCATTCCTTCGCAAGTTAAAGGCGAATCCGGTCCTGCGCGGAATTTCCCTACGTTTCGGTTCCTGTGTCGAGCGGAGCCGAGATTAACGAAGTCACCAAAGAAATCAGTGGTTATGAGATGGTGACAGGGGCCAAGCTCAACCGCGATAAGTCCGTTGGCTTGCGGTTGGGTGCGTGGAAGGGAGTTTCTCTTCCCGGACCTTTCCACTGGACTAATGGGCCGGTCAAGATACTCGGTGTCTGGTTCGGTCTTGATATCCAGTTGGAAATGAATTGGTCGGAGGTACAGGAGAAGGTCGGGATCGCAATCAATTTGTGGTTTCGCAGGAATCTTTCCTTGAAGGAGAGGGCGGAGGTAAATGTATCACATATCTACCCGATTCTTCTTTACCGACTGTTATGGGGTCCTCCTCTTTTTTATATAAGTGGACTCGACCAGAGTGTTACTTGGACTGCTGCCGTTAAATACCAAGAGTCAGTCAATATACAGTTGGTGAGCAGAGATTGTGATTGAGTTGGAGGTAGCAAAAAAGCTACGTCTATTGCTTAGAAAATTAGGAACTGAAGAATATACAAAGTTTGTGGATTATATCTTGCCAAAAAAGACGAACGAATTAACATTTGACGAAGCAGTGACATGTCTTAAAGAACTCTTCAGCCGAAAACATCACTGTTCCACAGCAGGTGGAAATTCCTTAACCTGGTAAAGGTTGATAATGAGGATTATTCCACGTTTGCCGCAATCGTATATAAACATTGTGACGACTTTAAACTAGCGGAATTAACCCCAGACAATTTCAAATGTCTCATCTTTGTTCAAGTGTTAGTTTCTACAAAAGATAGCAAAATGCGCAGAAGAATGCTTGCAAAATTACAAAATCAACCGGGTCTAGCATTACAGCAATTATCGGAAGATTGCCAGAGATGTTTAAGTATAAAGAAAGACGCAAAGGACATTGAGAAATCAGCTGTTTCTCATATACGTAAGTTAAACAAAAGTCTACGTTCTTCACCCTCCCCGGAAAGAAAACTAAAAAATTACGACAATGAAAAAAGATTCTCACCCACCCCGGAAAGAAAAAGAAAATTTTATAATAAGAGGAAAAGTACAACATACAGAACAAATTATGACGAATATCGGAACAAATATAAGTCCCCCCCATCAGCATGTTATCGATGTGGAGGACTACATTGGAACAAGGATTGCCACTTTAGATATAAAAACTGTCTTGAATGTGGAAAAAAGGGCAACAAGGCATGCCAATGTAGAAATAGAAAAGATACTAATAGAATAAGAGCTACAAGGATGAATAACGATGACAACACCAAGGGAAGGAAATATGTGGAACAGGAAATTTTAAATAAAAAGGTTAAATTACAACTGGATTCGGATTCCGACCTCACGATAATCAACTTACAGACATGGAGAAAACTCAACAGACCTACCATGTTACACACACAAAAAATTGCCAAGTCGGTTACAGGCAAACGAATAAAATTTGAGGGAGAAATAATCGTGAATGTTAAATTTCACGGCAAAACAAAAAAACTTAAGATATACGTCATGAAAGATACTGAAAATCTAGCATTTCTTCCCAACTGATCTTGTTCTTTAAGCAGATGCTTAAAGTCAAGATTGGCCCTTTTTATTTCTGTCCCTATTTTTCTTTAGTTTAATTTCCCATCCCCTCCCTCTTTAGGTGATGTCAGTGATGTCAGTTCTCTGGTAGATGCGGGATGCCTCTCGTTTCGCGTGTGTGTTTTTGTATTTGTTGTGTCTGAATGAGTACGTGTTTGTGTGAGCGCTTGGGATGAATGAATGTTTTTTATACTATTATAATCCCGCATTTTTACGTCCAGTTACCTAATGCTTCTGCCACATTTAGGGATTGTGAGGGGGGGGGTTATTACTAAGCTTATTTTGTTTTGTTTTCTTGTATATAGTATTAATTCATATTTTAAGTAATCATTTGGTTTTTTAAATTGTTGTTTTTATTCTCCTCCTCCACCCCCAGACTTTGAAATGTACATAGTTAGGAGTGAAAGGTAGGAGTGAATATGTTGTTTTGGTGGTAGGACTATTGTTGGTTATTTTTGAGTCAGTGTTTGCGGCTAGCTAAGTTTAGAAATTAAGACAGAAGAAGACCGTCCTTTCGTCCAATCCCCTTTTTGGCCTTGTGCCACATTTTGTACTAATGTACGAATAAATATTATTCCAAAGATTTCGATTGAAGATGGAACAGAGCTTAGTACTTTAATTCAATTTAATTCTAATAATTATATTGAAGTTTTCAGCTCTTGTTTTGAAACATGAGAACTCTTGTGCAGCGAAGGAATCATATTTTTAAATAAATAATTATATATATATATATATATATATATATATATATATAGTAATTTCTCATATATATATATGATCATCTCATTCTTATTGCAATCGTTCGACCTGAATGTCTTTTACACACACACACACACACACACAATAAACTCTCCCGTCATCTTCAATGTATGAGGCTCCATCACAGTCGTTAGAAGCGAATAGACATACTACCCGCACATATTTGAATTTTGTACATTAGGCTTGTGCAGAACCAACCGCACTTTTTGGAAGAACTGGTGCACATAATATGACATGAATTCTCTAAGCAACTGTTTTTAGAATTCAGAGTAGTTTTTCTCATAGACTAGTTAACAACTAACTTTAAAGAGCCGAATCTACCCTACTATTTAATCCCTAGCTCTACATTTCCAAAGTGTATTTGGAAATAAATGAAAGCAAAGAACTCGACCGACTGGAATTCGAACCCGGCTCTTCGATTTCTCATTCTAAGCCAGTAACCATTACATCACTAGCACATCCACACACGCATACAAATACATGCACATACATACACACACATTAAGATACCACCAAACCAAATAAGAAAACAAAATAATAGTCAAACGAAGACATATTTACCATTTAAGCATTAATATCGATTATTTATGCAAAAAGAGAAATGTTATATTCCTAACTCAAGAAAAGACAAGAACGATTAAAAATTAAAAACGATAAAAAACTGGAAATAAATAGCAACAAATAGCTACATTTCAAAGAAAAGAGGAAATGAAAAAAAAAAGACTAAAATCTGAGGAGCGAGTGTAAAAAAAAACGAAAAGGACAAATAATCACGACAGCCTACATGTACACACATCCATGTAGAGGAGCGCACGCGCGTGAACGCACAAACGCACACAAATAATACGGAAAAAAATTTGCACCAATGATAAATCCATAAAAAAAAATATCAAGAAATATAAGCAGTCAATTGGTGATATCCGCTAAGATATCTGTGTGTGTGTGTGTGTGTGTGTGTGTGTGTGTACAACCGAAAATTACAAAAGATACGCTGCTGGATGGATAAAGTTTTCACCTGCAAAATTACTTTTTCAAATAGTCGCCATCACCTTTTTACGTACTTTCGCCAGCAATGTTGACAGTTTTGCCGGGTCGCCCGGAACGTGAAATGTCACTCTCCTTGCTGTTGATGCTACTAAAATGCATTTCCCCAATGCCATTGTTCGTTCAGTGTTCAGTCAGCTTCGATGAAGGTTAGTAGGTGCAACCTTTTTTCGGATAGTGGAATTCAATGACACATCTTTGCTTTCACTTTTATTTCAGACGCCATTTTTTCAAACTATTGTTCGTCTACAATCTGCAACACGCCAACATATTTATCGGTTTTTGTTGAAAAGCTTTAACCTCTACTGCTATACCACTGACATCCGCCTCTGACATAATGGGACAAAAACAAAAGAGTATTACATTGGAGTGACCCTCGTATTATGTATATATCTATATAATTGACAGTGTGGGTGTTTTTTTCTTTCTTTCTTTCTTTCTTTCTTTCTTTCTTTCTTTCTTTCTTTCTTTCTGTCGCAATTACTATCACCACAAGCTGATATGTAAAGCAAATAAGTGTATGTTGAACTTCCAGTAAGAAAGGCAAATTGAAAATTATGGCAAAATTAAGTTTTATTTTTTTAATTATTTGAATAAATCATTTATTTCAAATAATATTATTTACTAAACTGCAAACAAAATCTGTCTATATTTCTGAGATGAAGTATTATATACACTATTTACATTACTCGGACTATTGCGTCATCTTTGTTGACATATTTATCACAACGTTTCCGCCGTTGTACGCTCCAACCATTTTTTACCAGTGCTCAAATTGCAATTCTTGCTGTTATCATTTCATGTTTTTTTATCAGAGCTCATATTGTAATTTTCGTTGTTATTATTGCTTTTCTCTGGTACTCCTTATTACTGGTTTCCATATTGTAATCATTTCTATGCTTGGTCGGCTCAGGAGATTTTTGTGGCCTAGCATATGTGCTGATTCCTTAAATTTACGAATTTTCCAATTATGTTCTTTGTCAATGATTTTAACCTGATTTCACAGAGAGCTGTGATCTCCCTTTTTTCTCCATATGTGGTCAGCCACGCCTGATTTTTCCACTTCCCTTCGTGTTACAGCTTTTTGGCGTTCTTGAAGACTTACCTTAAGGAGGCGGCCTGTCTCCCATTTATATTTTCCGCAGCTGCACGGGATGGAGTACACACGGTCTTTAGTCGTGTTCTCCTCTATGAAGGAGTCTTACTCGGGAGAGATATCTGTGAAGTGTCGTCTAGCTTTTGAAGGTTGTTCTGATGTTATATGGACCGCAGATCCTTTGTATTTTCTCCGATAACCCCTTCACATAAACTGGTAGACTGTTTTCTGAGTGTTGTTGTCCTGTCCCAGTTTATTGGGGCTGTTACCATGTATCTAGGGTAGTTGTTACGTTGTAGGGTGCTGCTTATACTGACCAGTAAAGGCGTTGTTTAGATCCAGTGACAGGACCCAAAGAGTTGTGAGTTCAATACCTGGTTAAGGCAGTGGAGAACTTGGACAGGTGAATTAACAGGAGATAATCGATAACTGACATCCATTAGACATGGCACATGGTACTAGAACAGTCTACCTCAGTGAGCCTATTAAAGGGTTCAGTTCGACATTCCAACCACCTGAAGAAAGCAGGAATGTATAACGTCCGAAACTGATAAATATAGCAACAAAGATGAGAACAATAGCCCGAATAATGTAAATAGTGTGAAACCAAAATGTTAACATTTTCTTTGAAATTTGATTAAATTTTCTATTTAATACAAGGTAGCTATTTTAATAAAACTCTTTTTCGTGTAACGTAAATGGTAGTAAATGAAATTAAAATTACATTAAATTCTCGTTCTAATCCACATAAATAATATGATATATAAATTTCTATATTAGAACTATGTTAGGCATGACATAACGTTCTATATCTGAACAATGTTAGGCAAGAAAAAGTAAAGGGAAACTGAATGAGATTGACTAGACTATGTCCAGACACGTTTGCCAAAAATGAAATAGCAAATTCAGCATTTCTTCAACTCTTCTCTTTGATCATCCATGTGCTGTGTCCCTTCAGGGCGTTGGCGGTCATACCTCTTCACAATTTCCTATCTTTTGTAGCTCTTAATATATTTTATCTTTTTGTTATCTCTCCTAAATATTGTTCCGCTATCCATTTACTAAGGCTCGTTAGACAAATTGTACGTTGTTTTCTTTTGTCTCTCTTGACTATCGCACTATCTGTCCTGTTTTCTAAGCCTATTTTCCTCATTATGTGCCCTAGAAATTTAAACTGCCTCTTCCTGATGTTAAGTATAAATGTCTTCTTTTTTTTTTTTTTTTTTTAAAGAGGACTGATATTACGTAATAGTTCAGTACTTTTTCTTTGTTTCTAACGATTTTTCTTTTACTTAATACTTTGCTTATCAAACACTTTTTCATAATCTATAAAGCACCAGTATACGTCTTTTACATTTGTATCGCTCTTTGTGATATCATTCTGAGAAGAAATGTCGCATACCTTGTTCCAGTGACTTTAACGAACTTGCAATATTCTTGTCTTATTTCAGGTCAAATTCTGCTGCGTGCTCTATTTATCTTAATTCAGATGATGTGTTTTATTATATGGCTCATTAGGTTGATTTGTCCCATGGAGGTCATATTCGTTTGCACCTGGCTTCTTAGGTAGTGACATGATAATAGAATAAATAACCGACCCTCGCGTTTACATCTTCTCCCACCTCCTACACACAATTTCATCAACAAAAACATTACTGTAGTGGTTAAAAGGAAGGACCTGCTCATTTCGGCTTTCTTAACTTTGGGTGAGAGATATAAATAAAGTTGATAAGTTAATTACTGCTTAAAAAATGACTCCGCTACTAAACATAATAGGAAAAGAATATTGATTCTAAAAGAAACTCCTTTGTGTAGAACAGAAATACAGATAAATAGTAGAAAATTAAGTCAGCAGTACCGATAATGAGATCCATAGGACTTTTTCTAGACTAGTGATCGGAAGAAGTTAACGATGTTCTATTAAGCTTTACACTCTAGAAGAACAGAAGAAAATCACTTAACAACATGATTTGCAAAATATACACAACAGAAATTAAAATATAAAGGCTGCTTGTAACAGTAAAATAAAAAAGTAATTAGTTGAACGCAAAAAAATCAAACAAAAATCAAACTCTTACGGAGAATTTAAATGAAAACAGATTACTGTAGACGAACAGTCATAGACATGGTTATGCCGAGAAAACCTGAAATGAAAAACAAAATTATCTTATCCAAGCAAAATAGACAAAACCTTGAAAAACAGCAATAATCCACATCATAAGGTAGTAAGCTAATTCAAATGGAATATAAACAGATGGTATCATTAGAGACCAGATTCTCCCCTAAAAATAAATTACTCTTGGATTCTGAGATTCTGACTGATCACTACATCCTAAGCAAGAAAACCTGATCAGAAATTTATAAACAAGGATGAGAAGATCTGCCATATTCGAGACTTGGCTATGCAAATTAGCCACAGGGTAATGACAAACATAAATAAATAAGTAAATAATTATAATTTAAAAAATTCTATAATAGTAGAACCTCGTATTGGAACTTGAAAAAAAAGTTTAGCTTTGTCCCATAAAACTGGAACCATATAAAAAGCTTTAGTTTTAGGAAAGAATAATTGGTATATTTAAGGACCAGTCGGGGCTGTTCTTCATTCCGCTGTGATGCAATCTACATAGATACTGAGAAAGATATTGGAGATTTGGGTAGACATATTTTTACTCTATTTTCAGTGATAATCACCAGTCATGTGCAATAAAAATGGAAGAGTACGCTAATAAAAGGAAAAATCTAAGTAGTTAATTTTTGCGCACTTACAGTTGTTATTTGTCTTCTCTTTTCTATGTTCATCTCATTCTGTGCTTCTTTCTCTGTTATATACTGAAAACTGTCTAGTGCATTAAATATATAAATATATACGGTATTATTTCGCAAAATAACAACCGCTAATATGACAAAAATCATGCTAGTGTGATTTACAGACATTTTGTCAGCTACCTAACTTGATTTGAAAACAGACACAAATGATATGTAGCTTAGTATGGCAGACTAATTAAATTTTGAACATCAACAAGCAGAAAGAATAATGCTGAGAATAAATGAAAATCAAAAATATTATTCTTCGATGTTAGCAGGGCAAATTTTACTGTTCTCGAGAATTAAACAGTAAGTCTTTCGAAATAAATTTTCTGATCCATTATTGATTGATTTTTTTCTTTTCTGGGAATCAGCATTTTTAAATTGTCTAACGGTTAATATGTAAGCTTTTATCAATTAGAGAAGATTTTAAAGCATACAATTTAATTATTGTTATTTTTCTTTATATACCTATCTAGTTTAGGATTATAAGCTTTTTAAAAGCCACTAATATCTTACTTATATCTGGTAAAATTTTACAGGACTTTGTAGAAATAGTTTAAATTTTATAATTTAACGAAACTATTGCAAGTATTATATAAAATCCAGGTTTGATTATACATTTTTACAAATCCTTGTTTGTATTCTTACTTATATAGAAGTGAATGTTTGCCTGGAATCAGTTAATAGTTCTATATTCAGTACAACTGTGTTGTAACCATTAATACTGATATATTTGATCTAATATTATTTTTCCAAAATATCGATCATTTTAAAGAGTAATCTCTTATATTTTCACAATGTGTTTAATATTTTATACGGAACCATACATTACATTAAGTTTGTTTTTTGGACACAATGTTTCGATGTATCTACTTTTCATTTACCATCAGGCTACGGTTTGTTGCAAAGGAGAAGGGGTTCTATTCTGAATATTGGATTTATATGTTCCATTCGTCTATGAAGTGAAACTGAAGGAGAATGATTGGATAGATAGCTGCGAAAGTAATCGGATATAAAAGGAAGAATTACATTCATATCATTAAAACGTTGAGAAAAGCCCGAAAGTATTGCAAAGTTGCGCGAGGAAGAATTGAAACTAGGAAACTTTTGAGAAGAATATTGAGTAGAATGCAAGCAACTTATAAAAACTTGACGTTATTTTGGTACGTAGCATTAATATAAGCCTATAACCAGTCACCTACAAAGAACAACAGTTGTGGAAAGAAAGAAAGGCAAATGATATATCAGGACATTAATATCATTAAAACGGCAATAAATAAAAGAAAAATATATAGAAAATGATTTAAAATCAAAAAGATACAAGAGACAAAATGTGTAAGCAAAAAGAAGTGTTCATAATCAAACAATCTGTTCCTAAACATCGACAAAATTATTCAATAGAATATCGGATGATGTTGTCAAGAAAAGGGAAAGAGAAGGAAGTAAAAATACATCACAACAGTTAAAGTATTAACAGAATACGAATGACATCGCAAAGGAAAATGTTTTGAAACAAACACAAAAACAGCAGTGAATCCATGAGAAATTAAGCAGTAAATAAATACAAGTATAATAGAAAAAAACCAACAATAAAGCAAAACCGAATAATTAGAGTAATTAAGAAAATAACAGAATATAGCTTTAACGAAAAGCGGTTTCTATGATAATAGCAGAGAGTCAAGAGAAAATAGAAAAATAAAAGGAGAAAATTGAAACTATAAACTATTCAGATAGTAAGACATATGAAACAGTGAGACATTAATTGAAAAAATCACCTGACTTGTTTAAAACGGTTGTAAAAATAGATGCAGTTAGGTGCTAACGCACTAAATGCTAAAAAACCTTAGGTTTAAATTTCCAAAAGCACACCCATACTTATATGAGAAATATTTATCGAGTGTATTTCAGTTTATAATAATATGCATTCTTATTACAAATTTTGATGTTTGTGGTTGTGAGAATTTATTATGCAAACAAAGTGTAACATAAATTTTTATTTATAAATAACCCCAAAAGGTATATGTCAGTGAAACACGTTTGGTTAAGCCAATATCCCATATACCTGAATAAATTATTAGTTTTATTTTACATCGGAGGGTACATTTTCTAAAGTGTTCTCTAAGCGCAGTCAAAATAAACAGTTAAAAACGGGTCGTTTATTCAAATATGAATATCCACTAGAAATGGCGTTTGAAAATATAAAAAATACGTCTGATTAAAAAATAAGTCGGATTAAAAAAAATCCAATTCGAAATATATAATGTATGTGTGCGCGCACTTCGTGAATGTTAAAGTAAATATTAGAGAAAGAATACAAAATTCGAATCTAAATCCAGCAGATGACGACAAAGAAAGAGAAAACATTATTGGCATAAAAATAAGCTGCCTTTATTGTCAGTGTTGCTGGGCACTAATATGGAAGTTGGTGAACTGCTTGAGGACGAACAGAACCTAAATTAGAATATCATTACAACGATGTCCAATGATCGTATTCTATAAAAAAGAAAACAGATTGGCCAAAACACAGTGGTCTGTTGTCAAACTGGAGTTGAATGAATAGAGTGTAAAGAGAATACAAAGAACACTTCTGATTGTTTCGATATTACAAATTATCAGATTTGTTCAGATGTAAAATATAAAAACGAAGTAAAATAAATATTAGCAAAATTCCTAAGCATGATAATAGCTGAGAAGTTCTTCAATATCACCAGAACAGAAAGTTCAAGAATAAAGAGACCATTAGTCTTCAATAACCCATTTTAATGTAACCCTTAGCAATTACTGGAACTAAATAGAAACTGTGCTTAATTAGCATATATTCAGCTCTTGATAAAGCAGTGCCATTGTCGAATATAAATATTTCATGTGTCCTATGAGGACATGCATATAGCTTGTCATATTTGAAATACTACTTGCGAAGTCAAAGCTGTGGTTTGTGAATGTATCTAGACTAAGGTGATCGTTATTCTTGGCTGGCAACCATCCGGCTGGGGGCCACGACTGGGAGCAAACATGTGGAGATCTGAATTACTACTAAATAACAATTACTGAAAACATTTTTAGTAAGGAACTTGTTAGTAATACCCAGTAATTAGTTAATTAGCATCTACATATAGTATTAGGAAGCAGCTTGCAATTATTGATTTATTTCCATAAATGCAAGAACAAAAATACCATAAAATAAATAAATACTCACAAATCACTTTATTCACCATAAATTAGACATTTTTAGATAGATATATGCAAAAATAATTAGTTAATATGTTTTATGATTACAGAAAATATAATTGTATAATACAATCAGAAAGCGATTTCAGCATTTTACAAAACCGTGTATCAACAAAGTATAAAAATACTTTATAAAAATGTGAATTTCAGAGAAACAATAATTTTGATAATCTTTAGAAAATTTAGAAAATGCGTTGTTTGCTATATGCACAATTTATTTAACAGAAGATGAAGAAAATAACTATTTTGCTATTACACAATAATAGATATTACTAGTATACATAGTTTTAAAAATTAAAATCAATTTACATTAATAAGAACACCAAAATTAATTAACAGGATAATTTTGGGAGGTAACCACTTAAATATATGTAAAAAGTAGAGAAATTGAAAGCAAAAAAATATCTGGTACCCCTCTGGTATCCAGCGGAATTTTTAAATTACCACAATCTGTTTCTTTCAAAAATTCTTGAAAATAAAAACTAATATTATTCAATATTTCTTCTTCTGTGGGACAATATTTTCTTGTAACATAGCCTGCTATATACCAAAGTGACATTTAAATATCTTTAGGGATCCTAGTTTCAAGGTCTGGTAAGTTATCACACCACTTCAACCAGCAAATGTCCACATTTTGAGCAATTATGGCCTGGATCAAATGTGTATTCTTTGACATTTAATTTAAGAAGTAGTTCAGTCTTTTTTTAATATGAAACTTTTCAAGAAAATGTTGAACCGTTATAAAATATACACTTCCAGAACTTAATATTCTTAATTTTCCAAATTCCTTTTCTAAATAATTTGTGGTAAATTCACTAAGCATAACAAAAGTAAACCAACTGCTTAATATCTACAAACATCAATTAAGCCATTGCAGCTACAGTTTGATCACAAAAACTTTTAAACAATGGTTGCTCAATAGTCTTTGGGTAAACTGCTACATCACTTAATTTCAACAGCTTAACAAAAGTATTTTTCCTACTCAAAAATACAATTTCCCATTTTGTTGTCATCTTTTTACTTTCAGAATAAATCAGTAATTCAAAAGTAGGTTCAGTAATCCAATTATTCTGAATATTTTTTAAAAAGGTGGACATAATCAAAAATTTAAGTAAAAGACATTTTTAGTTATCTAAAATTTATTAAAAACAATGTCAAATTTTGGGAAAAAAGGATTGAGGGGTTCTGTTATTTTTACATACAATTGCAATTAGTTAACCGTTTGATTTTATCAACAATATATAAAATGTTTTCATATAAAAAAATTGCCACTAATTTTGCAAAATAAGTAAAAATGTTTTTCTACCATTTAAACATTTTACCATGATGCCCAATACTGTTCTTGCTAATCTCTCAAAATTTTCAGCCGAACCAAATAAGTTTCCTCCATGTTATTGTAGAGCAACCTTGACGAATAAAAAAACACTTTCTTATTTTTCAGAAATTTCACCAAAATATCACCAAGAAAATAAAAATCATCTAATCTTGAAACTTCTGATATCAAAACTGGTAATGTTCTCACATTGAGTAACTTAAAATCATCCTGAAGTCTGTTATATAATGACGAAAATTAAACAAAATATTCAAATGTCCTGTTAAGTATATCAGAATCATGTTTTATCCCAATCTTTTGTGGTGACATAACATTAATAGACTCTTTAAAAAAATTTTTTCTTATCAAGAAAGTTATTAAGATAGCGAATTGATTCATTGATTTGTGACTAGTGTTGAATTATTGATATTGGACTTTTTGAAAGGGAAAAATGTTGTATATATACCAGCATGTTAACATTCAAATCTCAAGTTTTCAAAAATTTTAATTAAAAACTTTGGAATACTTCCAGTGAAAGAAAACCAACAGATTGGATGAACAGCTGATTCTTTGATTTATAGTATGTAACTGCTTATACAATTCCCTGTTAATCAATAGTCTGATATAAATTTTCAAAAGTGAGGATTTTGTTTTTTTTCTAGAAACTGTGCCATCTCCTCATTTTGCACATTTCGTACAAAAACAAATGTTTAATTTTGTTGGTTTTGGTTGAGGACTAGGAAATACACTTATGGCAAATGATCAAATATTGATAGTGGATTTCTGGGTAGCATTTTTCTTGTAATAACCACTGTTTCATAATCAGATGAAAAATGCCTTTCACAAACAAAAGTGTGTAAGAATGTGGGGATTGGCCATATATTAGTTTCCGTTTTCTTTAAGGAATTACGTGTTTCCAAAGGATTTTCCAAATTGTTTTACAGGTCAGCTTCCGTTTTATGTTGATGTTACATAACGAACTGAACCCTCCTCATTAAAATTTAATGGGGTGGGGGTGCGGATCGATCACCTCATCTCCCATGAAATACGATTACCTTAAACAAAATTAACCAGTTTAATTACAGTACATTTTTAAAAAATATCAAACTGGTTAATTTTGTTTTACATTTTTAGCAACAATAGAGCTATTAAAATTCATCATGCATTTTTTTTAAATACCCGTAAATAATTATTTTTTTAAATCAATATGTTTATTATGAAGAATAATATCATAGAAACTATTCAATTTTTATTCAATTTTTTCAAATGCGTAAATGTTTGTATAGTAATTTTGGAAAATAAGCAATGCAAAATGTCACATTCATTTTTTTGTTTTCTTACAAAAATGGTATCAACATACTTCACGTGTTATAAAGAAAAAACAAATTATTCGATAAAAAGGAATTTTATAATTAAGATATTCGTTATTCTGAAGAATAATAGCATAAAGTAAATCATTAACATTCTATGACAAAATTCTTAATAACAACATTTTGGTGAATTTGTGAAAAATAATCACAAAAATGTAAAAAAGTGAAAGACAATATTGACAAGACAATGAATGTCTTCTCTTTTACATTTTGTGTTATATTCTTAAGAATAGTTGTAAAATATTAATAAATTTATTGAATTTAACTTTTGAAATTAACTATGTGATAAATTCTTTAATAAGTATCAATTTTCATTAATTTCGTATTGAAAAATGTTACATTTTAAATGTCTTCTGTTTATTTAGAATAATTCAACGGACTTAAAAATACATGTTTTACATAAATTATTCATAAAAAATTAATTCTATACTTAAAATATTCATTGTTGAAGAACAATAGTATAGCGAAAAACATTAAATTTTGGTTAACTTTATGAATTATACTTACTTCAGTATCTTAAATAATAAACATAAGTTAACCCAAAGGTAAAAAGTAAAAAATTTCTTTAAAAAAAATAATTTCTTAATCCAGTTCCATCAACGAACTTTCATGTGTTAACGTTCGCCTCCAGTCGTTCAAAGGTCAATAGGGTATCAAGGCCTGGTAAAAGGATGGCCTTGATCTAGGCTAAACGATATAATATACAGATTGTATACGGGAACCAAAAAATCACTATGTGCTTGTGTAATATGGGACACAATTATAATATTGAAGATCGAGAAAAGGCATATTTAATTGGGTTGTCTTAGCCAGTGCTTTATGATCAAATGCCGTAATTCGTCAGCTTAGATTAATTTGGTTTTGCTTAACTATTGCAAAATTTATAAAGCTGTGATATTCATGATGTTAGTTTTTTGTCATCAGTGCAATTGATTACTCGAGTTATCTTGGGAGTAACCAATGTTCCTGATATCACTTGTCATCTTAGCTTGCCTATATCACCATTCTTATTATCAAAGTACTTGACGTGCATTCAAATTAGTCTAAACATCAATGAAATTCAAGACCACCAGAAATGAAAACATGTTAATACATTTCTGATACTGTTTATGAATATAGCATTTTAAGCTATCAGAACCATTTGGGAAGCGCAGATTAAATATTTGGGAAGATGTCATCCAATACCAACTGCTAATAAACTTTGGCCTACTGAAAATGAATAAATATTCTCAACATGACTGGATGAAGGTGTATATGTATCAGTTTAGTCCCTTAAAATCTATAATATGTGTTTGAGTTGCATAAGATATTACTGACAGCTATTCAGGGTATGGACCAGACAGTTGGCATTTGCGTCAGAATATAGGATATGTTCTGTCAGACATTATGATGCTTAACCTAATAATAGTTTGTAAATATTCGTGGGCAAGAAGTTTCAAAGTTGTGAAAGGTTATATTTAATATTGTAGGATTCAGAAGATACAAATGATTGGGATATGTGGCCAAATTCAAGAGAAAGGAATTTCAACTACAAGATAGACAAAAAGAGTTTCCAACTTTCTCAGAAGTCATCTGAAGGACATAAAATTATCAAATTCTTCTTGGGTGACAGAGGCCTCAGTTTTCCTCAAAGTGAAGTTTGTGGAATTAGAACTAAATCAAAATGCTTTGTGATTTCTTTCATCTGAGCAGTTAGCAGTGGCATTTCCTAAACTTATCTACGCATAATCGGCTTTTATTCCTTCATGTGCATAGATGGGGTCATTGGTGAATCATACTGGTACTATGCGAGAATATGGATATATAAATACAAAAATACCAAATAATTCTAATTCTTTTGTAACAAAGTGGTTCATGATAAGGTTAGTTGTAATATTCAAGATGGAGGTTATCAGGTGATTCACTTGAAAGACGTCACTCAAACTTTGTTTTCGAGTCGAAATATATCGAGTTATTTTTATTCAATATCAAGGAAAAAAGAATAACTAGAAAAACATGTTCGAGAGTTTAACATGAGATCATTTTTATTTCCAACATCTGTGGATTTACTTGAATGATTCGCGCAGAATGTAATAGAAATATTAAACAGTCTGACGTTGCGGTACGGATCATTCTTCGTCTGGTCTGGTGCAATTCATGTATACCTTACACTAAGTTACATGTGTTTTCTATAAGAATATTAAATATAAATATAAGTTCTTTTTTAAATAAAGGCCACTAATTTCCTAATTTGAATGCCAATTAGTTTATCTTTGTTTTCAGCTGTTACAGCCCTACGGGCGCCTGCGTATTTGAATAGGTAAGACAAAAATGAACACTTTGAAATGTCTTTTCGCCATATCAATATCACGTTTGAATTAATCTCACACTATAAAGCACTGATTTCAGGAGGATGCGAAAAGAAATTAAAATATTTAATATTTTAATTGTGTAAATTATGCAAGATATCGAATGTGTATTTATAATCCACTTAAAAGATTAGAGAACGAAAGTTATCAATTCAGTTTAAACATATTGGTAACTTATTAACCTATTTACTTCTCTTCATTATCTATGTATGAAATAGTATTTGACATAGCTTTAAAGCATTAATCTAAGACCAACACTAAATGAATGGGTGTTGTAGCACTATCATCTCGATTTTCGCAATCTTGCCAATTATAGGCACCCATAGAGATCTGGAAATTTACAGCAACTTGATTAACTCGTTCTCATAGCAGCATTTAATCGATATGATTAGAGAATAATCTACTTAGCATCGTTTAGCGTCCTAATTAAGGTCACTGAAATGACACGACAATCTTATTATCAGTTAAAATGGCATTCACACTATTACAGACGATTGTAGCATACACATAAAAAAGACATATGCACACAAAATATATATATATATATATATATATATATATATATATATATATATATATATATATATATGCATGTGAAGTATGAATTAAGTGAGTCAGTCACACACACACATATATGTATATGGCATAACGACGAATGTTTAAGCATGAATAAGACTGTCGCCGTTGTGTCCACCACACACACACACATATATATATATATATATCTTTTTCCTCTCACCATTGCTCACTTGGAAAGACACTGGAGGCACAAACAATTTTAAACTATTCTCCTTCTAGCTGAATAACTCAAAGGGTTTTTCAGTGAAAACTTACGAAAAATGGTGTCAAGATTGCTATACGTGTTATCTAAAACTCAGTTTAGTGGGGTTTTTTTTAGATATAAAACATTTTGTGGGATGAATAATTATACTGTTACACGATTTGGACAGTTTTGTTGTTACAGTCGGTATGTGTGTGTGTATGTATATGTGTGTGTGTGTGTGTGTGTGTCTCTGAATGTAAATATGTGTATATATATATATATATATATATATATATAAAGTGTATATATATGTGTATGTGTATACATATATATACATATGTGTGTATATATATATATATATATACACACAGATATATGAAAACACACACACACACACACACACATATATATATATATATATATATATATATATATATATACGGTTGATTTTTTTCGAAAGTTCTGTTCACAGATGAAAGTCGTGCAACACTTGATGTCCCTGATGGTTGGAGCAAAAGTTGGGTCGTAATTGCATGAAATCGTCATCAACTCTTGAGAGGCCAACAAGGAGGAGTTAGTATTATGATTTGGGCTGTTATTATTGGAGGTATCATGGTTGGTCCGTGGAGACTGCCTGACGGTACGAAAATAACCGCAGATGCTTATATATAGCCTTCCTTAAAGAGCACCTGGAATCTTAACTAAAAAAGAAAGAATCACTTTCAGGAGAACCATCGGATTTATGCATGTTAATACTCCTTCACATTCAGCGCATAAAACTAAGGAGTACCTGCAGAAATTAGGCTTATTTGGACTTCGGAAGATGAACTGGCCGGTCAATTCTCCAATTGAAAATTTGTGGAGCATTCTGAAGTGACGTGTTTATGAGAATGGATGCCAATTTAGAAACAAGGATGACTTATGGCAGGAAATACTCAACGTATCACGTGAAATTACATCAGAGGAGAATAACCAGTGCCTTTTCCAAATTATTTTAAAAAAGGATCACATATCTCATATTAACCAAATACAATACCCTTTTTGAGTTCTGTTTACTTTTTTTATTTTGATTTAATTTCATCTTAGTTACTGTATGTATCCATAAAAATCTGTAAATGAATCAATGAAGTATTATTTTTTTTACAGTGGTTTTTATTACACCACGCTAATAAATTGCCACATTAATAATTTAAGTTCCTTTTTCTAGAACCGTACATTTTTTTACAGAGTAGGTGTATATAGATGTTGACATAATTCGTTGATAATTCCATTAAATTCTAACCAGTAGTTTTTGGATAGGATGGAAAAGTGTCACAAAGTTAATAATATATATATATATATATATATATATATAGATAGATAGATAGATAGATATTATTTTTTTTAAGCATTACGCCCCGAGCAAGGCGTGAAGCCACTAGGATGCAGGGGGTTGCAGAAGATTTGGAGCGTGATAGAAGAAAGAATGAGGAGAGGGATAGTGGATAGATCAAGGTAACTGGAGATGTCGATTGACATTACATTTGAATAGTTGGAGATTATAGCTATCTGGGAAACAGTAATTGGGAAGGGTGTTCCACAGGCGAGAGGTGCGAGGTATGAAGCTATTGGAGTAGAAGAGACGGCTACATTTAAAAGTTTCTACCGTGTAAGGGTGAGAGCGGGATACCAGCCTCGTAGAGCGCTTGAATTCATGGAGTCTGGGAACCAGTGAAAGCAGCTCATCGGAGCAATTACCATGAAAGTATTTGTAGAAAAGACAGAGAGAGGCGACGAGATGCCAGATCAGGGCCAATTATATTACATATCCGTCTCTGGATCTTGTCAAGAACTCCGAGGTAAACAGAAGGTGCCCCAGACCATATATGGCAGCAATACTCCATGCAAGGGCGAATGGTTGATTTGTATATTTGAAGTATCGATTCTGGGGTGAAAAATTTCCTGACGCGGCACAGAGAGCCAACTTTCCTCGCAGTGGACGATGCAATTGACTCAATGTATTTGTTCCATCTCAGGTCAGCAGTCAACGTGAGACCGAGCAGACGCAGAGAGTTGCTCTCAAGTTGACTATCAGACATTCTAATGGGGGGGGCAGGAAGGATCTCTATGGTGATTAATAGAGAGTAGTTTAGTTTTGAGGCGTTAAAGTTGACCAGCCAATTCTTGCCCCAATTAACAACCGATTGGAGGTCCATTTCAAGACGAGCGGCCAGGTTAGTTTTGTCACCGACACTAGATTTGTTTTGGAGGCAGGAGTAAATTGTAGTGTCGTCCGCGTAGATGCCAACTTGGGAATCTATGGCGTCAGGAAGGTCGTTGATGAAAATAAGGAATAGAGTGGGGCCAAGGATGGAGCCTTGGGGAACACCTGCGTTCGTGGGATAGGAACTAGAAGAGAATCCGATGAGAACGACCTTCAATTTACGGTTTGACAGGAAAGATTGTATTAGGTCAAACAATCGACCTGTAATACCATAACCCTGGAGCTTGCGAAGAAGGCCGGCATGCCAAACCATATAAAACGCTTTGGAGATGTTTAGGGCCATGGCACGGGTCTCACCGTTATTTTGAAGGGCTTGGTAGATGGTTTCAGTGATGGCCATAAGCACATCAGCTGTAGATCGGGCAAAGCGGAAACCATACTGCTTGTCTGAGAGCAGGTCGTGTGAGGTAAGGTGGTTAACCACTTCGGCGTTGATTAGGGATATATCTGTGTGAGTGTTTGCGTGTGTGCGTGTATATATATATATATATATATATATATATATAAAGATGTATGTGTACATATATGCGTGCATGTGCATATATATGTATATGTATATGCATATATATATATATATATATATGTGTGTGTGTATGTATATATATATATATATGTGTGCAAGTATATATATATATATATATGATGAATTTTATATATATATGCATTTGTGTATGTGTATATAAGTTTGTACGCATGTACCTATATATGTATGTGATTATGTGTATGCGTGTATGTATATATATATATATATATATATATATATATATATATATATATATATATATATATATATTTATAAAATGTGTATATATAAATATATATATACATATGGGTATATATATATATACATGTCTGTATGTGCATATATATACATTTTAGATATATATGCATATAATATATATATATATATATATATATATACATATATATATACATGTGTATGTACATATATACACATGTGTGCATATATATACATATATATATGTGTGTATCAGTATATGTATTTAATATGACTAACAACGTACTGCAGATATTACATTTTATTTAATGTTTCTTGTGTTCGTAAAAGTGTTTTCTTTTCACGAGAAAAGTATCAAAATCTCTGTATGTAGGGATACATATATATGTGTTTGTATATATGTTTGCGTGTATATATATGTGTGTATGTGTATATATATATATGCTTTTGTATATGCATATATGTGGGTGGGTGTGTTTTTTTATATATCTCTGCCTATATATATATATATATATATGTGCGTGTGCTTATATTAATATATGTGTATATATATATACATATGTATTCATATATATATATATATATATATATATATATATATATATATATATATATATATATATATATATATATATATATATATACTAGCGTGGATTCCCGGCGTTGCTCGGAAGATCTCTGAATAATTATTTATTTGTGGCAATTGTTATTCAAAAAGCCAATTTTTTTTTCGATCTAATTACTATCATAAATACTAATTAATGTTGTTTTCAAACCAATCAAACAGATAAAATTTCATGAAACATTTTCAAATTATTATTAAAAAAAGTTAATAAACTTAAATTAAGATATATTTAAACATATTTAATTTAATCTTTTCGTCAGGCAAAAACTATGATGAGCTTTACTTCTTTGAAAAACTATTATTTACTATTTATTTTGGAGGGGAATTTAGATTTTTTAAGGAAATAAAGTTTCACTTTTAAACATTAATTACTATTTTGAGAGAGAGAGAGTAGAACCAAGGTACATTGAGATTTAGTTTTAAAAAGCGCTTATGTTTAAATTTCAATTTGTATTTGAAAAGAAAATAAACTTCAGTTAAATAAATATTTGTAGAAACAGACATGACTTGCGGCCAACATTTGTCGTCTTGAATATTTGTTTTACGAATTTATTTAGATTGTGTTTAAATTAATTTTCGAAAAATAAGGCTCGCTATAGTTTTCTCCATTAATAAAACTTAATTGAACATTATTTACTTTATATGTTATTTACAAACCAAAAAAACAGTGAACTTTATTTTTTAAAGATTGAATAAAAAAATTATTTTCCATAAGTTGCCCGAAAAATATTAATAAGTCAATAATACCCACATTTAGTTTTAGCCAGAGGCACGCACTCTCGGATATTTGAATAAATGAGTATTAAACTTTTTGTGAAAAAAAGGTATTTAATATTGTTCTTTTAAATTTACTTTGTTGTTTTAATATTCATTTTTCTTTTAAAGTTACGCTTTTATTTACTACAGATGTGAAAATAATTTCAAGAGAATAGAAATGTTAAATATACTAACGTATAGCGTTTAGCAGAATGAAAATCTTAATTAAGAATTATTACCGTTCGTTTTTATTTTTTAATTCTGAGAATTTCGAATGCATTCTAATACATTTTAATTTTAAAATATCTTCGTAAATATTAATAATACGATGATATTCTTTTTACAAAAAGCTGGCTTGGGTGATAATGTATCTGTATACATATTCGTGTTGTCATGAACTATTGCAGTGTTTGAGTTTTAGTCGGACACACACACACGCACAGATACACACACATACACGCACTCACACACGCATACAGGCAACTGCCCTTTATATATGTATATATATATGTATGTGTATATATGTATATATACATGTGTGTGTGTGTATATATATACATATATATATATATATTTCTATGTGTGTATATATATATATGCATGTGTTTATGCATATATATATTATGTGTGTATGTGTGTGTATATATATGTATGTGTATGTACATATATTGACTAATATAAAAGATATCACAGAAGTAATATTTAATAAAAAAATAGAAGATTGGCATAACAGATAGTAGGAAAAAATATAAAAGATTAAGTTAAACTTCTCTTGATTTGGTGGTTAATGTTTTACCAACGCATTAGAAAAGCCTCAGTTAAAAGATGGAGAAATGAAATTAATGGTTTTGCAGGCACGACGGCCGTGATTATCAGTCACGGTCGTCAAAAGAAAGATATATATATATATATATATATATATATATATATATATATATATATATATATATATATATATATATATATATATATATATATATGCACGCACCTGCATTTACCATTGGTTGGAATATGACTTTGCACGCAAAAGCATATTTACAAGCATTTATCTGTATATTTTTTCCTGTGAGCTGTGTGTTTATTCAAGATAAGATTTAATCTCTAGTTCATGCACTTATACGCAGAAAATATCAGATTAACATTTGTCTTATTTATAAAATGATAAATCTCTGTTTTTACTCAGTTTCGACATATTCTTGACAAAATCTTTTATAAATTCTTCCATTAACTTTTTTCATCCAGTTACTCTTTTTATTCTCATTTATATTTGGTTTTAACTTTCTTTCATTTATCACCTTTTTTTTTATTAAAGGAAGAAAGCTATTTATTTTTTCATATTTTGTCTTTCATTTCTCTTATTTTATTTTCCGTCGACTCCCATTTATTCATTCATTTCTTTTGTTTTCATGTTCTTGACTTGATTCCTCGCTCACTTTTTGTTTCATCTTTATTGCATACATTTCATTCTTTACTTCATTTCGTCACTACATAATCTTTCTTTCATTTGTTTATCTTCTCTATATCAACTCTTTTCTAAATTTCTTCCCTTCAGTTTCTTTTCAAACAGCCATATAATTTCTAGGAGGAAATTTCCTACAATCTCTTTTTATTTCTCTTTTTTTCTTAATAGTTTTCCCTATTTTTGTTTCACTCTTCTCGTTACCATTATATCTTCTGTTTATCTTCCTCTTCTGTGTACCTAAATATTTTGCAACTCATCTTTGGGATTCTTTCTAATTAAGCAGAATGCAGTGAATGACGCCAGCGTTTGTCTTTCATTTTTCTACACTATCCACCCCTCTTTCTTTTTCTCCAGGAACAAATTGTTATTTTCCAAAATCTAATCTTCAAATTTTCTAAAATATTTAGGGCTTTTTCATGCCAAACAAATTTTTGTATTTATATGTAATTTTTGTTATATTTTTTCAACTTGCCGAACTCCCCAGAGTACATCTAAGGCTTGCAAAAATTAAAACAAATTCAAACGATGACAACAACGGAAACAAAACAAAGATAAAATCAAATAGAAAAACACAAAATAAAATAAAGCGAATTAAAGAAAGGAAAGGAAAAGGCTGGAAGAAAGTTTAACGATGATTATTTGCGAAGAAAGATATCCACACGTGCTTCCATCGACCGGTATATTGGGAAATTTACCCAAAGGTATATTCTAATCTTGCCAATTTCCATCGCTTTGCTTTTTCTCTTTATCATCATCATATTGGCACTATGAAAATTTCTCATTATATTTTACCTGCCTTCTAATCCATAAATTCTCTTTTGTCTTCCGTTATTTTTCCTTCGTACTCTTCTCTCTTGTTAGTCACCCATCTTGGTTCTCTCTTTTCACCCTTTTCTCTTAATCAAACTTTTAATTTTGTTTGGTGTTAAGAGAAAAAGGAAAAAAAATAGGACAAATTTAGAAACAAAGCTAAAACAGACACACACTATCATGAGAGAGAGAGCGAGAGAGCGAGAGAGCGAGAGAGAGAGCGAGAGAGAGAGAATTAGGGAGTGATAAAGAAAAGTAGACAGAAAGAATGAGGTGAAAACTAGAAGAAAAATAAAGTAAAATATTTTCTTTTAATTCGTAATATTCCACATTTCTACATTTGACCCTCCTTAACCTTATTGAGTAGTTTGATTTATTATTTTTCTTTTTTTTTATTCCTTTCCTTTCATTTTTTGTTGCCGTAATCTTTGGATGAAATCACAAGAGCTGGTCGCTGGGTGAGGAAATGATAAAGAAAGGGAAAGCGAAAGACAAACGATAAGAACGAGAGACGGGAAACAGGAAAATAGCAGTTAGATATCCTATTCTAAATATTTAGCATTACTCCATCCTATTCACTATTTGTTGATTTTTATTCTATTTCCATCCGTTCTCATTTTTCGCATCTGTTACTTTCAAAGTGAAAAATTGAGAGACACAATGTTATCATTTCTATCTTCAAAATCTCGTGAATTTCTATCAATATATATATTCTCTCAGTTTCTTTTATTTCATTTCCATTGTGTCACAAACGTTTTTATTATATACTCTAAAAATGAGTTTTAAGTTATAAAAATTCTAGAAAAATAGAGATAATATTGAAAGGATTAGAAGTGTTATAATCACGGGTTGTTAGGATATGTATTCTTATCCTTGCAGTTTTAATAACTACATTTTGACCAATAGATTCTTCACCCTTCCTCATATCTATAAATTATCCAGCAGTTTTTTTTCTAGATAACTGGAAATAAGATTTTTGAAGTTATCATTAATCCAAAGTATCCATTTTGAAAAATAAGAAAAGGGAAAAGTTTTACTGGATGATTATTTACGCGTCGGAAAGACGATAGTGTTTCTGGAACATTTTGCATTCCCGCAGATAAAAAGTATCATCAACTATCCCTATTAACATTAATTTTAGAAGAATTACTCAACATTTTAGGCAGGATTTAGTGTGTGATACAAATTCTATCTTATTAGGCGGTCCTATTTGGGTTTGGATTCCCAGTTAATTTTATGACTTTGTTCTGCGTTAGAAGACGCCGGGACGTTGAGGATGAGCTCTATCGAAAATGGATTGATTCGAAATTGTTTATAATATTTCAATGTCGCCTTCTAATTCTATTATCGAGTACCTTTAGTGTAAATTGATCTTCATACTGCAATTCTGTTAGAAGTACAGATTTCCTCGCTTATCTATTAGCTGACGGATTCAGACGAATCCATCCTTATCCAGCTGTGAAAGTTTTGACCACATAGGTCAGACTTTCTGATGAAATATTCCCATAAATACGATCGAATACCTCCGAGGATAGGGGCGGGGTGATATTCACAAATTTAATCCATCGAATCAATTCTTCAGTGCACAAATTTTCACGGATGTTTACAGCTTCATGCAATTTAAAATATATATATATATAAAAAAAAATAAAGTCTCACACAAAACTGATCTTATTGCTTAACTTGGATAGTGCCCAATAACCAATTGCCTTCAATCTTGCCTAAATAATCCTATGATTTGGAAATCTCAATAAGATAATTTATTCTTTGTTACTGTTTTTTGAACTTTAAAAACGAGCTATTTTGGCATCTTGAGCGGAAACGGCCAATTATTCTATTACCATCTGCTGCCTTACTATTTCTCGTTGAAGTGATCCCCCTTCATGCCAAAAGAAGCTATTTAACAAGCGCATTCTTATTTTAAATAATTAACCTGTCTACATATACCCACTACGTACATTTGACTAGACATCATTTTGTGGCTTGAATAAGTTATCCAGTTAAACGTTAAGCATTTGAAAGTGTCAAGGCCGAGTATTGTTTAGATAACTCCCATTACTAGTAGAGAGTAAAATCTGTGCAATATCTCCTGAGTGGTTCGATCTTTATCAATAAAATCGAAGGCATTCATCAAATCGACAGATCACGATTAATTTTCACGATTGTCATTTTTATGTAACATTGACCTAATAAAGTCACTAGAACAGTTGTCATATCTATACAAAGGAGGTCAGGATTGCGATTCACACAAGTTTTACTCATAGGTGCCTCAAAACCTTCATATCTGAGCGAGATTTCTATCATTTAGTGTCATCAGTAGTGATCGAAGCGTCAGGTCAGCCATAATCGTAATGTTATTATCGAAACTACCTACATTTAAATCCAATATTAGTTTTAAGTGTCACTTTAAAATTGGCATAAATCTAATGACTCTTTTCTGAAGGGTAGAAGTGTAATTTGCTACTTGAAGACTTAGGTATAATGTCTTTAGCTTCTAAAACTGTCCCACTGAAACCACTTCAATTCCATTTGGGGGGAATTTCACACGTCCAAATTTTCAAGTGGGCATCAGGTGAAATTAGAGAGGCATATTTTATATTTGTTTCTCTTCGACTTGTTTGCTCTTTTATTACTCTGAAGGCGGAACAGATTGATGTTATACATGTGAATTCCCGTTTGTAACTCGGGCAATGTGGTCTGTAGGGTCCCCATTCTTTCTACTGCTGAGGTTGGCAGGAGTTGGCTTATGCCCCAATTAATGCTGGACTTGGTTCTTTGATTCTTCTCCACTAACTCTATCAAATCTGAAAGAGATATATATGTGTCAAAGGAGTGCCATGGGTTTTATTACTGATTTGTATTTGTATTATTTGAGTTTTGATAGTGGCTGTCTTTGGAGATAAGCAACAAGGTAATTAGCCTGCTAGCACTCCAGCCAATATCTGGTACTAGCAGCACACTTAAAATGTCCGGAATAGAAATGAGCAGAGATTTAAGTGGTGTAATCTCCACTGCCATTCACAGCTGACTTACACTGAGATATATTCGAAATAGCCAAGCTCTGACAACTTCTGACAAGTAATCATTAAATATATTCGAGAACATATTGAAAATCCCTACCACAATCCAATGACAATACTCATGTTGAAAACTGTAGGTTTCTAGAGAATATCATTAGTTTCTATTTTCACACAGTCCCCTACTTGGGATGAAAAAAATGTGACACATTATTTTCGATGGAAATACTTATTAGTCAAATGCACCATCCGATAAGTTCAATGTTAATAAGGGAATTAAAGTTTATTCGCAGATTTTAATTCCTATAAAAAACGATGAAAAATACTTAAGTAACCTTTCAGTTTCATTGTTCATGTCATCCTGTATTTTCTTTTTTTATGTTCAACCAGTAATCATCTAAATTGACGGAAGTATTTACGTAACGATTGGAAGTTTTACCTAGTTCAGAGTATAAGGATTCTCAATCATTTTTTTTATTCATGATCACTTCTGAGGCCTCGTAACTGTTTGTGATAAAAGTATTTACAGCACATATGAGTAGCAATTCTATGTTAAAATGATTTTATATATGCAACCAATTAATCCCAATTAAACATTTTAAAGCAACAAAACTCTATGAAAGATAGTGCAATGTAGTGTAAATGTAACCTAATTTATAATCCTTAAGGACAACAAAAACTTTCATAATACACACGTGTTTTAAAAATTATTATTATTGATTTATTCAATGTAATCCTTGTGGCTGATGATGATCATTGAATTTTTAAATATGTAACCAGCGTGGTCAATAATAAACGGTGACTGTCTCTTTTTACAATGTCAAATCAGTTACGAGTTTTTGTTAGTAAAAAAGTCATACGACAAAAACATATTCAGCAATGTAAGATAAGCAATAACGTACAAATTTGCTTTTCCCCAGAGTATTTTTCTGTTTTTCCATCAGGACTATATCTGGCCTATTATTATTATTTAAAAAAATCTTTTTGGCCTGCATTTGTTTTTATACTCACATGCCGGATGACCTAAGTAAAGGATATGTTATTGTTTCTACTTAAACAAAAAACAGCTATTAACAAAAGAAACTTTTGAAAATGGAAAAATCTATACGCAGTATATGGGCAGTCCTTGTTAGAATTTTAAAACGATTTCCTGTATCAGGGATTTTTTTGCTTTGTCCTTCAGTTCATTTCTTTGTCTGAACCAAAGATCCAACCACAACAGGGACAGTTTTATATTTTGTGTAACACATTTGGATCTCTAGTTGTTTGTATTTGCTTGATTTTTCAAAAAATCTTCAGAAATAGATTTTTCTCATTTGGAACACTCATGCACCTTTTTTTTCTGTTTTTGATAATGAACTTTGGGCAATTTGCTTGTATTGTACGATTTGTTTTGATAGAAAAAAAACAAAGGATGATAACACCTCCCTAAACTACAGATTAAGGATTATATTCAAAACAATTTGCATCTGTTTTTAGCCTGTAGTGATGACAGATACCTCTATGGAGACCCTGACAAGTACAAAATCCGTCATAACAGCTTTTGTACTCTCGTTGTGTGAGTGTCCTGAGACAATGTGATCAATATTTTCAATATATTTGTCACAGAAACTACATTTGGGACCCATAATGTTATGCAAGAATAAAACCTCAGTCTCAATTAGGTCCTGAACTCCTTAGCCATTCGATCATCATTTCGATGAGTTGCGCAATGATCTACATCAGCATTTCTAACTCGGAGAAGGAACTGGCTATGTAGTAGGAATTTCGCATGGCTTTTTCACTTCTTGTTTCAGTTTTCCTCCTGATTTTGTGGCACTTTTATCTATTTCACTGGTTATTTTCAAGATTTAACAAGAATTCTATGGCATATTTATGGGCTTCTTTGCTATAGAATAAAACATTATTACTATCCATATATTTGTTTAGTCACACCAGATGTTTAATGGTCATCCTTGAGGAATTATTGACAGTAAGAAAGAACAATACTCTGAAATATGAGTGATTATCATTCTTATTATTTTCTGATGCAGAAAATTGTCTAAATCTCAACTGTTAGGTTTGAGTTAATACACAATTGTGTCATTCTTCGATACTTACAGCGAAAATCTTTTAGAGGTTTCGTACTGTTAGATTTTCCAAGTATTATAGAAAAAACTGAATAGCCTTTGAATATTCTTTCATTGCTTGAAATATAACCAGTTTATTATTGGTATAATTTCATTATGTTAACAATGACTTTATATACTCATGGTGATCAACGTGGATTGCCTTGTTTCTTTTTTAGTATTAAGACTTTTTCACTTGCTTTTACCCTGTCATCAGAAAGTATTAAGATTAATTCAGTTTAGTAGATATATTGTATTTGTTTGGGCTTTTACCCTATCATATGATATCAACTCTCCTTTATACTTTCGCACACTCCGCAGTATTCTTAGATATCAGTAATGCTTGAATAGTTTCGGCTTTCCACAGATTTTTAAATCTTCTTCAATTTTTGCTGCAAGGTTCTTCGTTCTAAGTGCTCTATAAATGATGGGGTAAGTCATTACTGTTGTAATAAAAATGTTCAGTTTTCTGGTGGGGTACAACTTTTATTCTTTTTTCAATTTTAGTAAGACCTACTGGAACAGCGATATCTAATATGAGGCGAATCTATTTTTACGATGAATATATCTGATCATTGGGAATGGATTGTATGAAAATTCCATCACTAGTTTTGTTTTCGTGTAATTTTAAGACACAACTTAGTTGTAGTTTTTAATGAACCTATTTTCGAAACAATGCGCAGGTCATTTCGTTTGTAATTCCTTTTCTTTGAATCTCGAATTCTCAATAGACATTTTCTTCCTACAGGTGGCTTATGGCTTTTACGTTTATCTTCGAACTATTTTCTGTAATTCCTTTGTAATTTCTATCTCGAGATTATTTTCACTTTAATTTGGTGAGTTTTCTGCTAGTCAGCTGATACTCAAGTTAATACAATTTTCATTACTTATGGGTCATATTTCTTCTTTACATAGAATCTATCAAGAATACGAAATATGCAATTCAACAAATGAAAATGAATTCTGTTTCCCTGACACCTATTCGCTCTCACTATAATGTAGTATTTGTTCTACGCCTCTACCGTGATTCTGCATTCAAACAGTCCATGGAAATGCAATGAAAGAAAGGCTTGTAAACCTGTGGTAGCACTGCTTCCACTGCACTAACAGGGAAAGTTTGGAGTATTTTGACACCTGCGTTGGCAGTGGTCGCGAAAACTGGACAGTTTGTTTTTCCTCAGCGAATATCGATGCGTATATGCACCACATGTTAAATCAACCATGTTTCATCTCCTACCTCCATGTTAGGATAAAATAACAGGATCAGAATATGGTATCTCTGCGCTCTATGTAAAAGTGTTCGCGCGCGTGCGTGTGTATTATATAGTTGCAGTTATAACACTACTTTTTGTAAATGCAAAAACTGGACTGACTGAGTTTCCAGGTTAGTATAGATCATGTGAGAGATTTTCAATACTTCAGTACACTCCTCGGTATAATAAAAGTTTTTGTTTCCTTCCGTTCACCCTTTCATCTCAGCTAATCCTTTCTATGTATCATAATTTCTTCACATCTCTGACACACGATATAATTATCTAATCTCTGGCTTGGGATGGAGGATTCGTTTCAATCTCAAAATCTCAGAGAGTTTTTGTTTTACATTCTCAAATAAAGATTCTTATTTGTCCGTATACCTCTAGTTTGTACGGTCAAATTCACTTTTCTCACCACTATGCCTATTTTTGTGTGTGTTGGCTTCCTACATTCATTTAGTTCCTCTATAGCTCTACATAGTCTTCATTTGTATATAGAATTCAAAATCAATAGTAGTTAATTAGTTTCTAAATATAAGTGATAAAAATAGCAACGAACCATGGTTTTTATAAATCTTTTTTTCTAGCCTCTACTTTTTACAATCTTTTTATTTAAAAAATAGAAACGAGTACAAATGTTGGCGAAAAAACCAAAGAAAGTAAATAACAACTTATAATCATGTTCAAGAAACTCGATAAAGTAAAACAACGTCACGATATGGTCATGGAATATAAATCGCATAATCTACAGGTGCGCTGAACGACCTATATAACATGAGTTTGCCCTGGGAGAAAAATGGAAAGAAGAAAAGAGAAAGAACAATGAAATGGCGTGAAAAATGAATTCTTCCAACTTTCTTAGTGAAATTCCATTAATCAAGCTCGAAAATTTTCAGTCATGTTTTCTGATTATATTTCTCTTTTCCAAATTTGTTTAATATTTCATTACTTTTCCTTTCATTATATTTATCCTAACTTCCTTTAGTTTATTCATTTCTTAAAACTTGACTTACTTTGTTTCTATTTCATTCTTTCCTGCTTTTTATTATTGTTTTTCAGTTTCTTTCAACTTTCATTCATTCTTTCTTTCCTCGGCTCCTTAATACTTTTTTCTTTTTAAATTTAATCTGAATAATTTCTTTCTGTTTCTATATTTATTATTTTCCTTCCCCCCTTTGTTTTTTTTCATTACTTTTTTTGTTTACGCTACCATCATATACATTCAATATTTATATCATCCAACTTCAAAAATATATTTCACGTAAATTCTGCATACGAATGTGAGTATTGTTGTAATATGTTGCAACAGTATTCACATTTGTCGTCGTTGTTGTTTTGTTTTTTTGCAATGTATGTATGCATTATTTGACAACTGTTACGTTATATCAGTCTATATAAATAATAATAATATATTTCTACTAGCATTTAACGAATGTAGTTGACTCATTTTAAACATATTACATATGAAAGAGAAACGAAAATGATTTAAGCCAAGCTGATGCCCCAAAGGCGTTTCTACTTTTGAACAATGATATACACACGTTTGAATTCGATGATACTGTTTCCTTCGTGTTTCAATTATTGAATATATCGTTACTGATAGGTTCGTGACAACTTAGTGGATATTTTGACTTTTGATTAATTAAAATGTAGGATACATTAGATTGTAAAATAATACGTCACAACAAAGTTGATTATATATAACAGAGGCTCTTAATTCGAGACGACATAGCTTCCAAGGGGCCACGTAAACAATATATATATTGACTCGTCACAGGTAGAGTGAAACAACTTTAATTCGGAGCCGTGTCATAATTCATATAATTCTCATTTTTATATAATATTAATTTCAAAAGTAATGTCCTTCACCGCTATAATTGGTATATCTACATAGAGTTTAGTAACAATAAGTTATTTCAACGCATATCCCACACATGACAAAACAACTAATTCATTTCAAATGAAGCCAAGACTTGAATTTTTCTGACAGATCTTAAGATTTTGCTTATTCCCTGATTAAAACAAAATAACTATCGGATTTTAATGATTTTTCGGTACACATTAATGTTAAAATTTATTTCTGCATAGAGAATTTTTAAGGAAAAATTTGTGGAAATATTCTTCGAAGCTACTTATTTAATTTCATTGAAATATCATTAAAATTTTGTATATAATATAGAAGCCCGCGGAAAATTTAAATAATTTTTTTATTTTATTAAAAAATGGAACCACTGATGTCAAAATTTTGCAAATTTTGCTCTGAATCCGTAACAAACTATCATAAAATGAAAATATTCTATGGATATTTTCTTTCATTAATTTTTTAATTTTAAAGAAATATATTATAATCATTGAGGCCCCGTGAAAAAATATTCGTTTAAAATCATTTTTAAATAATCACTATAAATTAAATGATTTTTAATAGTTAAAAAAACTTTATTATTTCTTTTCCTGTAAAATATTTGACGATTCTGTTTTTTAATGTATGTTTTCGATATTAATGTATGTTTTCACAATGGAAAAACATTATATTAAAATTCACTGAAACGATATATATTAATAAATTATTCTTGAATAATTTATAGACAGTTTGGTTTAATCGTTTTATAGGGGTAGTGAGTTTATCTATATAGAAGCAAAATTATTTCTGTGTTATACTTGAGCAGCATTTTAAAACCTATAAATGAAAACTAAGAAAAATATAAAATATTTCAGAATTTAGAAAATTATTTTACACATTTTAGTAACGAAGAAGAAATGCAGAATGCTAGATATTTATCTTATTTATTCCATAACCAGTGAATATCACAACATTTTGCTGTTTTGAAAAACATTGCGTGTCTCAAAACAGCAATATATGACTGCATTGTCAAATGAATGTTTGAAGCCATTCAAATATCGAAATTTTTGAAAGAACATCAAAATAAAAAAATGAAATCTCTAGAGTAATTAAAAAATAAACACTGTGATTATTTTCAAGCAATAAAAATATTGGTTCAGAAATTTAGCATCCAAGGAAGCAACGGAGATAATGATTTTTTGGCGTCTTATGAGAATTCGAATATAACTGCAAAAGCTAGGAAGTTCCAAAATATTTTCGAACTCTAATTTTGTCAGCAGAATTTGTTAGAATTTCAACTGTAATGAACGCAATTGCAGTGGAAATTACTTATGCCATCACCTTTAAAAAACATCAGTGTTGATACGCTTTGATGAAATGACTTAGCACATAATCGATCAATTGTAAGTAAAAATGTTTGCTCACAACATTTATTAACTTTTAGTAATAGCGAAGTCATTCTATTGGTTATGTCAGGCTTCCTGATGGCAACCAGCTCAGAGAGAAAATGCTTACAAAAACTTAGACATGTAAAGTGAAGCTACTTTCAAAGAAGTTATTCATTTCAAGGAAAGCAATATTCCATTTAAAAATATAATAGATGGCGCTTCAATCATAAGCAAATACGGAAGTTTCATTGTACACATTAAAATTGATTTACCCGAGACATTTTGTATACAGTGTGTAATCCACTGACAACCCTTGGTTGCAAAACAGTTGGATGGACTTTTGCATACCCCTCCTCTTTCACGAACTATGTAATCAAAATAGAGACGAGTTTGAACACGATGTAATGTATACTGAGGTGCGATGGCGATTGAAAAGTAATTGTCCGTACGGTTTTCTTGCATTTTGGAATTCTTTTGTTTGCTTCTTAGCTAGCAAGTAGCTCGAAAAACAATTGGTTGAAATGAAATCTAAAACTTATTAGATATATTTGAAAAAATTAATTTACTTAAGTCGCAATATGGATATTGTAATCTATTCTACAAAGCGGCTATTACTGCTATCCTTGAAAGAATAGCTTTTCAGGATTAGGACATCAGATGTGAGATCAATTTCCATGTCTAGGTTCGATTAATAACTGTCAGATGTATGTATGTTTAGTATTTGAAAGACTTAAACGAAGACGTACAAGTTCGGTTCAGCGATCTACTAGATATGATGATATCAGTTTAATTGACGGTTCCTGATACAGCTAATGCTTTATAGGAGAGTCTCATTCAATTACAACGCGATGAAATAGCTCAAGCAAGATTCAGAGATATACTACAACTACAAAGATGAATGAAATTCTGAACGACGTTTCGGAAAGACTAGCAAAAGAAAGTCGTTTTACAGTAACAGTGATTATTAGATCATTTGTCAGTTTCACAAAAAAAAAAAAAAAAAACTTGGAAGAATCTTGCAGATATAGGGTTGTGATTTGGAAATAGAGACATTACAAGAGCTTGCTTGTTCGGAATAGCAAAGATGCTTCGGAAAATATTGAATTCAACCTGTTGGTGAAAAAATGAAATGATCGGTTTATTTTCTTAACCAACATAATATTCTGTGAATAATAATAATAATGACAATAATAATAATATTAATATTAATAATAATATTAATATTAATAATAATATTAATATTAATAATAGTAATAATAATATTCTGTGAATAATAATAATAATAATAATAATAATAATAATAATAATAATAATAATAATAATAATAATAGACCGTCTATACATACCCCGTAAAGAAGGTGGAAGAGGTCTTATTCAGCTAGAATTGTCATACAAGACAACAACTATTGGCTTACTAACTTACATGGAAACAACAAATGACTGGATGATAAAATTAGTGAAACAACATGAAAACAGAAAGAAAAAATATTCAATAATAAAAGAAGGCAGTAAATACAAACAACATTTACATTTAGTAGATTCTGTAGTAAATCAAAACAGAAGCCAAGAACCAACTATTGCAGCAAAAGATATGAAAAAGAAAGCCAAGGATAAAGCCCTTGAACAGATGAAAAAACGATGGCAAGACAAACCTCTGCATGGCCAATATCCAGAACGTGCAAATAAACTCAATGTTGATAAAGTTAATACTCATCGATGGTTACGAGCATCTGGATTAAAGTCTGAAACTGAAGGCTTTATTCTTGCAGCGCAAGACCAGAGTCTTTTCACTAGGAATTTTCAGGCAAATATCATACATAATAATGTGGATCCAAAATGCAGGTTCTGTGACAAATACCAAGAAACAATAGACCATCTAATCTCAGGATGTTCTATACTTGCCCCAAATGAATATAAAAATCGTCACGATAGAGTGGGGCAATACTTACACTGGACAATGTGCAAACACTTTGGAAAATGTGTAAGCAAACACTGGTATGAACATCGGCCAGCGCCGGTTACAGAAATAGAAGATGTCACCATTCTATGGGATTATACCATCCACACAGACAGAAAAATTGAAGCAAATAGGCCGGACATTATTGTCAAAACCAGAAAGAAAAAACTTGCCTACTAATTGATATGGCTTTTGTCCAGCGGATTGTAACATAGCAAACCAAGGAATTTGAAAAACTATCAAAATACAAAGACCTGGAAATTGAAATAGAAAAAATGTGGAAATTGAAAACAAGAATAATACCAGTGGTAATAGGTGCACTTGGAATTATAAAAAATGGAACAAAACAACACATTGAAAGAATCCTGGAAACCCCAGCTTAAGAGACATACAGAAAATTGTCTTATTAAGTACAGCACACACACTAAGGAGAACTTTGTCTATGTAACGCTAGCAACTTCATCGGAGATAAAAAAAAAAAAAAAAAAAAAAAAAAAATTAACATGAAATGTGGCCATAACAACACACCACGACCTGCCTTAGGTCTTTCCCAGACTTGGTAGGTAGTGTGTCCATAACAGAAATCGAATGATGATGATGATAATAATAATAATAATAATAATAATATGGTATGAGCACCAACCAGACACATTTACCCAAAATAATTATGTAACTATACTCTAGGACATGCCAATTCAAACTGACAAAAGACTTGATATTATCATAAAAAACCCCAAGAAATTCAGGAAGTGAATTTCTTATTGACATAGCATCTGAGAGAAACACCTCCATAAAAATTATTGAGAAATTCTCCAAATACAAGGACCTGGAAATCGAGATTAACAAGATGTGGGAAATGAAGACTGAGGCTGTACCAGTAGTAATCGGAGCTCTGTGCCTTGTGAGAAAAGGAATGGATACTTTTACTAACAGTGTCCCAGGTAACATGAACATACAAGTTGCCCAAAAGATCGCCTTATGAGAAACATCCCATATACTAAGAAAAGTGCTATCAATTAAATGATAATTCTCCTAAATGCCTAAAAACCATAGTTTAGACGCAACTTTACAGGATTCAAAGTAGGAAATATACACAGATAATAATAATAATAATAATAATGTAGTATCACAGCTATAGACATCTAAGCCCTGCGTGGGATAGGCTAAAAATATTTGATATTATTCCTTCATGATCTATGACTGGATTATTAAGACATTAAAATATCTCCACTTCTGATTAATATTTTTAAAACTTCGTGGTGAAATTAGATGTGACAACTTACATCTCAACCGAGGAATATTTCAATTAGATCCCCTGTCGTCTGTTATTCTCTATTTCCCGTATCATATGAAACAACTCAAGTTATCACTATGAGATATCTGATAGATTCTTTAATCTTTTATTCGATATCTACGATTAAAATTGTTTTTAAAAGTGATAATGAATAAGAGGGCTTATTAATAGAACAATAAAAATTCAATGGTGATAGCTTTGTCATACATAACTTTTCTTGTAATAAAAATTCAATGGTGATAGCTTTGTCATACATAACTTTTCTTGTAATAAAAATTCAATGGTGATAGCTTTGTCATACATAACTTTTCTTGTAATAAAAATTCAATGGTGATAGCTTTGTCATACATAACTTTCTTGTAATAAAAATTCAATGGTGATAGCTTTGTCATACATAACATTTCTTGTAATAAAAATTCAATGGTGATAGCTTTGTCATACATAACTTTTCTTGTAATAAAAATTCAATGGTGATAGCTTTGTCATACATAACTTTTCTTGTAATAAAAATTCAATGGTGATAGCTTTGTCATACATAACTTTTCTTGTAATAAAAATTCAATGGTGATAGCTTTGTCATACATAACTTTTCTTGTAATAAAAATTCAATGGTGATAGCTTTGTCATACATAACTTTTCTTGTAATAAAAATTCAATGGTGATAGCTTTGTCATACATAACTTTTCTTGTAAAACTGTAACCGGTGTTTGTTGCATTTCTCCTACCAATATATAAAAGATTCTATCGATAAAACCATCATCTAAAGAAGTCCTTTCGAAGAACGAAACGTTCAACAAAAGAGTTTGTTTCATGTTGTCATTCATTTACTCACTATTAGCTTGACATATGAATTTGTATATCATATCTTCCAAGAAGAATTATATAAATATCTTTAGTATACAAAGAATCCAACGTGAAAAAATGAAAGAACAGTTTTCTGTGAGTAAAGACAATAAATTAAATTAAAAAAGTAAAGTTCTTAACACTTTAGTCGTATCTGTTGTGACATACACTCTCAATGTGATAAATATATGAGAAAACGCTTTAATATGAATAACATTCACCCCCCCACCCAATGCTGAACCTGCCTAGATCAAATGGATTTAGAAGACTGACCCAACTATAACTCATCTACAAGAATATAACCATAAGTCTTAGGTATATTGAATTAACGAATGTTTAGAAGCTAAAGCTTGTTTATCAGTATGGATTAAACAAAAAGTTACATTCAATTATCAAAGAAATCAAAAATTTCATCTACAACTATATAAATAATGTGAAATAACAAACGTAGAAGCCAAAAAACATTAAAATAATAGGCAAAAAAAGGTCGTAAATAAAGCTAAAATCAAACAAAACTCCCACATAGTTGATACTCACTGCAAGTACAAGAATCTGATGTTGGCATAAATGTGATCCATAAGTACTGTAGTTGAGTTTATTCTGGGTTAAAACCAAAAACAAACGGATTCATCGTTACCGCGCACAGGATCAAAACTTGCCAACAAGATACTACCAAGCATATATTTTAATCAATGGGACACATTTAAAACGTTTGCATAAACTCTGAGAGAACTATTGAATATCTAATATCTGGGAAGTCTATCCTATTCACAAATGAATTTAAATGTAGACATTATAGGGAAAGGGAAATAACTGCATTAGAATATATGCCAACAACATATTTTACCCTATACAGAAAAAGTAGAAGGAACGAAAATTGTCACAAATGTTAGAAAGACAAATTGAATCCATTTTGATAAAAACATCTTAGCAAAGATTTTGACAAAATTTCAAAATATCAGCATCAAGGTTTAGAAATTTCAAGACAATTGCGTTTAAATTCAACCTTCAGTAATAATAGAAATATTTTAAATGCATACTGATTCACAGGTTAAAAAAATCCCAGGAAACTTTTACTAAGATAAAAATTGTGCTCATCTAATTTCAAAACGGGTATATGTAAAATCCGAACTTTAAATGAGACATGCAAAGAACGAATATTCAAAATGAAACCACTAGTTAACTGTCCGCCAAATGCATAAACCATCGAATAACAAAATACATCAAAATAAATTGAATACGTTCATTACATTGATTTTTACTAATAAACAACACTATCTCCTCGTGATAACATCCTCCATAACTTTATTCTTTAGCTAATAAGAACAGCATCTTAATTGCTATAATTACTCATCTGCTTCCCATTGCCCATGACTTTCTCATTATTACGCTCAGTTTTATTGTATTTTCTATGCTTCTTCTAAACTTTCTCCTGTCACCTGAAATAACGGAACTTCCTTCAAGAAAACCACTCCTCTTCTTTGATTTACTTTTTGATAAGACTGCTGCCTAACATCTTGGCCTAATGATTTAGCGATTAAGGAGATCGCTATCGACACCGCACTGATTGGGTGATTAGGATTAATTCAAAAATCTCCGGCGAACAGAGCAAAATTTTAAGAAAAAATTGAAAATGAAGGAAAGAAGAAAAATAATAATGGAGATGGTAGAGGAGATAAATGGAAAATATGTAAGAAGAGAGTAAAAGAGAATAAAACTAAAGGAAATTTTAAGAAAGTAAAAACAAGGAAAAAGAAACATAGATGAAAAGAAGAAACGAAAAGAAAGAAAGTTAAGAACAACTAGAAGCATAAAAGAAGTTGGATAGTATAAAGGGAAAGAGAAAAAGGAGAGTGGAAAAGGGAGAACGTAACACCGGAAAAGAACTTAATCGACAAAAGGAGTAAAATAAACAGTTAAAAAGAGAATAATAAATGAAAAATGATTTATGAAAAGTGATGGAAATAATACTAAATAAAGAAAACAGAAATAAATAAAAGAAATAGCATCACATACAAAATAGAAAAGAAACGAATTTATATACAAAGATAAATAAATA